>VZQC01012462.1:2310531-2330599 GCA_009823505.1 Rhizomys pruinosus | reverse complement strand
GGGGGGTTTAAACTTGAGCTCTCACGAATGAAGAGAAAATACAGGCTTAGTACAAAGAAGACAAGAGAAGCCGATGGACGATTCAGAGGCCTCTAACAATTGACTCAGTACTTGCTTCCGTGCTAGTTTCTCAGCAAGTTCCTAGGCTCAGTTCAGATCCTATTCCTGGCCAAAATTGAATAAAATCTTTTCTATTTCTTTCTTTATTATAATTTTATGTGTATCATGTTTTGCCTATGGAAGTACACCCATGTGTGCAATGCCCACAGAGACCAGAAGAGGGTGATGGCTCCCCTGGAACTGAAGTTGGGTGATCATTATGAGACGGGAGGAACCACATCTTCTAGAGAGTCCTTAGTCTAATTCATAAAAAAAAATGTAAGAATGGACTCAAATGGAAGCTTTGGGAGAATTAGAATTTAAGGAAAAGTCCTCAGGGCAGGAAATTATAAATCTCAGCAGCTGCTCTGAGGAGGGGAGTGGAGGAGGGTGCAGGGAAAAGGCCATGAAGCCATGCTAGGTTAGAGTCTTCATGGAGTTCAGACACTTGACAGACGAGCAGATACACAGGGGAAGGAGAGGGGATTTGAGGAGAAAATATAAAGAAACCGAAATCGTCGGAGCATCTCAACGCACTGGGGAAAGCACGGCTCGAAAAGATATAAAGAGGAAAAGGAGAGATGACATTTTCTGAAGGAGAAATCAAAAAAGTTATTAAGACTTACCGAGACCTCACGTCTGTAACTGGGTCTTCAAGAACTGCACTAGGTGTTCAGGAAATATTCATTGTCTCACTAACAGACTGAGTCATCCCCCTCTCTCTTTGACATGACTCTAGGCAAACCCACCCTCTGAGGGGTGGTCCTGTGACTAAGTGATTGACTTGGAAATACTGCAAAGTTAAGGTTCCAGCCAGGCCACATTATTACCATCATTATGTTTATGAATAATCTGTATCTCAACTTAAGCCTGAGTAATGGAAATGACATAAAACATGTGGTTATCTCAGGAAGGTCAAAGCAGAGAAGGTTATTTAATTTTTTGAATACAGCTACATTATTATTACTTGCCGTAATAATCAGACATTTAGTTTGTAATTAAAATATCTATCATAAAAATAATTTATTTCAATATGAAAAAGTCCTTAATTTCCTATAGACCCTGAATAGCCAAAGCAACCCTGAGTAAAAAGAGCAATACAGGGGGGCTCTCTATACCAGACTTCAAATTATACTACAGGGCTATAGTCATAAAAACAGCTTGGTACTGGCACAAAAACAGACCTGTTGACCAATGGAACAAAACAGAAGATCCAAACTTGAGCACATACAATTTCATCCACCTCATATTTGACAAGGGGGCCAAGAAGACACAATGGAGGAAAGACAGCATCTTCAGCAAGTGGTGTTGGCAAACCTGGATCACCACGTGTAGAAGAAATGAAATTCAACCCCTACCTCTCAACTTGTACAAAAGTCAACTCCAGATGGATCAATGTGAAACCCAAAACTCTGAAGGCAATAGAAGAAAAAGTTGGTAGGAGCCTACAGACAAAGCATAGAAAAAGACTTCCTAAATCAGACAGCAGCTGCACAAGAATTAAGGTCAACAATTGACAAATGGGACCTCATTAAACTCAAAAGCTTCTGTACATCAAAAGAAACAATCAAGGAAGTGAAGAGAAAACCCACAGTGGGAGGAAACCTTCACCGCAGATACATCTGACAAAGCATTGATTTCCAGAATATATAAACTACTCAAAAAACAAAGAAGAAATAAAACAATGACCCACTCAATAGATGGAGCAAAGAGCTGAACAGAGACTCCACAAGTGAGGAATTGGAGATGGCCAAGAAACATCTTAAAGTGTTCAACATCACTAATCATTAAGGAAATGTAAATTAAAACCACTTTAAGATATCATCTCACTCCAATAAAACTGGCTAGGATCAAGATAACAAATGATACCAAGTGCTGGACAGGTTGTGGGGGAAAGGGGAACACTCATCCACTGCTGGTGGGAATGTAAACTCGTACAGCCACTATGGAAAGCAGTGCGGAGAGCCCTTGGAAGACTTGGAATGAACTTGCCTCCTGACCTAGCCATACCACTCCTGGGTATGTACCCACAAGACTCATCTTACCGCAGAGATACATGCACAGCCATGTTTATTGCAGCTTTCTTCACAATAGCAAAGAGCTGGAACTAACCCAAGTGCCCCTCAACTGACAGGTGGATAGAGAAAATGCAGTACATCTACACAATGGAGTTCTATGCAGTGGTAAAGAAAGATGACATCAGGGCTGGAGAGATAGCCTAGCGGTTAAGAGCACCGACTGCTCTTGCAGAGGACCCAGGTTCGATCCCCAGCACCCACATGGCAGCTAAGAACCATCTGCAACTCCAATTCCAGGAGAACTCCCGTTCCAGGGGAATCCGACACCCTCTTCTGACCTCCGCGGCATTGCACGACACAGGTGCACAAACTTACATGCAGACAGTACATTCATACACATACAAAAATAAATAAAATTAAAAAAAAGGAAAGATGACATTATGAGCTTTGCATGTAAATGGATGGAGCTAGAAGATATAATGCTAAGTGAAGTAACACAGTCCCAGAAAAACAAAGGACGAATGGTATCCCTCATCTGTGGATGCTAGCACCAATTACCTAATTGTATGACAAACTAAGCAATGGTAATGTGACCTGAAAACAACTGTGCTCTTATATTGTGAATCCCTTAAAAATAAATAAAATAAGTAAATAACTAAAAAATAATAAAAAAAATAAAACAAGATGTGGCCATGTGGAGGGCTTATCACTGGGGGCACTGATATAGAGTTCAAAAAACCTCCCTCTCTCTGTGTCCTGTGCCACCTGAAGATGTGAAGCTCTGTTTTCTGCTCCAGCTCCTGCGCCATTCCTCCCTGCCATGATGGACTCTAACTCCTCTGGAACTGTCAACTGTCAGCTCAAATAAACTCTTCCTTTTGTAAGTTCCCTTGGTCATGGTGGTTTTATCACAGCAACAGAAAAGTGACTAATACACATACTATCCTCTGATACCATGAGAGCTGGTCTTCAGGGAGGAGGCTTCCTTGGCAAATCCAGCTCCATTGCTCCAAGCCCTGTGTCTGACGTATGTCCTGTCTTTAGCAATAGGGTCTTAACATCGAGTTCTCCACACTGATTTCCACACACGGTTGCACCAGTTTACGATCCCATCAGCAGTGAGTGGGGGTTCCCTTTTCCCCAAATCCACATTGGCCTTTGATCTTAGCAATTCTGACTGGGATAAGATGAATCTTAAAAGCAGTTTTGATTTGCATTTTCCTAACTGCTAAGGACATTGAACACATTTTAAGATGTTTCTTAGCTATTATCATTTCTTCTTTTGAGAGCACTCTGTGCATATCTATAGACCATTTTCTGACTGAGTCATTTGTTTTCTTGATTTTTTTGTTTTTTTTTTTAATTCTTTCATATTTTACAAATTAATCCTCTTTTGGATGTTTATCTGGTAAACATTTTCTCGCACTCTGTGGGTTTCCTCTTCGCTCGGTTGTTTCCTTCCCTGTACAGAAACATTTTAGTTTAATGAAGTCCCACTTGTTAATTGTTGACCTTAATTCCTGAGCAACTGGTGCCTAATTTAGAAAGTCCTTTCCTGCACTTAAATTTTGTATGATACTGCCTATGTTTTCATCTAATAGTTTTAGACTTTCAGGTTTCACAGTGAGGTCTTTGATACATTTGAAGTTGACTTATTTCATTCTTCTACAGTGGAGATCCAGTCTTCTGAGCACTGTTTATTGAATATGCTGTCTTTCTTCCAGTGTGTGTTCTTGGCACCTTTGTCAAATATTAGGTGAATGAAATTATGTATACTCCTGTCTGGATCTTTTATTTCATTCCACTGATCTACGTGTCTGTTTTATGCCAGTATCATGCTGTTTTATGACTATATCTCTGTGATATAGTTTGAGATCTGGTGTGGTAATGCACACAGCATTGTTCTTTATGCTGAGGATTGTTTTGGCTATCAGGGGTCTTTTGTGAATTCCATGTAAATTTTAGGATTTTTTTCTATATTTGTGAATGATGTCATGGGAATTTTTATTGCAATTCTATCAAATCTACAAATTTATTTTTGTAGGATGGTCATTTTCACAATATTATCTCTACCAATCCATGAGCAGAGGAGGGCTTTACATCTTTCCACCTCTAGTGTCTTCCTCTATCTTTCTTCAAAGATTTAAAGTTTTCAGTGGTTTCATTGGTTAGGCTTATTCCTAGGTATTTTTGAGGCTATTGTCAATGTTAGTGTTTCCATGAACTCTTTCTCTGATTGCTTGTTATTGGTATATAGAAAGGCTACTGATCACTTTAATTTCCTGATCTTATCTTATTGTTCTAACAAGTTACAATCACTACATTGTAAAGGAGTGAGGATAGTGGACAACCTTGTCTGGTTCATGATTTTAATGGGAAAGCTTCAAATTGTTCTCCATTTAGAATGACATTGACTGTGGGTTTGTTGTATAGAGCCTTAATTATGTTGAGTTATGTTCTCTCCAGCCTAACTCCCTTTAGGAATTGTATTGTGACTGTGTGTTGGATTTTGTCAAAGGTCTTTTCTGTGCCTATTGAGATGATCATGTGATTTTTGTCTTTAAGTCCATTTGTATAATTTCATATTTATTGACTTACGTATATTGAACCATCCCTGCATCTTGAATAAAACCAACTTGATCATGGTGAATGATCTTTTTTGATGTATGTCTGCATGTGATTAGAGGGTATTTTATTGAGAATTTTTGTATCTATGTACATTAGGAAAATGGGCCTATAGTTTTTCATTTTTCGTTGCCATGTCTTTATCTGGTTTTGGTATTAGAATAGTGCTGGCTTCATAGAAAGAGTATGGGAGTTCTCTATTTTTGTCTTTTTGAATAATTTAAGTAATATTCGTTATAGATCTTTTTGAAGGACTTTCATTCTGTTGTGAGGGCCTGGCATTTTTTTGGGGGGGGGAATGCCTGTATTACTGCTTTGATTTTCTGATTTTCTTATTTGTTATGGGTCTGCTTAAGCTGTTTCTCTCATCTCAGTTTAACTTAGGTGGTTTTCATGAATTTAGAAATTTTTCCATTTATTTTAGATTTTCAAATTTAATAGAGTTCTTAAAATATCCCCATATAATGTTCAGGATCTGTTTTGTCTGTTGTGATGCTGCCACTTTTATCTCTGATTTTGTGATTTGGATTTGCTTATTCTTTGTGGTTAGCTGGGCTAAAGATCTACTTATCTTGCTAGTTTTACAGAGAACCAGCTTTTAGATTGTATTATTTTTCTTTGTTTCTCTTTCATTGAATTTCTGCTCTGATTTTTATTATTTCTTCTCATCTGCAGGGTTTGGGTTTATCTCTTCTTGTTTTAATTTGAAGTCCATTTTTTCTTCAGATATTAGAATTGCAATGCCTGCTTGTTTCTTAGCACCATTTTCTTGGAATATTTCTTCCATCTTTTCACACTAAAGTGGTGCCTATCCTTGAAGGTAACATGAGTTTATTGTAGAGATCAAGGAGATAGATTTAATGTGTCCTTAAGGTTTTATTGTGTTGTGTCATTTTTTCATTTAGTTCCAGGAATACTTTCATTTTTTTCTGATTTCTTTGACTTATTAATCATTCAGGAGTGTGTTATTTAATCTCCATAAATTCATATAGTTACTAGAGCTTCTTTTGCTGTTGATTTTGAGCTTTATTGCATTGTGTTCTGATAGAATTCATGGCACTATTTCCACCCTAAGGTGGTGCATGTCCTTGGACTTTCTTGTAGATAACAAAGAGATGGATTTTGTTTCTTAATCCATTCAACTATTCTGAGTCTTTTTACTGAGTGGTTGAGGTCATTGATATTTAAAGATTTAAAGATATTGAGAGATATTTAAAGTTATTGAAAGATATTGAAAGATATGTATTGGTCACTGTCATTTTATTTTCTGTTGTGTTATTAGCCTTAATTATTTTCTTTCTGTAGTCTTTTCAGTGTGGCCATTCCTTTCTTCAGTTCTTTGTATTGCTTTGTGTACTCTCTCTGGGTCTTATGTGGTGGACATGAATTCTTTCAGCCTATCTGTATCATGAAAGTTTTTCTTTTCTTTTTTTTCACATAAATTTATTTTTATTTTTTTAACAAATCTAGACCCGTGTTCTCGCCCATTCCCCCACCCTGCAAGAGCTCATGCATTCTGCCAAACATGTTTTTCATCTCTTTCTCAGTCTTTCTCAATATTCTCCATGAGGAAGTTGACTGTTTTGAGCAGAAGTTCACTGTTTCAGTCAGTTCTTTGATCTATGATCTTTTTAAAAAATATTTTATTACTTTTATGTTATGTGTTGAGTGTACCACCTGCATGTGTGTAAGTGTGGCTGTGTTGTAAAATGCCCACAGAATCGGAAGAAGGTGTCAGATTCCACTGGAACTGGAGTTTGGATGGTTTAGCCACCATGTGGGTGCTGGGAATTGTACCTAGATCCTCTGCAAGAGCAGCCAATGCTCTTCATCACTGAGCTGTCTCTCCAGCCCCAGCATCTATGATATTTTAAAACTTGGAATACTTTGTCCAGGCTCTTCTGGCTTTTATAGTTTGCATTGCAATGTCAGCTGTAATTCTGATGGGTTTTCCTTACTATGTAACTTGTTTTTCTCATGCAGCTTTCAGTGCCCTCTCTCTGTTCTTTGCACTTAGTGTTTACTATGTTATGATGTGGGACGCTTCTGTTCTTGTCCATTCTATCTGATATTCTTTGTTTCTATACTAGAATGTTTTTCATTGATTTAAGAAAGGTTTTTTTCTATAATCTTGTTGAAGATCTAGATTGACCTGACATTCTTCTCCTTTTTCTATGCCTATGATGCACAGACTTGGTCTTTTCCCAGTGTCCCACATTTCCTAGATATTCTATTCCTGTAGGTCTTAAAAAATTATATTCTTTGCTTTAGCAGTTCAATGATTCAAGTATGCAATCCAGTCTTGATATTCTGTTTTCCATTTGATTCATTCTGGTGGTGAGATTTTGGTTGTTGTTGTTGATGATGATGATGTTTTTCCTGTTGGGTCAAATTGGCTTATTGAGTTTTTCAATTCCATCTTGATTTCAGCTTGAGTTTTTGTCAATATTTCTGTCTTTTCCATGAATTCACTTTTTAATCCTGAATTGTCTTTGACATTTTCATTCATTCTTATATTTGTATTTACTTGAGTTTCAGTCAGGAGTTTATTCCTGTCCTTTTTGAGTTGATTGTGTGTTCAAATTGTTGTATTCTTTGATCATGTTTATGAACATTCTTTTAAATTTTGTGTTCTGGGGTGACTCTGGGTAGTTCTCATCTTAGGGCACTTCTATAGTATAGGACTGGTGGGCTGGAGAGATAGCCTAGCGGTTAAGAGCACTGACTGCTCTTGCAGACGACCCGGGTTCAATCCCCAGCACCCACATGGCGGATAAGAACCGTCTATAACTCCAATTCCAGGGGAATCCAACAACCTCTTCTGACCTCCGCGGCCTTGCACAACACAGGTGCACAGACTGGCATGTAGACAGTACATTCATACACAAAAAATAATTAATAAAAATTTAAAAAAGAAAGGCTACTGATTTTTATAGGTTAATTTTATATCCTGCCACTTTACTGAAGCTGTTAATCATTTGTAGGAGTTTTCTGTTGGAGTTTTTAACATCCCTTAAGTAAACAATCCTATCATCAGCAAAAAGGGATAGCTTGACTTCCTCTTTTCCAATTAGTACTCCTTTAATTTCCTTTTCTTGCCTTATTGCCCTAGCAAGTGTTTCAAGATGTATAATGAAGAGGAGTGGCAACAGGGGGCAGCCTTGCTGGGTTCCTCCCTTTAAGGGGAATGCTTCTAACTGGGTTTCCTGTATATGGCTTTAATTACATTGAGGAATGATCCCTCCAGTCCAATTCCCTCTAAGACTTTTTTCTTTTTTTTGTCTTTTCGAGACAGGGTCTCCCTGTAGCCCCAGCTGTCCTGGAACTCACTCTGTAGACCAGGCTGGTCTTGAACTCACAAAGACCGCCTTCCTGCCTCCCAAGTGCTAGGATTAAAGGTGTGTGCCACCACGCCTGGCATAAAGGGATGCTGGATTTTGTCAAAGGCTTTTTTAGCATCAAATGAGATGATCGTGTGGTTTTTGTCTTTCAGTCCATTTATGTGCTTTATGATACTTATTGATTTATGTATGTTGAACCATCCCTGCAGCTTTGGAATGAATCCAACTTGGTCATGACGGATGATCTTTTTGATTTGGATCTGTATGTGGTTTACAAGTATTTTCTTGAGAATTTTTGTGTCTCTGTTCATTAATGAGATGGGTCTATAGTTCTCTTTTTTGGTTGTATCTTTGCCTGGTTTTGGTATTAGAGTGATGCTGGCTTCATAGAAGGAATTTAGGAGATTTCCCCCTGTTTGTATCCTTCCGAACAGCTTGAGTAGTAATGGTTGTAAGTCTTCTTTAAATGTTTTGTAGAATTCTGCCATTAAAAAAAAGAATTCTGTGGGGCCTTGGATCCCCTGGCCAACATCTCCCTGGTAGAATAATCCATTGCTGATGTCAGAGCTCCTGTATTAATATATTTTGCTTAAGTGCATAGCTTAAGGACTTTAGTATTATATTTGGTTCTGAACAGAGAATAATCCTTTTCACAGTTCTTCTGTCTATGTGCATATCCGTCACCGCAGGCCGTTTTAGCCGGTTTATGAACACGATTCCCTCTATACAGTTGTCTCCAATTTACAGGGTGAGATGACCTCAATCATCATCGATCTTTCGCCTTTAATCATACAGGGGGAGTGCCGAAAGTCCTCTCACATGGCGAAAAACCTTTGCAGCACCTAGAAGGTAGTGTCATTAGACTCATTATAAATAGTTGACCAGAGGAAAAATGCCCGGGTTCGCGATGTTTTGATAGGCAAGCTGAGGCTTTTCTTCTTTTCGATGTTCAGATGGGTCCACCTTTCTGTTGGCACTTTCTGTACATACTACTCAATGCAAAGCGGTATCTTTTCTTTTCTCAGCCGTTAATTGGTGACATTTTTGTCTTGTTGGAACCCCCACATCTTTTCCCGTAGTGAGTTTTAATATTTGAATATGCAAGGTTTTTGATGAAACGGTTTCATATCTATCTGTAAATCCCCCCCTTTTTTTAAAACCATGAGTCTCCAGAAGACAGTTGTATTATACAAAACTAATAGGGTGGAATCATGGAACAGATTACATCAAATTCACCCAGATGTTGTTTTGGGTTATTGTATGTGATTAACTTGTGAATCAAACTTATTTTTATGTTTATATTATTTTTATTTTTTTAAGGGATTCTACATACAATGACACAGTTGTTTGGCATATAGCATTGATGTCACTCATGATGTCATACAATCAGGTAATAGGTGCATTTTTGGCAAGTATCTTTGTCCAAATTTGAACAACCCAAGGTTTTCCCATAGACCAGTTGGGGAGAAAAAAAAATCACATTACACTTTATGTTACATCATCTTAAGATAATGCTACCAAGGTGATCCGTACAACGAGAAATTATAGAGACATTGTTGTTGGTCCAATCCCAGGTAGATTGCTACTAAAAAAAAAAACACACAACACATTTTATGTACAACAAATGTGGACAAAACATCAATTTATATCTCCATTTAAACTCAATGCATTACTGTTTGTAAATCAGAGTGCGTAAACCATGTTGTTTAAATAGACCATATTTCCTTTCACTAAGTCCTAAGACAAACCATTTATCCTGTAGACAGTGTCTAGCAAAACTGGGTACTAGTTGAACGCCACGTCAATTAAATATGCATGAATCGAATATCTACCCGTGTCCCCCTCCCACCCCCTCCCCCCCTTCCCAATTTCACCATGTCGTCCATTTTCTGCTGCAGTCTTTCTGTTGTTCTATTACTATGCAGCTCTCTCCACGAGAAATATTTATACTGGGGTTATTGGTACTAGCATCCACATAATGAGGGACACCATTTGGCATTTGTCTTTCTCTGGGAAACTTTGTGACTTTTCACTTACAAATGTCTTCTAGCTCCATCATTTACCTGCAAGCCTCTAAACATGGATACCTGCAAGAAGAGACGTATAAGGCCCTGCTGCTGAAGCCTTACCAGTTAATGGGAAAGATGTATTGAGACCATACATACAAGTGTACAGATGGCCTCAATTGAATCCAGAGAGTGTTACCAAAGGCCACGAAACCCATAAAGCAAAAATGGGGCTCCTTGAGTCAAGCAGCACTCCACCACCTCCGCACCAGCTACACCTCACGTGCCGGGAAATACTGTTGGGGCAGCAGAGGCACCATGTGACCTGTATATCCAAACCTAATTGGCTATTAACTCTCACCTTGGAGTATAACCCATGGTTGATGCCACAGTCTTACATCCTCTAACAGTTAGGAGAAGTTATATCCCACAGTAATACCCTGCCATATTTAACAGGGAAAAATAAATTCATGATTAACTATCATCTAAACATATGTGTCTATACAAAGTAACCTACCAGAACTATTAACGCTGTTTAAATACCAATACATCTAATTGCTTGTGCCTTCTTATAGGATCGAAGGTATTCCTGGACAACTGTCAGCCATGAAAAGAAACAGCCATAATTGACCAGAGTCCAGAAACACAATACATACACACATAATAAGGACGGTTTTGCTTCGCATCCACCTGTGCCCTTGTTCTAAGCCTAGGGAACAATCTGCGAAGAGGGGCATGGTAGAATGTAAGGGTGCGATTAGTGGTGAATGGTGAAACACCAATAAACAAATTTTATCTGGACACTCATTTGATAGACTTGATTGAACATACAACCCCTAACCCCCCACTGGATTGGTGGGGCTGTGGGGGGTTGTGCACAACAGCCGCATGGTTTCATATGAAGGATGCTTGTACTTCATGGATTATCACTTATAGCTAAAAGGAAAAAAAACTAGAAGAAAGATGCAGGACAGTTTATGGCGAATTCATGATCTGGGTGGGGTGGGGGTAATATTGGGTGGGGGAGGGAAAGGTAAATATGCTGAAACTGAATTGGAAAATGAGGATTAAAGGCACAAAGCATCAATAAAACAAAAGTGTTAAACAAACACACCAGGTCTGGCTGGAGAAATGGCCCAGAGCATTAAGAGTGCCACCGCTCTTACAGAGAAAAAGGACCCAGTTATCGAATCCCCAGCACCCACATGGTGCCAGAAGTCGAAACTCCAATTCCAGGAGAGCTCCAGTTCCAGGGGAATCCAACACCCCATTTCGTCTGACTCGCGGCACTAGCAGACAACGGTGAACAACACTGCAGACAGTACATTCAGACACAATGAAGAATAAATAAAATGAAAAAAAAAAAAAGAATTCTGGCTCCTGCCATTAACCATCGGGGCCTGGGCTTTTTTAGTTGGGGAGGGAAGGTTTTTTTTATACATTTTCAATTTCCTCTTCTCTTATCGGTCTTTTTAAGCTGTCAATCTCTACTTGGTTAAGCTTTGTTGATTTCCAGGATTTCAGATATTCATCCATTTTTCTTAGGTTTTCAAATTTAGTAGAGTATAGGTTTTTGAAGTATTCTATTATTGTCTGGATCTTTTCCTTGTCTGTTGTGATGCTTCCTCTTTCATCACCAATTCCATTGATTTGGAGTTGCTCTTTCTTTCTTTTGGTTAACTGGGCTGGAGGTCGGTCTATCTTGTTTATCCTTTCAAATTACCAACTTTTGGATTCGTTGATTCTTTGTATTATTTTCTTTGTTTCTATTTCAATTATTTCTGCTCTAATTTTTGTTATTTCTTCCTGTCTGTTACATTTAGGGTTCATTTGTTGTTTCTCAAGTATTTTTAGCTGCAGTGTTAGATAACTTATTTGTGCTCTTTCTGTTTTTTTTCATGTAAACACCAAGGGTTATAAACTTCCCTCTTGGGACTGTTTTTAAAGTATCTCTTTGTTTTTGTTGTGTTATATTGTCATTTTCATTTAGTTCCAGGAATGCTTTTATTTCTTTCTTTATTTCTTCCTTAACCCATTCATTCATTATTCAGGAGTGAGTTGTTTAGTCTCCATGCTTGTGGGTATTAGGACTTATCCTGGCTTTGATATTGAGCTTTATTGCACTGTGGTCTGATAGAATGCATGAAATTATTTCAATCCTTTGGTATTTGCTGAGGTTTATTCTGTCTCCCAGTATGTGGTCAACTTTGGAGAAGGTTCCATGGGGTGCTGAGTAGAAAGTATATTCTTTGGGGTTTGGGTGGAATATTTGGTAGATATCTGTGAGGTCCATTTGGTGTATTGCTCAGTTCAGATGTCTGTTTATTCTTTGTTCAGTTGACCTATCCAAAGTGCTCAGTGGGATATTGAAGTCCACCGCTCTTACTGTGCTGGGATTAATCTGTGCCTTAAGGTCTTTCAGGATTGTGTTTACAAAGTTTGGTGCACCAGAGTTTGGTGCATATATATTTATGATTGTGAAATCTTCATGGTTAATTGTTCCTTTGAGGGTGTAATGGTCATATTTGTCTTTTCTGATTAGTTTTACCTTGGGGTCTATTTTGTCTGATATTAGAATAGCAACTCTTGCTTGCTTTTTGGTACCATTTCTTGGAATATTTTTTCCATCCTTTCATGTTAAGTAGTTACCTATCCTTGAGGGTGAGATGGGTTACTTGTAGACAGAATATAAATGGATTCTTGTTTTCTCTTTTTTTTTAATTTATTATTTTATGTGTATGAGTGTACTGTCTGCATGTAAGTAGGTGCACCCATGTCATGCAATGCTGTGGATGTCAGAAGACGGTGTCAGATTCCCCTGGAACTGGAGTTAAAGATGGTTTTTAGCTGTCATGTGGGTGCTGGGAATCGAACCTGGTTTCTCTGCAAGAGTAGTTGGCACTCTTAACCACTGAGCCATCTCTCCAGCCTCTGGATTCTGTTTTCTAATCCAGTCTCCCAGTCTATGTCTTTTGATTGGGGAGTTTAGACCATTAATATTTAAGGTTATTATTGAGAGATGTGTGTTGCTTCTTTTCACCTTATTTTCTGTTTGCATTCTTGGTCTAGGTTTGTATTTCTGCAGTTATACTGTTATTAATTACTCTCTCTAGCTGCTTGGAGATAGTTGCTCCTTTCCTCTGTCCTTTGAATTGCTTTGAGTATTTTCTGAAGGGTTTGTTTTCCAGACATGTATTCTTTCATGGTGTTTATGTCATGAAAGATTTTTCTTTCTCCTTCAACTATAATCAACATTTTTGCTGGGTATAGTAATCTAGGTTGGCATCCATAGTCATCTAGTACTGGGAATACTTTGGTCCATGTTCTTCTGTCTTTCATAATTTGCACTGAAAAGTCAGCTGTAATTCTGTTGGGTTTCCCCTTATATATAACTTGTTGTTTTTCTCTTGTGGCTTTCAGTATGTTATCTTTGTTTCGGGCATCTAGCACTTTATGATATGGTGTAGGGAGTTTCTTTTCTGATCTTGTCTAGTTGGTGTTCTTTATGCTTCTTGTACTAGTATGGGTTTGTCTTTTTCAGTTTGGGGAAATTTTCTTCTATTATTCTGTTGAAGATTTGGTCAATACCATTGTCTTGGGATTCTTCTCATCCCTCTATCCCTATGATGCAGAGTTTGGTCTTTTCATAGTGTCCCACATTTCCTGATTGTTCCACACTTGCGGGTTTTTTAAATTTTTCATATTCTTTTCGTGAGCATTCTAGTTCTTCCACCTTATCTTCCAGTGTTTATATTCTATTTTCTGCTTCATCCAATCTGTTCCTGAGGCTTCCTCCCATTCTTTCCTGTTGATTAGGTGAGTGTTTGATTTCCATTTTCATTTCATCCTGTGATTTCTTTAGTATTTCAACTTCTTTTTTATTTTATTGATATTTTGCGTATTTCATACAACCTTTTTCAGTCCAATCTGGATATATTCCCCTCTCTCAGCCCCTCCCCCCACCCCAGTGTATGCATTCTGCCATGCATGTCTTGCATCTTTCTCTCAGTCTTTCCAAGGATTTTTTTCTGCAGAGACTTATTGCTTTGGGCAAAATTTAAGTGTATCAGTCAGTTCTTTGACCCAGTCCTTATGTTGTTATTGTTCCCTCCCCTTTGTATTGGTCCAAAATATGCCTATATAAACAACACATATCTATCAAAATTATTACCTCTGGAAATAAACTCTATGTTAATTCCAAAATATGTTTTGGAGTTCACATTTTTCCCTTTAATTTTATATTACTCTAAAATATGAATACATATCTTCCATCCATATATGGTAATTACAATGTCTGAATATAAGTGGTAGGTGAATTCTAGAGCCCGTTAAGAGATTCACATTATAACAGCACAGTTGTTTTCAGATGCAAAGAAATATAATAATAAAGTTGCTCAGCTTGCCTGTCAACTGGGGAATCGGTGCTAGCATCCACTTAGCATAATGGCTTCGAGTTCCATCCATTTACCTGCAAAGTTCATGATGTCATCTTTCCTTTTTTTTCCTTTTTTTTTAATATTTATTTATTTTTAAGGGATTCACAATATAAGAACACAGTTGTTTTCAGATCACATTATCGTTGGTCAGTTTGTCATACAATTAGGTAATTGGTGCTAGCATCCACAGATGAGGAATACCATTCATCGTTTGTTTTTCTGAGACCGTGTTGCCTCACTTAACACGATGTCTTCTAGCTCCATCCACTTACCTGCAAAGCTCATGATGTCATCTTTCTTTACCACTGCATAGAACTCCATTGTGTAGATGTACCACACTTTCTCTATCCACCTGTCAGTTGAGGGGCACCTGGGTTGGTTCCACCTCTTTGCTGTGCTTCCGGTGGTCCTGGGAAATCTCTGATCTAAGCTCTGTGCATTCGATGTCATCTTTTTTTACCTCTGCATAGAATTCCATTGTGATGAGAGCTGCAAAAAACATAGATGTAGATGTATCTTTGCAGTAGGGTGAGTCTTGTGGGTATATACCCAGGAGTGGTATGACTGGGTCAGGTGGTAGGCTCATTTTGAGTCTTTTAAGGATTCTGCTTTCCATAATGGCTGTATGAGTTTACATTCCCACCAGCAGTGGATGAATGTTCCCCTGTGGAGAGGTTTCCCACAACCTCTCCAGCATTTGGTGTCTTTTGTTTTCTTGATCTTAGCTAGTTGTATTGGAGTGAGATGATATGTGAGAGCAGTTTTAATTTGCATTTCCTTAATTATTAATGATGTTGAACACTTTTTGAGATGTTTCTCAGCCATCTTTAATTCTTCACTGGTGAAGTCTCTGTTCATCTCTTTACTCCATCTTTTCAGTAGGTCGTTTGCATTATTACTTCTTTGTTTGTTGAGTAGTTTATATATTCTTGACGTTAATGCTCTGTCAGATGTATCACTGGTAAAGATTTCCTCCCACTCTGTGGGTGTTCTCTTTACTTCCTTGATTGTTTCTTTTGCTGTACAGAAGATTTGAGTTTCATGAGGTCCCATTTGTTGACTGTTAACCTTATTTCCTGTGCAGCTGCTGTCTTATTTAGAAAGTCTTTTCCTATGCCTATGTCTTGTAGGCTGTTGCCAACTTTTTCTTCTATCACCTTCAGGGTTTCAGGCTTCACGATGAGATCTTTGATCCACTTGGAGTTGATTTCTGTACGGGGTGAGAGATAGGGGTTTAATTTTGTTCTTCTACAAATGGTGATCCAGTTTTGCCAGCACCATTTGCTTAAGATGCTATCCTTCCTCCATTGAGATTTTTTGGCCCCTTTGTCAAATATGAGGTGGCTAAAATTGTATGAGCTCAAGTTTGGATCTTCAGTTTTGTTCCATTGGTCAACAGGTCTGTTTTTGTGCCAGTACCAGGTTGCCTTTATGACTATGGCCCTGTAATATAATTTGAAGTCTGGTAGAGCAAGCCCCCTGTATTGCATTTTTCACTCAGGGTTGCTTTAGCTATTTGGGGTCTTTTGTTTTTCCGTATGAATTTAAGGATTCCTTTTTCCAACTCTGTGAAGAAGCTCATAGAGATTTTGATTGGGATTGCATTGAATATGTATATCATTTTGGGTAAAATGGACATTTTTACTATATTAATTTTCCCAATCCATGAGCATTGGAGGTCTTTCCATCTTTTGATGTCATTTTCAATCTCCTTCTTTTTGCAGCTTGTCATTCTCTTCTTGTAGCTCCTTGCTTTGCTGGTCTGTTTCTATTTTCATTTCAGCCTGGTATCTTTTCAGTGTTCCCACTTCCTTCCAGAGTTTGTCATTCTCTCCCTCTAGTTCCTTCCTGAGTTTGTCATTCTTTCCCTTTAGTTCTTTGATTTGTTCTTTATATTCCTTGATTTCTTTGCATATGTCTATGATTGTTCTTCTAAGATCTGTGTCTTGGGTTACCTCCAGGGAGATCTCATTGTAGAAATCTTTCATAGGACTGGTAAAGTTTGGTGTGGATCTATTTTGTGTTTTTCCCATGTTGTTTTTTCATTGTGTTTTTTGGCATGTGGGTTTGTTTTGTTGTTTGTATTCTGATGTGAATCTCAAATGTCTCCTTGCTGCTTTGGAGGCTCGCTCTGCTTGTTTCCTTCAGGTACTTTCTTTGTCTTCTCCTTGTTTATGGAGGGCTGACTGGTCTAGGTTTCAGGTTTTCATTTTTGGCTATATATTGGAAGGTCCAGCTAACTCTTCCCTTCCGTTTTGAAGGTTCTCCAGAAGTTGGATATGTAATAATCAGATTGATTCACCACTGTGTGCTGTGCTCACTCTGCTTCCTTCTGGCCCAATTCCTCTGGGTTGGCTATGAAGCCTAGTGTTCTGGGACTGGAGTTGTGGTAGGTTCACTGTCTCTTCTACTTCCTTGTGTCCCAGAATCACTATCATATTCCCACTGGGACACCCAAACCACAGCTTGAGCTGGGGATCAGGGATTGCTCCCTTGGCTCATGCACCAGCCCCCTGTGCTTCCACTGCTGGCTGGGTAACTCTGCCCAGGCTGATCATGCAGGAGGGGTGTGGTGTTTTGCCTGGGCGATGAACCCCAGGCCTCTGGGGCTTCCCAAGACACTCCTGATCACCTGTCTTGCAGCCCCTTGTGCTACAATGCCTTTATTTTTAATCTGTTTTGTTGTTCTCCTTTTCTCTTATCACAGACCCAGGGGGCCATCCTGACCCAGGACAAGAGTTTTGGAGAACACTCTGAGATGAACATGCTTGTGTCTGAAGTGGGCAGACCAATCCCATCTCCAGAGACAGCATCTCAATGAGCTTAAACAGCACATAACAATTTACCAGCATAATTTATACATCAAAAGGCATCTGTTTCTCTGTAGAACTTACCATAGTAGTTTACATGGCCAGGATAGCTGTTGAGTCCAGTAATTACTGGCTGGACTGAAAGTGTCTGTCCTCCTTATAATCTGTATATATTTGTCTTGGTGAATCTTCACATCTACTGGGTTTTGTATTTGGAACTGGGATTAACAAGATAGAGAATTTTTATTTTATTAGGTCACCTCGTATTTCTAAACTTTATAAAGCCTTCATTACACAGAAGTGAGCACCCATGACCAAGTAGAATTAGGCTGACAGAAGTATCTGATTTTACCAGTGTCAAACCTGCGATCCTCCCTGGCTATACTTGAAATGACCAGATGCATGAAAGCTTATATCTACAATTAGTTAGCTTGTATCTATTAATGGAGGCAGACAATTGAAAGACTCAATAATACCCTTCCTCTTGATATTTCCCACTAGAGGCTACATATTCTCTTCCACTTTATAGTCAAGTCAGGCTTGAGTGCAGAAACATGTGTTTTTTTCTTAAAGTCCATCAATGGAGGAGATCTCAATAGGTAAGGATACAGCCCAGGGTGTTTTTTCAGGCAAAACCTGCAATGACAATCACTCCACATCTGTAAGATATAAAAATTCTGGGGGCTGGAGAAATGACTCGGTGGTTAAGAGCACTGACTGCTCTTTCAGAAGACCCAGGTTCAATTCTGGGCACCCACATGGCAGCTAAGAACTGTCTTTGAGACTGCATGGTGGTGCACACCTTTACTCCTAGCACTCAGGAGGCAGAGGCAGGTGGATCTCTGTGCATTCAAGGCCAGCCTGGTCTACAGAGTGAGTTCCAGACTAGCCAGAGACCCTGTCTCAAAAAAAATGAATATATTCTGGAATGTCTCCCAAATTTTTTGTTTCCCTCCCAGAGTGTCCTCAGGAGACGCTCTTATCCTTTTCCCAGGAGCAACCATGAGAAGAGGTGGCACCTACTGGATTAGTCACTATCTTCCTATCTTACAAACATGGGCTTGGGTATCTGTTTCCTCTCCTTCCTTATTAGTGACCCTAAAGAAGGGGGAGCTTGCTTGGATTATTTGCTCTTACTGATGCAGCTCACTAATGCCCTGTGATGTTAATGGATTCTTTTTGTATTTTGCCTGGTTAATCCTGCCTATGCAGGACCCACTATCCACAAGACCTCTGGAATAAATATTGACCCTGTGTATCAAGGAAGTCAGTCAACTTCTAAAGATTATATAAGTTAGGGAGGATTTCCAAATCTGGCTTTCTCATGGGCTGAATCTCCTTAAACATTCCTTCTCACCCTCTTCCTAAAATTTATAATTTGTCCATCTATATTTTATTTGTAGTTTTTAAGCTAGATAAGAGGCAGACCTGATAGCTCTCAGGGTGAGTTCTTTTTAAAGAGGCTATCATGTCTTCATGGACTGGAAAAACCATATTATAATTTACCATACGTAATCTATGATTAAGTATCCATAATCTACAAATAAAGAAAACAACAAACAATGTTACCCAAAAGAACTTGGAAAGAGAGGATATCGGAATATTCTTTATGTTTAGTTTGTCTATGAATTTGTAACCAGAAAGTGAAAAACAGCTTCCCAGGGCATTATGGGGCAGAAACAATAGCAAGCATGGAGCAACTGAGTCTCAGAGAGAGAAAAGTCTACCTCAGAGAACAACAGACTTGGAATCACAGTACAGGAAGGGCAGAAATTGAGACCAGGGAATCCCACGTCCTAAGCCTCCCACCTAAGCAGGTTGTCTGTCCCTTTTTGCCTCCCATTGCTACAGTTATCTGCTGGTAGCAGCTTGCGTTTTGTGACATTGGCTACAGAATACTGAAGTTCACATGAGCTTTCCAGGTCTCTAGACAGTCATAAGGTGTCAGCTCCTTTTGGTTGTTGGCGTGTCAGGGAGACATATGACTACCGTGCTGGATTGATGACAACGCCCCCCCCCCAAAGGTTCCAAGTATTTGGACATTTTGTTCCCAGTTGGTGGCGCTGTTGTGGGAGGTCTTAGAAGGTGTGACCTTGCTGGAGGAAGTTCTTCACTAGGGGGCGGGCTTAGCAAGTTCAAAAACCTCTCCAGTCTCCAGTCACTCTCATTGCTTCCTGTGCCTGCTTGAAGATGTGACCCTCTGCTTTCTGCTCCTCCTCTGGCACCTCCTGCCACCACGCCTCCCTGCCATGATGAACTCCAATTCCCCTGGAACCATAAACTCAAATAAACTCTTCCTTCTATACATTCCCTTGTGCATGGTGGTTCTGTCACAGCAACAGAAAAGTGATTAATACAGCTGGAAAAGCTTTAAGTTCCCTTTAGAAACTAACAAATATATTATGCAAAACAATGTAAAAATCTAAACTATTCACCCTTTAAAACCAAGAAATATATCATTCAAAAAAGATATAAAAATCTGGGCTAACAGTGTGGCCTTAAGCATCCAAAAGGAAAGTATAACCAGAAATAAATAATTAGTAAGGCCTGAGAAATTGTACTTCAGGTATAAAACGAGATCTAGCCAGGCGTGGTGGTGCATGCCTTTAATCCTAGCACTTGGGAGGCAGAAGCAGGTAGATCTGTGTGATTTCAAGGCCAGCCTGGTCTACAGAGTGAGTTCCAGGACAGCTGGGGCTACAGGGAGACTCTGTCTCCAAAAGACCAAAAAAA
>VZQC01012462.1:2275836-2287435 GCA_009823505.1 Rhizomys pruinosus | reverse complement strand
GGACTCTGTATCTTCCTAAAGAAAGAATGTGGTTTTGATGTAAGCCAGTCAGAAATAGATAAAGATATGGCCCAACAAGTAAAAGAGGGAATTACAATAAAAAGTTAGGAATTAGCAGATTTCTGGAGTTACTGGGGTTATGTTTTGCTTTGGGCATCCTGATTTGTACCTTTAGCTGGTACTCTCCTTATGTTCTTTATAGGACTTCCATTTGACTCTTGCATTCTTAATATGATCACTCAATGTTTCACTTCACTTGTCAGCTATTAAACTTCAAATGCTCATCCACAAATATCATCCCATTAGTCAAGGATGCTCTTTGATCCTTTGTAAATCCGAGTATCAAAAGGTGACAAATGATGTATAACCCTCCAAATATTTTAAAAGTAAGCTATGTAGCTTAGTAACTCTTCTTTTCTACATGATCTGGAGAAGTGAATCACACACTCCCTGAAAACACCCCCAAGTTTATATTTACCTTAGTTACACTAATATGGAAGGATAAAATATTTTTCCTTGGTTACACTAGTATAGAAGGACAAACTTTTTTCCACTCATGGTTACTGCTAGGGTGGAGGCCCCATGACAGGAATTAAGATGGCGTGGACTGCGAGGTCCGTGCTCTCTTCTTTCGGCTGGGACCCCGAGTTCTCGAAGGTTCCAGAAGGCAGCCCCCAAAAGGCACTGGAGGAACCTAACATCTGATCCCAAAGGGATCACCAGATTCCAGTTTTACCTTCAGAGCTTCCACCTGGCTTAATTCCCCAGACTTCAACATCTAACTGCCTCCCTCTCTTGCTGGATAAGAGACCCTTAGCTCATTCCTTGGCCTTTCACTCCTCACATTTGCCTGCGCTCCCTTCCACTTTCACTCTGCCCAATCATTCACTTCTTTCACTCTTCATTACTTTCACCCCCAGGGACCATTAGGTTTTCCCCAAGGGTGCATTCCCTTCCTTTGGCATTTCCTTTCCCTTAATAAAACCTGTCCCCTGTTAATTCAGAATGACTTGGCCTTCCTCTCCACGTCAGGAAACCTAACAGTTAAAAGACAAAAATAAGAAAAATCAGCCCACCTCACTGGAACCTGGATTTTCAGGGAAAACTGAGGCAGCAGTCACGGCCCTGTACCTTCCAGCACAGGCCAGGTAAGAGCTGGCCCACCTTTCTGGGAACCTGGGTCTTCAGGGACACTGAGGCAGCAGCCAGTGGACCCTCACCTTCCAATGCAGGTTGGGTAAGAGCTGGCTCACCTTGCTGGGGAGCCCAGTCTTGATCTTTGGGGACACTGAGGCTGCAGGCAGTTTGGTGGCACGTGGGCCAAATCACCTCCCCCCCCACACCTCAGCCGACCTAGAGGAACAGGCCTACATCACAACAAAGAAACACTTGAATTTCACATCAGATTACAAACAAGGAATCAAATCCACATGCCAATAACACAAAGAAAAATCAACAATGTGGGAAAAGCAAATAAGAAATCCCCACCGAACTCTATCAGTCCTATAGAAGACTCCAACAGTGATCTCTCTGGAGGAACCCAGTGCACAGATCTTAAAAGAACAATCAAATTCAGGTCGACAATTGACAAATGGGACCTCATTAAACTCAAAAGCTTCTGTACATCAAAAGAAACAAGGAAATCAAGAGAAAACCCACAGAGTGGGAAGAAACCTTCACAGCAGATACATCTGACAAAGCACTGATTTCCGGAATATATAAACTACTCAAAAAACAAAGAAGAAAGAAAACAAATGACCCACTTAATAGATGGAGCAAAGAGCTGAACAGGGACTTCACAAGTGAGGAATCAAAGATGCCTAAGAAACATCTTAAGAAGTGTTCAAAGTCACTAATCATTAAGGAAATGCAAAATAAAACCACTTTAAGATATCATCTTTAAAAAAAGATATCATCTTACTCCCATAAGACTGGCTAGGATCAAGAAAACAAATGATACAAAGTGCTGGATAGGTTGTGGGGAAAAGGGAACACTCATCCACTGGTGGTGGAAATGTAAACTGGTACAGGCACTATGGAAAGCAGTGTGGAGAGCCCTTGAAGACTTGGAATAAACTTGCCCCCTGACCCAGCCATATCACTCCTGGGCATGTACCCACAATACTCATCATACTGCAGAGATACATGCACAGCCATGTTTATTGCAGCTCTCTTCACAATAGCAAGGAGCTGGAACCAACCCAAGTGCCCCTCAACTGATGAGTGGATAGAAAAAATGTGGTAAATCTACACAATGGAGTTCTATGCAGTGGCAAAAAAGATGACATCATGAACTTTTCAGGTAAATGGATGGAGCTAGAAGATACCATGCTGAGTGAGGTAACACACTCCCAGAAAAACAAACGACAAATGGTATCCCTCATCTGTGGATACTAGCACCAATTACCTAATTGTACAGCAACCTGAACAACGTCAATGTGATATGAAAACTGTGTTCTTGTAGAACCCCTTAAAAAATAAACAAATAAAGAAAAAAATTAAATAAAAAAAGAACAATCATAGACATACTTAAAGAAATCAAGGACCTAAAGGTAGAGGATGACCAACTCCAGAAGGAAGTGGAAATGCTGAAAAAAATCTCAGGCTAAAATGAAAAAGAAAACTGAAAAACTAAAAGGAGAGAATGGCCAATTCTGGAAGGAAATGAAAATACTAAAGGAATCTCAGGCTGAAATGAAAAAGGAAATCAANAAAAAAAAAAAAAGAACATCAACCCTAGAATATAGTGGAAGAACTGAAGAACGCAAGCAAAGACTATGAAAATTTTTTTAAAAACACAGGAGTGGAATAATCAGGAAATGTGGGACACCATGAAGAGACCAAACCTCTGCATCATAGGTATAAAGGAAGGAGAAGAATCCCAGGACAATGGTATGGACCAGATTTTCAACAGAATTATAGAAGAAAATTTCCCAAATTGAAAAAAAAAAAAACATATAAATACAAGAAGCACATAGAACACCAAATAGATGAGATCAGGAAAGAAACTCCCCATGCCATAATCAAAACTCTAGATGCTCAAAACAAAGACAGAAGAAGCTACAAGAGAAAAACAACAAGTTACATATAAAGGAAAACCCATCAGAATTACAGCTGACTTTTTAACGCAGATGATGAAAGCCAGAAGAGCTTGGACCAAATTATTTCCAGTACTAAATGACTATAGATGCTAACCCAGGTTACTCTACCCAGCAAAAATGTCAATTATAATCAAAGGAGAAAGGAAAAAATTCCATGACATAAACAAGATGAAAGAATACATGTCTAGAAATCCAACCCTCCAGAAAATACTCAAAGCAGTTCAGAGGACAGAGGAAAGGAACAGCTATCCCCAAGCAGCAAGAGAGAGTAATTAATGAAGGTATAAACACAGAAATACAAACAGACCAAAAATCCAAACAGAAAATAAACTGAAGGGAAGCAATACATATTTCTCAATATTAACCCTAAACATTAATGGTCTAAACTCCCCAATCAAGAGACACAGACTGGGATAATGGATTAAGAAACTGAATCTCAAAACAGCTTGGGTAAATTCAATGAAATTTACACCTTGATTCCTTCCTATAGGTATGTGTACTACAACTGCCTTTTTGAGACGTGGGTCAAAAAATAAAAACCTAAAAAAAGGGGGGGATACAGTTATATATTAAACCTTTTTGTCAAATTTTCTTTTTATTTTTTTTTTATTTTTGGTGTTTTTGAGACAGGGTCTCCCTGTAGCCCCAGCTGTCCTGAAACTCACTCTGTAGACCAGGCTGGCCTTGAACTCACAAAAGATCCGACTGCCTCTGCCTCCCAATGCGTAGGAACTAAAGGCGTGCACCCCATGCACCAAGCTTTTTTTTTTTTTTCAATTTTCAAATAGTGATCTTAAAATAACTATGGGAAAAGATTTGTATGTTCCCACAGATCAAAATGTTTCCAACTTAATGCTGAGAAAGAAATGATAAAGCTTTGCATTGTGCAGGATGTACAAAGAAATACCAGCAGAGATGCTGGCCCATCTGAACATTATGGAATGAGGAACCTCAGACTCCATGAGTGACAGACACTGAGAATATCTCTGAATTCTTTTTGGGTTAACTGTTTATAATGGTTCCTAATGAACCTTACCTTCGAGGGGCTACAAAGTCTGAATATGAGAGACTGTCCGACCCCTGTTCATAGAAAAAAAATTACATTAAATTATGGGAAATGAGCAGATTCGCTAACCTAACTTAGAGCCGACGGGTTATAGAGGTTATCATCCTACAAACTGTTAGAAACTGGCTATTCGTTAATATGACTCATATGCAAAGAGGAAATGTGAAAAAGGATTACTCTCTATTCAGTAGCCAAAGAATAAGACTAAGTCTTTTTTTTTTTTTTTTTTTTTTGTGGTCTTTTTCGAGACAGGGTCTCCCTGTAGGCCCCAGCTGGTCCTGGAACCACTCTGTAGACCAGGCTGGCCTTGAACTCACAAAGAGCCGACTGCCTCTGCCTCCCAAGTGCAGGATGAAAGCGTGCACCATCCAACCACGCCCAGCGTTTTTTTGTTTGTTGGGCTACTAAGTCTTTTTAAAAAGCTGTGTAAAGAATTAAAAAAATGATAATACAGAGAGCTCTGAGTGCGAGGCAATGAGATTAGTTTGAGCCAAGGAGATGTTGTGCCAGGGGATCCGAGCCATCCCCCCAAAAGGTACAGGTGGCCCTTGCGCGTAATCTGGGATACTGCAGAAGAGAGGCAGTTTTTTTTAAAAGCCCGCTTGATGGAAGACCTGATGCAAAGCAAAGTGGAAGATGTATTAAAGACTCACCTTGCAAGGGTACGTTGTCTGGGGATTGCTAGAGAGTGTTACCAAAAGCCCTAAACCAATAAAGTAAAAATTGTTCTCTGCTTGAGTCAAACAAGACTCCTCCATCAGCNAGGTTTGTGCACCCGTGTCGTGCAATGCCGCGGAGGTCAGAAGAGGGTCTCGGATTCCCCTGGAACTGGAGTTCTCCTGGAATTGGAGTTTCAGATGGCTCTCGGCTGCCATGTGGGTGCTGGGGATCGAACCCGGGTCCTCTGTAAGAGCGGTCGGCGCTCTTAACCGCTAGGCCATCTCTCCAGCACCTCAATTAAAATATTCTTAAAAGGAGTCGCTGTAGTCAAGGACGGTGTCTGCTTTTCTCCACATGAACTTGTCCCTGTGGGAGGCTGTGACATGGCATAAGAAGTTCATCAGTGGCCTCTCCTTAGCCCTCCATCCCTCAGCCTCATACCAATGAAGGCTACTGTTTACAGTGACCACAATTCTGATGCTTAATGATACATATATTTCTTTTTATCTTAGAAATGATGTCCATCCCATGGGGTCCTTGGGTCTTCAGGGACACTGAGGAAGCAGTCAGCTGCCTCTCTGCTTCCACTGCAGGCCAGGTAAGAGCTGACCCAACTCACTAGGAACCCAGATATTTAGGGACACTGAGGCTGCATCCAGGTTGCCAGTGCCTGGGCCACATCAGCACCACCCCTACCCCCAGTCAAACTAAAGGAACAGGCCTACAGTGCAACTAAGAAGCACCTGAATTTCACATCAGATTACAAACAAAATGAATCAAATCCACATGCCAAAAGCACAAAGAAAAATCAACAACATGGGAAAAGCAAATAAGAAATCTCCACCAAACTCTATCAGTCTTATAGAGGACTCCAACAATGAGATCTCTCTGGAGGTAACCCAGGACACAGATCTTAAAAGAACAATCATAGATATACTCAAAGAAACCAATGACCTAAAGGGAGAAAATGACCAACTCTGGAAGGAAATGGCAATGCTGAAAAAAATATCAGGCTGAAATGAAAAAGGAAATTGAACGCTCATCCAGTCAATAGGAAAGGGCAAGAGAAAGCCTCAGTAACAGAATAGATGAAGTAGAAAATGGAATATCAACCCTAGAAGATAGTGTGGAAGAACTGAAGCGCTCAAGCAAAGATTGTGAGAAATTAAAAAAAAAAAAAAAAAAAAGCACCACCACAAGAGTGGAATAATCAGGAAATGTGGGACACCATGAAGAGACCAAACCTCTACGTCATAGGTATAGAGGAAGGAGAAGAATCCTAGGATAATGATATGGACTAGATCTTCAACAGAATTATAGAAGAAAATTTCCCCAAATTAAAAAAAGACACACCCATACAAATATAAGAAACACCGGGCATGGTGGCACACACCTTTAATCCTAGCACTTGAGAGGCAGAGGCAGGCGGATCTTTGTGAGTTCAAGGCCAGCCTGGTCTACAGNAAATAAGAGGGGGCGGGGTGCAGATGCAATAATAATTAAACCGCGAAAGAGGCGGGGCAATCTCTCCACGCCCCATGATAATATGGGGGGTAGTGTTTACGTACAGGGTGGTTGAACCTGGCAAGCTACTTGGAGATGGATCTGCCGTAGGCCAGATAGGGTGGGTGATATATTTTGATATGGGCCTATATGCAGTTTGCAAGTAGGTTGTTGAGAATTGGGGGCAGCTATGTGCATTATTGAAATGGGTCTATAGTTTTTCTTTTTTATGGGTGGGTAGGTTTTTAACCAATGGTGTTGGGGATTTACGAAGTGATGTTGGCTTCATAGGATGAATTTGGGAGAGTGTCGCTTCTGGTGTCTATGCCCCTTCAAAGAATGAAGTTTGTAGGGGTAGTGGAGGCTGTGGACTCATTACGTTTAAATTAGAAAAATAAATTCCAATTATCGGTGTTAGGTGCAGACTCTAGTGAATCCTCGCTAGGCCCACCCCCATGAGGGGGGGTTTTGTAAAATAGTAAATAATGGGTGAGGGTTTTATTATACAGTTTCAATTTCGGTCCCGTTCTTATGAAGTTCCTATGTAATGAAGAAAAAGAGCATAGGGGAAGATCGATCAGTCTTTCTAGTTTAATAAAAGAAAAGTAACGTAAAAAATGTTGGAGTTAACGCATAATGATAACAGGGGGGGGGGGTAGTTGCCAGCCAGGTGATCTCTAATTTGTCTCAAAAAATTAAATAGGAATAAATATAGGGTTTTGGGAATATATCTGTAGGATTGTCTGAATCATTTTTACTAAGGATGGTTATATTTTTTTTGTTTCTATTACATTGGTTATGTGTTTCCCTTTTCAGCATCTAATTTGGAGATTAAGGGATTGGGAGGGGCCAACTTTCCTTATGCACTTTCCTTTCCTTCTTTTAGTCAATGGGGGGCGAAGAGGTAGGTCCAGCTATCTTTTTTAGCCTTTCAAAGAACCACCTCGCTTGTAGTAAAAGAGTGTTTTTGTTGTATGTAAGGGAAAAGGTGTTTCTGCTTTGAAAATATGGTTGCAAATTCATTGAATTTCGGGTGAAATACGGGATTATATTTGTAAATAGTTATCCGTGCATGCTGGTTTAAAGAATGCATTTGGGTTTGCGCTAAGGGGGGCGCGGGTGTTAGTGTTTTTGGTTATAGTAAATGGGAAAATATTTAAGTCATTATTTTTATTTGTAGCTCTTTCTTCTGTAAAGTTGTGTGTATGTGTATGTTATATATAAATTTTGGGGCATTTGTGTAATTGAGGGGCAGTTATGATTATTGTAATATAAAACAAAAGTAACAAAAGTCAAAGTTTGAATAAACGCGGGATGGTCAATTAAGCCAGGAATTTTCCCTTGGGTCCCTGCCCCCCAACGCCACACGGAAGGGGGGACCAGGCTGCAAACAAGGGAAATGCGCAACGGCGTCGTGGACGTGGGGTCTGCCAGGTAGAAAGGAAGACTTTGGGGGCTTTCTCTATCATCAATGTGACGGTGTTTTTTGGAATATGTTCAGTGGGTTAATGATAAGAAGCATAAGTGGTATTATGTGGAATACAACATGGCCTTCAACGAAGGAGCCATTTGCGAAGCGGTGGATCGTAAGCGCGAAACCCACACGCTCATGGTCCGGCCACCAATCCATTACGGGGAGTTTATTTTTCAATGTACAGAAAAGAACACTTAAGGGGCGTGAGATTTTCCCGAATCGTCAGAAGTCAGAGATTGGGCATTAATATTAAGGTGTCCGCATAGGTGGGTTATATCTGGGGGAAGTGGGTTTGGTAGGGTCATCGCCTAGTTAATGGTTGTGCCAGGAATGACTTTTATTTATTTATCTTTAGGGTTTCTCGGCTTTGACGCGGCGAGGTTGTGTAGTGCGGGTAGATAATGATTAGTAAAGTAAAAGCCCCAATAGTAAGTTACACGTTAAAAAGTAAGTTAAAGGAGAAAAGTAGGGGCTCTAATTCTAGTGTTTGATAGTTAATAGAAGCGTTAGAAGTCAAAGACAGACGGTTATGAAGGTCCGATGAGAAGATTGCTAGAACTATATTCATTTTTTTTTTTATATTTAAGACTGGGAAAAAGGAAGGAATAGGTATTTGCATTCTGATGTGTTCCCAGGTAAAACTGGGAAAATGCGTGGCAAATTTGGAGGACGATGTAATCAGGTGCAAGTGAGTGAGTCAGGAAAAAGAAATAGCAAATCGTGTTAGGGCGAAGCGATTTGAGAGTAGGTAATTGCAGTATGAAGACCAATATTGATATGTGAGGTAGAATATCGGTCAGGGGGTCCAGTTGGGTATCCTATTGTTAGAGGGGATAGATCAGAAAAAAAGAAGGAAAAGAAAAAAAAATGTCAGCATGTCTCTCAGGCCCTCGAATGGGTATTATAAAAAATTGAAAGAAGTGGGTATCTGGCGTTTAACTATATAAGTAATAATGAGTAGTTTCTAGACTTCTCCTCGTATCGATACACTGTTGAATAGTTTTTATCGTATCTTGGTCCCAGTTGGCCTGTTCCAATGGGGGTCAGTGGGTACCTTGAATCTACCCACTCTCGTCCTGTGGGCTTGATTCATGTGTCTTACCGTCCTTCCGGATTCTGTTTCTCTGTATTGGTTCGCCCGTGTTGGGTGCCCTTGTAGGGTATTGCGCGCTCTTCAGGGTTGATGGAGCCTTTGATGAAGCTGGTAGTGGCTTCTCCTCAGCTCTTCTGATTAGTTATTTTTGAAAGCTATTTTGTCGAAAGATAGGTATAACCAGGTAGCAACTCCAAGAGCGGATAGCCTTTTGGATACCGGGGAATGTGCTGAAGGAATATGTTGTTTTGGTTCCAATCCTTTCACACCTAAAGATGGAATGCTTTTCCAAGTTTCAAAAAACGGGGTGGGAGTGAAAATGGTATTCTTGACAGAGCAGAGGCAAAAAAAGAGAGTGGGAAAACATATTCCGATATTACATTAGATCCAAACTTCGTCCCAGTCGGTGTGGTGCGGCTGGGCCTGTGACTAAGGAGTTATACCATGGTAATATATATAGGATGTAGTTTGAAATGGCAAATGTATATTGCTTGGTGAAGAAGTCCTTTTCTAATATAATGGGATTTGTTTATTAGTTGTTGATGGATTTGAAATTTATTTGGTCTGATGTGGTGTCTTTCTAGTTTAGTACCATATCCTTAGGTTACTCGCGGTCATATTGACACTATGAGTAGAGGAGGGAATACTGCAAAGGTGACCTGATTGGACCTCCTGCCTCGGGGTGAGAATAGTGGTCAAACCATATTGGGGTTTGGGGTTGGTGAAGGGGGGGGCTGAAAAAAATGGTTTGGTCGGGTGGGGGGGAGCAGTGTAATATCCTATCGGTCTTGTTTAGTGTCATAAAAAGAATATTTTCCTTCTCCCTGATTATATTGCACATAAAGATTTTTTTTTCTGGGTAGAGTAACCTGGATAGGCATCTAAAGTCATTTAGAATAACAGGGGGGGGAAGATCTTGGGAATCACCAGCTGGCATTCTGGGACTTTCATCGGATTTTGGCGTTTGAGAGTCAAGCTGTAATTCTGATGGGGGGTTGTTGCAAGCGGAAGGTGTAAGGGGGGATTAAGGGGGGATACTTGGGGTGGGTGCGTGTATTTTCGGTCCTGTGTAGGGGGCTTGTACGCGTATTCTGGTGGCTTTGATTTTGTGAGCAGCAGTAGAGCTTTTGATTTATGATAGGGTGGGTGGGTGGAATGTATAAATAAGTTTTATCTTTTCCTGATCTATGTGTAACTAGTTGTGGTGTTGTAATGTGTTTTGTCTTTCTTTTCCTTTCTTTTTTTTTTTTGGTCTTTTTTGAGACAAGGTCGCCTGTAGTCTCAGCTGGCTGTTCCTAGAACTCACTCTGCTGGTCTACAGAGTGAGTTCCAGGACAGCTGGGGCTACAGGGAGACCCTGTCTCGAAAAGACCAAAAAATAAAAATAAAAAGAACAATCATAGATATACTCAAAGAAATTAATGACCTAAAGGGAGAGAATGACCAACTCCGGAAGGAAATGGAAACCCTGAAAAAAATTTCAGGCTGAAATTTAAAAGGAAACTGAAAAACTAACAGGGGAGAATGGTCAACTCCAGAAGGAAATGGAAATACTAAAGGAATCTCAGGCTCAAATGAAAAAGGAAATCGCAAGAGAAAGCCTCAGTAACAGAAAATAGACTATCAACCCTAGGAGATAACGTTGAAGAACTAAAGAGCTCAAGCAAAGACTATGAAAAATTTAAAAAAACACAGGAGTAGAATAATCAGGAAATGTGGGACACCATGAAGAGACCAAATCTCTGCATCATTAGTATAGAGGAAGGAGAACAATCCCAGGACCATGGTATGGGACCAGATCTTCAACAGAATTATAGAAGAAAATCTCCCCAAATTGAATAATACACACCCATACAAATACAAGAAGCACATAGAACACCAAATAGACAAGATCAGAAAAGGAACCCCCTGCGCCATATCATAATCAAAACTCAAGATGCTCAAAACAAAGACAGAATACTGAAAGCCACAAGAGAAAAACAACAAGTTACATATCAAAGAAAACCCATCAGAATTATAGCTGACTTTTCAATGCAAACGAAAGCCAGAAGAGTTTGGACCAAAGTATTTCCAGTACTAAATGACTACAGATGCCGACCCAGGTTATTCTACCCAGAAAAATGTCAATTATAATCAAAGGAGAAAGTAAAAATATTCCATGACATAAACAAGATGAAAGAATACATGTCTAGAAGTCCAACCCTCCAGAAAATACTCGAAGCAGTTCAGAGGACAGAGGAAAGGAGCAGCTATCTCCAAGCAGCAAGAGAGAGTAATTTTTTTTTTGGTCTTTTTGAGACAGGGTCTCCCTGTAGCCCCAGCTGTCCTGGAACTCACTCTGTAGACCCGGCTGGCCTTGAACTCACAAAGATCCACCTGCCTCTGCCTCCTGAGTGCTAGGATTAAAGGCGTGTGCCACCACGCCCGGCTGGCCCCAAATATTAATGGTCTAAACTCCCCAATCAAGAGACAAAGACTGGGAGAATGGATTAAGAAACTGAATCCATTTTTCTGCTGTCTATAAGAAACATACCTCACCTTCAAGGACAGACACCATCTTAAGGTGAAAGGATGGAAAAAAATATTTCAAGCAAATGGCACCAGAAAGCAAGCAGGAGTTGCAATTTTAATATCAGACAAAATAGATTTCAAAGTAAAACTAATCAGAAGACATGAAGAGGGTCACTACATCCTTATCAATC
>VZQC01012462.1:2258135-2275691 GCA_009823505.1 Rhizomys pruinosus | reverse complement strand
AAAAAAAAAAAAAAAAAGAAATAATTTTATTCATCTTATCAGATCACAGTGCAATAAAGCTTAATATCGGGGCTGGAGAGATGGCCTAGTGTTTAAGAGCACCAACTGCTCTTGCAGAGGACCTAGGTTCAATCCCCAGTACCCACATGGGGCTGAGAACTGTCTTTGACTCCAGTTTCAGGGGAATCCGACACCATCTTCTGACCTCCACGGCATTGCATGACACGGGTGCACAAACCTGCATGCAGACAGTACATTCATACACATTAAAAAAGCTTAATATCAACACCAGAAAGAGACCTACTAGCTACAAGAACACATGGAGACTAAACAACACACTACTGAATAACGAACGGGTCAAAGGAGAAATAAAGAAAGAAATAAAAGCATTCCTGGCACAAAATGAAAGGCATGATTCAACACAGCAAAACCTATGGGACACCTTAAAAGCAGTCCTGAGAGGGAAATTCATAGCCCTAAGTGCCTACATTAAGAAAACAGAAAGAGCACAAATAAATGACTTAACACTGCAACTAAAAACACTTGAGAGGCAGCAACAAATGAATCCTAAACCCAGCAGACAGGAAAAAATAACAAAAGTCAGAGCAGAAATCAATGAAATAGAAACAAAGAGAACAATACAAAACAAAACAAAACAAAACAAAAAATAAATAAAATGAATCCAAGAGCTGGATTTTTGAAAGGATAAACAAGATAGATAGACCTCTAGCCCAACTGACTTAAAGAAGGAAAGAGCAACTCCAAATCAACCAAATTAGAGATGAAAAGGGAAACATCACAACAGATAGTGAAAAGATTCAGACAATCCCACAGGAATACTTCAAAAACCTATACTCTAGGGGCTGGAGGGATGGCTCAGTGGTTGAGAGTGCTGACTGTTCTTGCAGAGGACCTGGGTTCGATTTCCAGCACCCACATGGTGGCTAGGAACCATCTTTGACACCAGTTCCAGGGGAATCTGCCCTTTTCTGACCTCTGTGGCATTGCACGACATGGATGCACCAACCTACATGCAGACAGTACACTCATACACATAGAAAACAATAAATAAAAAATTAAAACAAAACAAAACAAAAACCCCCCGTATACTCTACTAATTTTGAAAACCTAAGAGAAATGGATGAATACCTAACATCATGGAATCCACCAAGACTTAACCAGGAAGAGATCAACAGCTTAAATAGACCCATAATAAAGGAGGAAATTGAAACTGTAATAAAAAACCTCCCAACTAAAAAAAGGCCAGGTCCAGATGGATTCATGGCAGAATTCTATAAGAAATTTAAAGAAGACCTACAGCTACTACTACTCAAATTATTCAAGAGGATAGAAACAGAAAGAAATCTTCCAAATTCCTTCTATGAAGCCAATATCACTCTAATACCAAAACCAGGCAAAGATACAACCAAAAAAGAAAACTATAGACCCATTTCACTAATGAACATATATGCAAAAATTCTCAACAAAACACTTGCAAACCACATACAGGCACATATCAAAAAGAGCATCCACCATGACCAAACTGGATTCATACAAGAGATGCAGGGATGGTTCAACATACATAAATCAATAAATGTCATAAAGCACATAAACGGAATGAAAGACAAAAAATACACAGTCATCTCAATGCAGAAAAGGCCTTCCACAAAATTCAGCATGCCTTCATGTTTAAAGTCCTGGAGGGAACATTCCTCAACACAATTAAAGCCATATGCAACAAACCCACAGCCAGCATTATCCTAAATGGGGAAAAACTAGAAGCATTCCCCTTAAAGTCAGGAACCCAGCAAGGCTGCCCCCTATCCCCACTCCTCTTCAATATAGTGTTTGAAATGCTCACAGAGCAGTAAGAGAAGACAATGAAATCAGAGGAGTACTAATTGGAAAAGAAGAAGTCAAACTATCCCTTTTTGCAGATGACATGATAGTTTACTAAGGGATGCTCAAAACTCCACCATAAAACTTCTAGAAACCATAAATAACTTCAGTAATGTGGCGAGATACAAAATTAACTTAGAAAACTCAGTAGCCTTTCTCATAACAAGCAATTGGAGAAGGAACACAAGGAGACTTTCCCACTCACAATAGCCACTCACAAAAAAATAATCTAGGAACAAACCTGACCAAACACACCAAAAATCTCTACAAAGAAAAATTTAAATCCCTCAAGAAGGAGATTGAGGAAGATACTATGTAGGAAGATCCAGTTGGAATTGGGGGCTAGTTCTCACCTAGCATCCCTCAGGGCACCCCACCCCAAGGAGAAGCAAACAATGTGGCCTTGCTGGGTGGGGCAACGGTGTGCAGTGGCCTGGAGTTGGGGGGCCTATGATTGGCTCTGGGAACTGACATCATTTGGTTTATAAAAACAGGCTGTAGCAAGAAGTAAATTTGAATTTTCCAGTAACATCATCACCGAATTCCCAGGCATCATTTTTACTAATTACTGTGCACATACAGGCCAAGGTAGACCTGCATTTCATTCAGGGGCCAGTGGGTTGGAAAGAGGTGCCTGTGCAGACCACCAATCTGGATAGCTGGTGTTGTGAGTGGACATAGGCTAAGGATAGGCCAACAGCCATCAGCCTGGAAATTCCTGTCCAGGGTTCAGCAGTCTCTGGGTAGGTAGGAAGTCACGGCCAAGAGTGGAAAAGGTGTCTCATGGGTCCAGGCTAAGGGCCTGAGTTGGAAGTACTACCCAGGCCGGGCTATAGGAAGTATCTGGCTGGTCTCTGTGCCAAGAGGCCAGCTCCCTACAGCAGCTGCTGGCAGGTGCTGTGCCCCCCTCCCCTTAGCAAGGCCGCATGGTCAAAGAAAGAAAGCTTGCTACCATACTAGAAGATGGAAAAACCTCCCATGCTCCTGGATTGGAAGAATCAATATAGTAAAAATGACCATCCTGCCCAAAATAATATACGGATTCAATGCACTCCCCATTAGAATCCCCACGAGCTTCTTCACAGACCTAGAAAAAACATCCTAAATTTCATATGGAGAAACAAAAGACCCCAATAGCCAAAGCAACCCTGAGCAAAAAGAACAATACAGGGGGGGGGTTGCCATACCAGATTTCAAAATATATTACAGGGCTATAGTCACAAAACCAGCCTGGTATTGGCACAAAAACAGGCCTGAAGATCAATGGAACAAAATTGAGGATCCAAACCTGAGCACATCAAATTGCAGCCATCTCGTATTCAACAAAGGGGCCAAGAAGACTCAATGGAGGAAAGACAGCATCTTCAGCAAATGGTGTTGGCATAACTGGATCACCACTTGTAGAATAATAAAACTAAACCCCTACCTCTTGCCATGTACAAAAATCAACTCCAAATGAATCAAAGTCCTCAATATGAAAACTGAAACTCTGAAATGATAGAAGAAAACATTGGTAGCAACCTACAAGACATAGGCATAGGAAAAAGACTTCCCAAATCAGACTGCACAAACAATAAAGTCAACAATTGACAAATGCGACCTTATTAAATTCAAGAGCTTCTGTACAGCAAAAGAAACGATAAATGAAGTGAAGAGAAAACCCACAGAGTGGGAGGAAACCTTCACAAGTGATACATCTGGTACAGCATTAACGCCCAGAGTGTATAAACTACTCAAAAAACAAAGGAGGAAGAAAACAAATGACCTACTCAGAAGATTGAGTAAAGGGCTGAACAGAGACTTCACAAATGAAGAAGTAAAGATGGCTGAGAAACATCTTAAAAAGTGTTCAACACCACTAATAATTAAGGAAATGCAAATTAAAACCACCTTAAGATTTCATCTTACTCTAGTAAGACTAGCTATGATCCAGAAAACAAAGGATACCAAATGCTGGAGAGGTTGTAGGGAAAGGGGAACACTCATCCACTGCTGGTGGGAATGCAAACTAGTGCAGCCACTATGGAAAGCAATGTGGAAAACTCTCAAAAAACTGAAAATGAGCCTACCACCTGACCCAGTCATACCACTCCTGGGTATATACCCACAAGACTTATCCTATCTAAGAGATACATGCACATCTATGTTTATTGCAGCTCTTTTCACAACAGCAAAGAGCTGGAAGCAACCCAAGTATCCCTCAACTGACAAGTGGAATTCTATGCATCGGTAAAGAAAGATGACATCATGAACTTTGCAGGTAAATGGATTGTACTTGAAGCCATTATGCTAAGTGAAGTAACACAGTCCCAGAAAAACAAACGATGAATGGTGTCCTAGTTTGTCTTCCATTGCTGTGACAAAACACTCTGACCGACACCAACTTGGGGAGGAAAGGGTTTATTCAGCTTACATCTCCTGGGTCACAGTTCATCACTTAGGGAGCCCAAGGCAGGAACTCAGGGCAGGAACCTGGAGGCAGGAGCTGAAGCACAGGCCATGGAGGAATGCTGTTCACTGGCTTGCTCCCCTGGCTCATGCCCAGCCTGCCTTCTTATACGGTACACAACAACCTGCCCAGGGTGGCACCACTCATTGTGGGCTGGGCCCTCCCACACTGCTCGACAATCAAGACAATACTCCACAGATGTGGCCACAGGCCAATCCAATGGAGCCAATTCCCCAACTGAGGCTCCCTCAACCCAGGTGTGTCAAGTTGACACTAAAGCTATCCAGCACAAATGGTGTCCCTCATTTGTGGATACTAGTACCAAGTCCCTAGTGGAAAGGCAAGCTGAGCAAAGTTAATGTTATTTTTCTTTTTATCTGAAGGCAACTATGCTGTTATAATGTGAATCCCTTAATGGGCTCTAGAATTAACTGACCACTTATTTTCAGACTTTGTAATTGTGGTATATGTATGGAAGGTATGTATTCATATATTAGAGTAATATAAAATTAAAGGGGAAAATTTGAACTCCTAAACGTATTTTGGAATTAGCATACAGTTTATTTTCAAAGGTCATAATTTTGGTTTATATGTGACATACACATATATGGGCATACTTTGGAGCAATACAAATGGGAGGGAACAATAACAACAAAAAGACTGGATCAAAGAACTGACTGAAACAGTAAACATCAGCCCCAAACTATAAACCTCTGCAGAGAAAAACTTTAAAAAGACGGAGAAAAAGATGCAAGACATGTATGGCAGAATGCATGAACTGGGGTGGGGTGGGGGACATAGAAAGGGGAGTGGCTCTAAACTGGACTGAAAATGATGTATGAAATACACAAACTACCAATAAAAATATCTGATTTTAAAAAAAGAAGAAATTAAGTAAAAAATTCTGTCCGGTTCATTTGACCATTGTCTCCTATTACTATTCTATTGCTTTTTCTTTCTTTCCTTGTATCCATTAATATTCGTATGTATTTAGGTGCTGTGGTATTTGGTGCCTATATAAATAATTATTATATCGCCTTGACAAGCATCTCCTTCATCACTAAATAATCATCTTCTTTGTCTCTTGTAATAGTTTTTTACTTGAAGTTTATTTTGTGCGATATAAATAAAGCTGCCTTTCTCTCTTTTGCTTACCATTGCATGGAATATCTTTTTAAATTTTATTTATTTTCTATGTGTATGAATGTACTGTCTGCATGGAGGTTTGTGCACTCGTGTCGTGCAATGCCATGGAGGTCAGAAGAGGGTGTCAGAGTCCCCTGGAACTGGAGTTAAAGATGGCTCTCGGCTGCCATGTGGGTGCTGGGGATCGAACCCGGGTCCTCTGCAAGAGTAGTTGGCACTCTTAACCACTAGGCCATCTCTCCAGCCTCTGCATGGAATATCTTATTCCATTCCTTTTCTTTTATCCTATGTTTATCCTTTATGCTGAAGAGGGTGTTTGTAGGCAGCATATGCTAGGATCTTTTTTTTAAATCCATTCAATAACTATATATCTTTTGATTGGAATTTTTAAATCACTTGTGTTTAAAAGAATAAACCTAGCCAAAGGCACCAAAGACCTTTACAACAAAAATTTTAAAACCCTGAAGAAGGAGTTTGAAAATGACATAAAAAGACAGAAAGACCTCCCATGCTTGTGGATTGGAAAAATTAATATAGTAAAAATGTCCATTCTACCCAAATTAATATACAGATTCAATGCAATCCCAATTAAAATCCCCATGAGCTTTTTCATAGACTTAGAAAAAAAATCCTTAAGTTCATATGGAAAACAAAAGACCACGAATAGCTAAAGCAACCCTGAGTGAAAAGTGCAATACTGGGGGGATTACATTATCAGACTTCAAGCTATATTACAGGGCTATAGTCATAAAGACATCCTGGTACTGGCAAAAAAAAACCCAAAAACAAAAACAAAAAACCCCAGAACCATTGACTAATGGAACAAAATTGAAGATCCAAACTTGAGCTCATATAACTTCAGCCACCTCATATTTGACAAAGGAACCAAAAAAGTTCAATGGAGGAAAGATAGCATCTTCAGCAAATGGTGTTGGCAAAACTAGATCACCATTTGTAGAACAAAATTAAACCCCTACCTCTCACCCTGTACAAAAATAAACTCCAAGTGAATCAAAGATCTCAACCTGAAACCTGAAACCCTGAAGGTGATAGAAGAAAAAGTTGGCAGCAACCTACAAAACATAGGTGTAGGAAAAGAATTCCTAAATCAAACAGCAGCTGCACAGGAAATAAGGACAACTGCTGACAAATGGAACTCAAAAGCTTTCCTACAGCTAAAGAAACAATCAAGGAAGTAAAGAGAAAACCCACAGAGTGGGAGGAAACCTTCACCACTGATACATCTGACAGAGCAGTAACATCCAGAATATATAAACTACTTAAAAAATTGGGGCTGGAGAGATGGCCCAGCAGTTGAGAGCACCAATTGCTCTTGCAGAGGACCTGGGTTCAATTCCCAGCACCCACATGGTAGCTAAGAACCGTCTTTAACTCCAGTTCCAGGGGAATCTGACACCCTCTTCAGACCTCCGTGGCATTGCACGGCACAGGTGCACCAACCTACATGCAGAAAGTACATCCATATAAATAAGTAAGTAAATAAATAAATATTAAAAAAAGAAGAAAACAAATGACCTACTCAAAAGATGGAGTAAAGAGATGAACAGAGACATCACCAGTAAGGAAATATAGATGGCTGAGAAACATCTTAAAAAGTGTTCATTGGGGCTGGAGAGATGGCCTAGTGGTTAAGAGCACCAACTGCTCTTCCAGAGGACCGGGGTTCGATTCCCAGCACCCACAGGGTGGCTGAGAACTGTCTTTGACTCCAGTTCCAGGGGAATCCGATGCCCTCTTCTGACCTCCGAGGCATTGCATGACATGGGTGCACAGACCTGTATGCAGACAGTACATTCATACACATAAAAGAAATAAAATAAAAAAAGTGTTCAACAGCATTAATAATTAAGGAAATGCAAATTAAAACCACACTAAGGTATCATCTCTAATAAGACTAGCCAAGATCAAGAAAACAAAAGACACCAAATTCTGGAGAGGCTGTGGGGAAAGGGGAACACTCATCCACTGCTGGTGGATGTAAACTGGTACAACCACTGTGGAAAGCAGTGTGGAGAACCCTTAAAAACTCAAAATGAGCCTACCACCTGACCCAGCCATACCACTCCTGGGTATATACCTACAAGACCCATCATACCACAAAGATACATGCACAGCCATGTTTATTGCAGCACTCTTCACAATAGCAAAGAGCTGGAATCAACCCAAATGCCCCTCAACTGATGACTGGATAACAAAAATGTGGTACATCTACACAATGGAGTTCTATGTAGTGGTAAAGAAAGATGACATCATGAGCTTTGCTGATAAATGGATGGACCTCAAAGCCATTATGCCAAGTGAAGTAACACAGTCCCAGAAAGAAAAAAAAAGGCGAATGGTTTCCCTCATTTGTGGTTGCTAACACCCAATCCCCAGTTGGCAGGCAAACTGAACAACTTTATTATTATATTTCATTGTATCTGAAAGCAACTGTGCTATTCCAATGTGAATCTCTTAATTGGCTCTAGAATTGTACCACCACTTGTATTCACACATTGTAATTACCATATATGAATGAAAGATATGTATTCGTATTCTATTCATATTCTTTTTATCTGCATGCAGCTTTACTGTCAAAATGTGAATCTCTTAAATGTGTTTAGGAATTAACCTATAGTTTATTTTTGGAATTTGTAATTTTGATTTATGTGTGGAGTGTATATATGCATATTTTGGAATAATATAAAATTAAAGGGAAAAAAAGAGAGAAAAACAAAAAAAATAAAATAATTACTAATAGCAAGACTAACTATTGCCATTTTCTTGTTTTCTGGTTGTTATGTAGCACTTTTATTTCTTTTTTCTTCTGTTCTTTTTCTATGTAATTTCTTTGAATCTATATTTGAAGATATAATTACATATTTTACTTTGAGGATTATATTAGTTTAGTTATTATAGTACTTTATATTTCTTTTTTTTTTAACTTCTCAGACTATGATTTTTATCTCTGGAAGTTCAATTGGGGCATAGTTGAAGGCATACTAAGGATGTAGAAGAGGAGTAGAAAAATAATGGGAGAAGTCCAGCATCAGGTCCTGGAGATCCAGGACCATGTATGTGTGGAGTGAGGACCACGACTGCACCTCAGGGGAGATGAGAGGCCCATTCCAGAAAAATAAGTCCTCCCAAGACTGGAATCTACAAATAACAAGCCTCCCCTGTCTAGGTTCACAGGAAGGGACCCCAGCCTCTGGTTCACAGGTTCACGGGAGGCAAACAGTTCTAAGCTTGCAGGAGGGGGTCACTATTTCAATTACACTGGTTCTCATTTTCTGTCTCTGTTGCTCTGTCCACACGATTATAGTAGTGTTTAAGATAGAGCTGGACTGGGCATGGTGGCGCACACCTTTAATCCCAGCATTTGGGAGGCAGAGGAAGGTGGATCTCTGTGAGTTCAAGGCCAACCTGGTCTACATATTGAGTTCCAGACAGCTGGAGCTACGGGGAGACCCTGTCTCAAAAAGAACCCCCCAAAAGATATAGCATTTGGGCTTCTGTGCAGCAAACAATAGCAACAGTCACTTGGCTTGAATTTCTTGCTTGAAGGCCATCAATACTGGAGAAACCCACTTTTCACTTTCACTCAAAGGAGACAGATGGATCGTGGGTTTTGTTGTTTTTCATGATCAGGGTTTTGCTTGGCTCTTTTTGGTAACTGCAGCCTTCACATTTTCCTCCCTGGCCAGGGGGAGCCGGTGATGAAATATCTTCCTCGGTGCTGCACATTGCCGGGAGCTGCGCATTGCCGGGAGCTGCCACTGCAGCTCTCCTAGCCATTTCCTTTCCTAGTTGATAAGTCCTTTCTTCTTTGCGCCCGGCTTGTCACCTGGATGGTGACGCTAGGCGACTGACCACTGATGTGCTGTGCAGCAGCCACTCCCAAGCCCAACCCCTGGCAAAAGAGGTACAGCAGGATGATCACAACCACCTCCTGGTTACACCTGCTGTCAGGCCCGTGCACCCCCTGTGCTGGGCTGAGGAGGTAATATGCGGGCCTGGTCCGTGCACCCCCTGTGCTGGGCTGAGGAGGTAATATGCGGGCCTGGTCCATGCACCCCCTGTGCTGGGGTGAGGAGGTAATATGCGGGCCTGGTCCGTGCACCCCCTGTGCTGGGGTGATGAGATAATATGCGGGCCAGGTCCGTGTACCCCCTGTGCTGGGGTGATGAGGTAATATGCGGGCCTGGTCCGTGCACCCCCTGTGCTGGGCTGAGGAGGTAATATGCGGGCCTGGTCCGTGCACCCCCTGTGCTGGGGTGATGAGGTAATATGCGGGCCTGGTCCGTGCACCCCCTGTGCTGGGCTGAGGAGGTAATATGCGGGCCTGGTCCGTGCACCCCCTGTGCTGGGCTGAGGAGGTAATATGCGGGCCTGGTCCGTGCACCCCCTGTGCTGGGGTGATGAGGTAATATGCGGGCCTGGTCCGTGCACCCCCTGTGCTGGGCTGAGGAGGTAATATGCGGGCCTGGTCCGTGCACCCCCTGTGCTGGGGTGAGGAGGTAATATGCGGGCCTGGTCCGTGCACCCCCTGTGCTGGGGTGAGGAGATAATATGCGGGCCAGGTCCGTGTACCCCCTGTGCTGGGGTGATGAGGTAATATGCGGGCCTGGTCCGTGCACCCCCTGTGCTGGGCTGAGGAGGTAATATGCGGGCCTGGTCCGTGCACCCCCTGTGCTGGGGTGATGAGATAATATGCGGGCCAGGTCCATGCACCCCCTGTGCTGGGGTGAGGAGGTAATATGCGGGCCTGGTCCATGCACCCCCTGTGCTGGGGTGATGAGATAATATGCGGGCCTGGTCCGTGCACCCCCTGTGCTGGGGTGATGAGATAATATGCGGGCCAGGTCCGTGCACCCCCTGTGCTGGGGTGATGAGGTAATATGCGGGCCTGGTTCGTGCACCCCCTGTGCTGGGGTGATGAGGTAATATGCGGGCCTGGTCCGTGCACCCCCTGTGCTGGGCTGAGGAGGTAATATGCGGGCCTGGTCCGTGCACCCCCTGTGCTGGGCTGAGGAGGTAATAGCCTCTTTAATCCATCTTGGTGTTGAGTCTGACATGGCTCACAAGCACCTGCAGTGACATGGATTTCTGGGGCACAGAAGCTCAAAGCACATGTGAAGCTGCATTTCCAGGCTCAGAATTTCATGAACCTATTTTGGTACCTGGGTCTTAATGTGTAGATTCAATTTTGGAGGCATACTTACATGCAGATTGCTTGCATCACTGGCCTAGAAGGCTGGGTTGTTATGACTCTGACCTTGGAGGCAGGGCATATTACTGACATGACCCTGGGGAAGAAAGAGTGCTCGGGAGGTTTGGGTGCAGGGAGAAGGTGACAAATGCAATCTGGGCACAGTGGCAACTCAGGTCCCAGGATATGAGGAACTGTGTAGTGATGACTTTGGATACTAAGATGGTGAGACATGAGAGTATCTCAGACTCTGTAAGAGCAAGTGTGGCAGCAGCAAGCATCCTATCATTTTGCCCTGGTGGGCAGGAAGTAGAATTTTCTGCAACTCACATTCAAGTGGCCAGTTTCATTCCAAAGAGGCTTTCTGACTAATTGAAAAGGGTGTCTCACCTCAGCCAGCATTCTGCTTTTTTGCAATGTGGGGAACATTTGCAGCTCAATCCTCAGATGCCTGGCTGCTCAGCTCAGCCATGCACCATATATTCAGTAGGCAATATTTGATTTGGGTATGACTGCTAGGTATGTCCAACAAGGCATCCATTGCCTGAAATCCACGGCACCACTTCAGGTCAGGCATGGGGAATATGGTTGGCTGATTTGGGTAGCCGAGGCATTGGTCCCTGTAGCTAGGGCACTGAGTGATACCAGCTCAAAGCTATTTTCCTTTTGAGATTTGGGAAGACTAATATGATTTGCAAAGAGAAAAGAATACTTGAAAAACGTGTCCATGGGAACAGTGTGATGATTATGCATATTATCCTCTCCTTTGTTCCTTTTATACTTCTGGTTGTAGCTTAGCACAAACATCCAGAAATTGGTTCCAAAATGTCACCTTCTCTGTCAGTGTCATTTTGGAAAGAATCTCTAAAGTTGCTTTATATGGCATATTTTATTTTATCATTTAAAAGCTATATGAAAGTACAACAATTAATATAACAAAGACACATAATCAGCCAAGGCTTCTCAATCACTGCTGTAACACCTCAACTTTGTATATGGAATTTTTCTTTGTGGTCTTTTTGAGACAGGGTCTCCCTGTAGCCCCAGCTGTTCTGGAACTCACTATATAGATCAGGCTGGCCTTGAACTCACAGAGATCCACTTGCCTCTGCCTCCTGAGTGCTGGGATTAGAGGTGTGCACCACCACACCCCACTCATATATGGATTTTCTTTTAAAAGTGATAAAAACATGGGCTGGAGAGATGGCCTAGCGGTTAAGAGCGCCGACCGCTCTTGCAGAGGACCCGGGTTCGATCCCCAGCACCCACATGGCGGCCGAAAACCGTCTGAAACTCCAATTCCAGGAGAACTCCAGTTCCAGGGGAATCCGAGACCCTCTTCTGACCTCCGCGGCATTGCACGACACGGGTGCACAGACCTGCATGCAGACACTACATTCATACACATTCGGAAATAAATAAAATTAAAAAAAAAAAAAGTGATAAAAACAATTGTAGCCATAGGTGGGGAGGTCACAGGCCCTAGAGTAAGCTTGCCATTGTTATTTTACTAAATGATCATGTTGTCAAACTGCCTCCTCAATGTTCATGTTTATACCCATAGATCTAAGCTGCTGTTAACCTTGGTCAGAGAATCTTCTTTTTTCAGTATGTGGTGCTTTCAGCAATAGGGTCTTACCTTCAAGTTCTGGGAGGCAATGGAGGTCAATAGCAATCGCCTGTATTGTTTTGGGAGTCTCTTGGACTATCCCGGCCAACAACTCCAGTTAATTTGCAAGCACCGGGTTTTTTGTTAGATAGTCGATGGCTCTTGGGGAAGTATTATCACCTTGTATGGCATAACTGCATTAAATTGCATATCCCACCCCTCCTCTTTTGAGCTCCTTCTCTTCCCCTCTTGTCTCATTGTCCCTTTCTACTTTTCCTGGCTTCTGCGTTACTTTAGGTTATATATGCAAAACTAAATATTTAGTGCTAGGATCTACAAATAAGAGAAAAGATGCATCATTTATCTTTCTGAATCTGGGCTCCCTCAGTCACATATTTTATGATTTCATTTTACTTTATAGCTGAATAGAACTCCATTGTGTATATGCATCAGATTTTTATTATCCATTAATCAGTTGAAGGACATTTATGTTTTCAGTTCCTAGCTATTATAAACAAAACAGCAATTGACATCAATGATCAATTATCTCTGTAGTAGGATATCTAGTCTTTTAGGTGTACGCCCAGGAGTGGTTTAGCTGGGTCATATGGCAGATCTACTTTTACCTTTTTGAGAATTCTCCATGTGCTTTTCTATAGTGGCGGCACCAGTTTGAAATCCCACCAACAGTAAATAATGGTTCCCTTTCCCCACTTCCTCACCAGGATTTGTTGTGAGGTACGTTCTTGATCTTGACCATTATTCCTAGGGTAAGATGAAATCTCAAAGTAGTTTTAATTTGCATTTCCATACTTTCTAAGGATGATGAACACCTTTCAAGATATTTCTTAGCCGTTTTAATTTCTTTTTTGAGAATTTACTGTTCAGATCCATAGCCCATTTGTAATTGGGTCATTTGTTTTCTTGATTCTTTGTTTTTTGAGTTGTTTATTCTGGATATTAATCCTCTGACAGATATATAGCTGTCAGTGATTCTCTCCCATTCTGTGGGCTTCCTGTTTGTTCAACTGATTGCTTCTTTGCTGCACAGAAGTGGTTTAGTTTTATGAGGTCCCATTTGTCAACCATTGGCCTCCATTTCTTAGCAGAATGCCCTATTCAAAAAGTCCTTTCTGATAAATAATGCCTAGTTGGCATGAAAAACCAGAGGGCAATGTATTTATTTAAAGTGCTACTGAAAGCCGGGCATGGTAGTGCACGCCTTTAATCCTAGCACTTGGGAGGCAGAGGCAGGCAGATCTTTGTGAGCTCAAGGCCAGCCTGGTCTACAGAGTGAGTTCCAGGACAGCCAGGACTACAGGGAGACCCTGTCTCAAAGAGACCAAATCTAAAACAAAACAAACAAAAAAAAACCCACAAAGTGCTACTGAAAGATACACATACAATAAATATACTAGTACATGTATATAGCTGACATCTATATTACAAAAATGAACAAACAAAAGCCCCACAGTGCCAGGCAAAGGAAACCTCCCTTTGAGTTGTTGGTCAAAGTAGTTCAAGAGACTCTCAAAATAACACAGGCTATTGCCACACTCCTTGATTGCTTCACAGAACTTGAAGGTAAGACCCTATTCCTGAAGACAGGCCACACTTTGGACACAGGACTTGGAGCTATTGAGCTGGATCTGACCTGGAAGCCTCCTCCCTAAAGATCAGCCCTCATGGTATTAGAGGACACCATACAAGCTGCCAAGGGAGAAAAACCAATCCTTGGAGAGTATTACAGAGTTCCACACGTGGTCAAATGAAGAGAGTAAGTGTCTGTGAGAACCTTAACCCTGAGTGACACAGCTTCAATACAACCTCTATACTTAAGAGGAATGCATCTCTTACCTCTCACCAGAGAAATTTCCTTATGTTGTAGCACATGGTGACAAACACAGAAACTCACAATTGGCCAATGTGCAAAGAACAAAGGCCACAGAGTGCGTATCCCTAAATAGGATGGGTACTTTAAACCTCTGACTCCCAAGGCTCCAGGATCATTGCAAAAGAGGAGGTGGGAAGATTGTAAGAGCCAGAGTGGGTGGATGACCGTGAGGAACAGAGTCTTCCAGACAGCTGGTTATTTACCCATAAGAACACAAAGCAATGGTGACAGCAGGCACAAGTCCTGTCCAAGCTCAAACCAGAGAAAATCCAAGAATAGCCATGAGGAAGTGAATGAGAAGACTGAACATAACCTAAAAAACTTTTGGTAATTGATAATTGCTGGGAGAGAGAAAGACAGAGTCTTACAAGGATGGGACTCTTGGTGAGTCAAGTGGATGGACCCACACTGAAGGACATTTGGGGACACAAGAGGGACTCTATAGGCCATATTATACATATGAACATTCAGTAAATTTGGCGCATGGAAGGGAGGGTAAAGGTGTGGACAGGGGAGAGGATCCAAATGCCATAACACTATATTGTATGAAAATCACAAAAATCTAATAAAATGTCATTTTTTTGCAGCTGCATCTCGTAGGGCGCTGCCCTCGTTTTCTTTTAGCTGTTGCAATGTTTCCCGTTTCACACTGATGTCTTTGCACCACGGGGAATTGATTTTTTTGCAGAGTGACAGATAGGCCTCTAATTTCCTTCCTAGACATGTGGACATCTGGTTTTCTTAGCACCTTGTACTGGTTACTCTGTATCCTGAAGTGTAGTAACAGGAATTTTATGAAATTAGGTGCTCCAGAGTTTGGTGTGTATATGTTTCAGATTGTAATGTCTTCTTGGCTAATTGTTCCCTTGAACAAAATGAAGTGTCCTTTGATTCATTTCAATTCACAGTCTATTTCATCAGGAGTCAGGACAGCAGCACCTGCTTGTTTCCTGCTCCCCTTTACTTGGAATACTTTTATCCATCCCTTCACTCTAAACTGATGCCTATCCTTGAAGGGAAAATGTTTTTTTTTTAAATGAGTTCTTGTAAATAAAAAAACATGACTTTTCTTTATTTACTTTTTAACAATTAAAATGAATTTAATTTATGTGAATAGCTACACAAAAGAAGTTGCCCTAGAATTTTAAGTACATTGTAGAATGGATATCACTTGTGAATTCAGTGTGCCAATTGGGGGAAGTGTTCATGAAAGGCCTCTTCCATGACAGCTTTCAGCCCTGGGGAAATGGGTGAAGGTTATCGAAGGCGGGGCCTCCAAACTAGAGATGTGACATACATCTACATGTTTTTTGTTTACATATTTTTAAAATTACTTTTTATTCTCTGTGTGTACATGTGTGTAAGCATGTGTGTGCAGTAGTGTGCATGTGGGGGTCAGAGGATAATTTGTGGCAGTTGGTTCTTCCCTCCACCTTGCATATTCCTGAGCTCTATCTCCAGTAGTCAGGCCTGGAGGCAGGTCCTTTTTTCTTGGATCCATCCTAGAGCCAGGTCCTTTACTCTCTGATCCATCCTAGAGCCAGGTCGTTTACTCTTTGATCCATCCTAGAGCCAGGTTCTTTACTCTCTGATCCATCCTAGAGCCAGGTTCTTACTCTCTGATCCATCCTGGAGGCGGGTCCTTTACTCTCTGATCCATCCTGCAGGCGGGTCCTTTACTCGCTGATCCATCTTGAAGGCAGGTTATTTATGCTCTGATCCATCCCTAAGGCAGGTCCTTTACTCTCTGATCCATCCTGGAGCCTGGTCCTTTACTCTCTGATTCATCCTGGAGCTGGGTCCTTTACTCTCTAGCCATCTTGGAGCCTGGTCCTTTACTCTCTGATCCATCCTGGAGCTGGGTCCTTTACTCTCTAGCCATCTTGGAGCCTGGTCCTTTACTCTCTGATTCATCCTGGAGCCGTATCCTTTACTCTCTGATCCATCCTGGAGCTGGGTCCTTTACTCTCTAGCCATCTTGGAGCCTGGTCCTTTACTCTCTGATCCATCCTGGAGCTGGGTGCTTTACTCCCTGATCCATCCTAGAGCCTGGTCCTTTACTCTCTGATCCATCATGGAGCCGGGTCCTTTACTCTCTAGCCATCCTGGAGCCGGGTCCTTCACTCTCTGATCCATCCTGGAGCTGGGTCCTTTACTCTCTGATCCATCCTGGAGCTGGGTCCTTTACTCTCTATGAATTTTGTTTCTTAATCCATGCAAATAACCTGTGTCTTTTGATTTGTGAGTTGAGGTCATTAGTAGTGAGGGTGTTGAAAGGTATGTGTTGATTCCTGTAATTTTCTTTTCTGATTGTGTTCTTAGTCCTATTTTGTGTTTCAGTAATTATTGCATCATTTGTTTTCTTTTTGTAGCCTCTTGACTGTGATTATCCCTCTCTTCAGTCTGAAGTAGTGTTTCCAGTAGGAAACTCTGTAGGGCTAGTTTGTTGTACATTAATTCTGTTAGTTTGTTTCATGGTTTGGGTTGGTATCCGTGGTCTTTTAGAACTTGGAGTAATATGGCTCCAGGCTCTTTTAAATTTCCCATTGAGAAATCAGCTGTTGTAATGGATTTTTCCTTTATACGTGGCATGCGGTTTTCCTCTTACAGCTTCAACATCCTCTCTTTGTTCTGTATATTTTGTTTTAACCATAATCTGGCACTGAAAGTTTCTATTCTAGTCCTGTGTATTTGGTGTTCTATGTACTTCTTGCATCTGTATGGGTATTTCCTTCATTTGGGGATGCTTTCTTCTATGATCCTGTTAAAGATATGGTCTATGTTCTTGACCTGGGATTTCTTGTATTTCTTCTAGGCCTGTAATTTATAGATTTTTTTTCATGGTTTTCCAAAGTTTCTGCATATGGCTTTCATATGTTTTTAAATTTTTCCTCATATTCCTTGAGTGGCCCAATTCTCCTAACTTCAATTCTTAATATTCTGTCTTCTACTTGATCCATTCAATTCTTAAGGATTTCCCATGGGTTTTCTACTTGAGTTATTGGTTTTTAAATTCCCTAATTTCAACTTTAATTTTTTTCTTCAGTATTTCTCTTTATTGAATTCAGGGTTTTATTTTGGTCTTTCTGAGACAGGGTCTCCCTCTAGCCCCAGGTGGCCTGGAACTCCCTATATAGACCATACTGGCTGAATTCTGTTTTTAATTTTTTTTTATTTATTTATTTTTATGTGTATGAATGTATTGTCTGCATGCAGGTCTGCGCACCCGTGTCGTGCGATGCCGCGGAGGTCAGAAGAGGGTCTCAGATTCCCCTGGAACTGGAGTTCTCCTGGAACTGGAGTCACAGACGGTTCTCAGCCGCCATGTGGGTGCTGGGGATCGAACC
>VZQC01012462.1:2196831-2252430 GCA_009823505.1 Rhizomys pruinosus | reverse complement strand
GCTGGATGGTGGGACCCATGGGCTGTGTGGGTTTGGGCAAAACTGCTTGCAAACTGGTTTTACATGAAGGATGCTTGTACTCATATATTATCACTTATTGTTAAAAAATGAAAAAAAACCTGAAAGATGCAGGACAGTTATGGCAGAATGCATGATCTGGGATGGGGCGGGGTGGGGTGGGGGGAAGGGAAAGGGAAATATGCCTGAACTGAATTGGAAAATGCTGTATGAAATACACAAAGCATCAATAAAAAAATAAAAATTAAAAAAAGAAGACCAACTCTACCTCATTGAGCAGGGATCAGTTGCAAATAGTTCCTCAGCTAAGGTTGAGTTCTCCTGCACATTTCCCCCGCCCTATGCTGTTTTTTTTCTGGAGTTTGCATGGGTCTAGTGCATGCTGTCACGATTGTTGTAAGTTCAAAGGAACTTACAAAGTTCCCAGGAGCCTGGGAAACTCTTGTTTCCTTATGGTCACGCAGCACCCCAGGCTCTTACAATCTTTTCACACCTTCTTCCACAATCATCCCTGATCCCTGTGGATGAGGTTAAATATGAGTTCTAGCCAGGGACACACAGTCTCCTATTCTCTACATTTTTGGCCTTTATATGCTGATATTTATCCAACAATCCCAGTGAATTCTCTTATGAGGGTTAATAATTTATTGTTAGATTTGGTTGGATTTTCTGCAAGAAAAAATCATATTGAATAATGAAAATTTTAGCTTTTATTTTGTTTCTATGCTTTTTGTTTCTTTTTTATCTTTTCCTCTTCTTGAAACTTATTTTTTTGCATAACATAAATCCCGTAGTGCAATAGTGAGATGAAAGGGAAAAGAATCCTTCTTTTGTTCTTCCCTTTAATAGAATGGTTCCATTAATTCTCAAGCATGACACTGTAGATTTTAAGAGTTCCCTATATCAGTTTAGTATCTTCATTTTTTGTTTCATTTTTATTTCTCCTTATCTGTTTTATCCAGTATGATACTTCTATATCCTAACTGGAATATTTGTAAATTAATTTACCTATAAAGTGGCTACTGACTAATTGGGGTTGATTTCTTCTATCTTACTTGCACATTTTCTTCAGAAACCATTCCATTTCTTTTCTTCTCTGTTCCTGGCTCTTATTCCTTTTAGATTAAATTTCTATGGTTCTATCCTATTGCTTTTATTTTATAGATTACCCAGTATCTGATCAAAGTGTCAAATTTGCCTAACATTTAATCTCATCCCAGATATTTTCTTTTTTTCTTTCCCAACATATATATGATTAGCTGGTACTTGAATTTCTAATACTACTAGATTTTATTATTACTGTTTAGTGTGGTAAATGTTTAATAAATTCATCCACATATTTACCACTCTCTTTGATGTCTCTTTTTTCTTGCACCTCATATCTTTCACTTGTGATTACTTCTTTTCTTCCACCAATGAATCCTCTAGGATCTTCCTCAATGAACATACAATGGTGGTAAATGCTCTCACTTTGCTGTTTCTGTGATATGTTCTTTGCTTTTGCATGGTAGAAAATATGGGTAAATAACCATAGACTAACAAACCAATATGGTCTCTTCTACACCTTTGGGATTCAAGGAACAAATCTAGGTTAAATTTCCCCTTACTTTAATCATACAGATCATTGGAGGAGCCAACTAATGTGAAGAGAGTCTGTTCTGTGCTCTCCCACCCAGAAGGCAGCTGAAACTCCACTTTTATTCACCTCACCATTGAAGAGAAGCTCAGCTATAATTGTAACAAAAACTGCTTGGAACAAAAGCCTCTCAGATGTTCTGATAAATTCCTTACAACTCTAGATTTAGCTTCCATCTACGAAAAAGTGGCTTCTCAGTTTCCTGTGATTTTTTTTTGGTTGTTCTTCCATATTTTCAGACTCAATAAGCATACATTTATACACATGCACATACAGAAAAAAACATATATGGATGTTTACATATATATATATATATATATATGTACACATAAGTAGTTATAGAGTTAGGTAGATGATCTATTATTGTGTGTGTACTGTAGACTATATATTTTTTTATCTAGTATCTGGAGCCTCCATTGGGATTGCCACATTTAAGAAATCTTTGCCATTACATTTGTCACTATTGCCTCTCTTTTAGTCTTTCCATTTCTGATACTGCTAATATTTGTTAGACTTGCTCATTTAGAGTTCATAAGAATGTTGTTATGCCCTTCTCAGCTTATTACTATCAGAGGTTAAATAATATCTATAGGTCTAATTATTTTGATTACCCAATTAAGGTGGTTATCCATCAGGTTTCTCTACTGAAAAGTTTTTAAATCTTGTTATTAATAAATAACTTGTAAAATGCCTTGGAGACTACTTAAATATCCCATTCTTTATCATCTGCCTCTGATTTCAGCACCAACTTAGGATTCTTGCATATTGTAATTATTCCCAAAGTAATTATCAGATGAGGGTACCGTATTTCCATTATTGTGTAGACACTTGGTAATTGGAATTGTACTGTACAGAAGAGCTGCTTGTTGCCCCTATTTCTTTTTAGAACTTAAAAAATTTTAATTTGATGAGTGCTGACTGGCATATTTGTCTTTAAATGTAAGGATCCATAATTAGCACATACCAAGAATTACATTTGTCTAGGGATATGACAGTCTTGGGGTTCTCTGTAAGATCTAAGATCTGTGATCTCTCCAGCTATGTGTATTTGGCTATGTTTACAGTACCATACATGAGTTCCCTCCCACTGAGTGGGTTTTAGGTCGATTACTCCCATGATAAAAGTGCCAGTACTCCATATACAGGAAACCCACAGCCAACATCATCCTAAATGGAGAAAAGATGGAAGCATTCCCTTTAAAGGTAGGAACTGGCAAGGCTGCCCCCTGTCACCACTCCTCTTCAATATAGTGCTTGAAACATTTGCTAGAGCAATAAGGCAAGAAAAGGAAATTAAAGGAATGCTAATTAGAAAAGAGGAAGTTGAGCTATCCCTTTTTGCTGATGATATGATAGTTTACCTAAAGGATGCTGAAAACTCCTAGAAATGATGAAGAGTTTCAGTAAAGTGGCAGGATACAAAATTAACCTAGAAAAATCAGTAGCCTTTCTTTATACTAACAACAAGCAACAGAAGAAAGAATACAAGGAGACTTTCCCACTCACAATAGCCTCAAAAACAATAAAATACCTAGGCACAAACCTAACCAAAGACATCAAAGATCTCTACAAAAAAGTTTAAACCCCTGAAGAAGGAAACTGAAGAACACATCAGAAGATGAAAAGGCCTCCCATGCTCATGGATTGGAAAAATTAATATAGTAAAAATGTCCATTCTACCCAAATTAATATACAGAGTCAACGCAATACCAATTAAAATCCCCCAAAGCTTCTTCATAGGCTTGGAAAAAAATCCTTAATTTCATATGGAAAAAATAAAAGACCCTGAATAGTCAAAGCAAACCTGAGCGAAAAGAGCATCTTCAGCAAATGGTGTTGGCAAAACTGGATCACCACTTGTAGAAGAATAAAGTTAAATGCCTACCTCTTGCCCTGTACAAAAGTCAACTCCAAATGGATCAAAGATCTCAACATGAACCCTAAAACTCTGAATGTTATAGAAGAAAAAGTTGGCAGCAGACTATAAGACATAGGCATAGGAAAAGACTTCCTAAGTCAGACAGCAGCTGTGCAGAAAATAAGATCGACAATTGACAAATGGGACCTCATTAAACTCAAAAGCTTCTGTACATCAAAAGAAACAATCAAGGAAGTNGGTCCAACCCCGGCTCTTACAGTCCTTATACTCCCTCTTCCTCACTGGTCTCTGACCTGTGGGTGGGTAAGGTTTAACACGGGAGTCCTATACAGGGGCATATATTTTGCAGTCACTTATTCTCTAAACCTGAGCCAGTTGTGGTCTTCTGTGTGTATCACACTCTGTTATATAAGAAAGCTTTCCTGATGAGAGTTAAGGAATGTACTAGCATTCCTTCCACCCCCTGTCCCACTATGTTCCATGATCATTAAGAATAAACATTCCACTGTAGATATGTCCCCATAGGCCTGGGCATCTCTTGGATGCATGTTCTCTGTGTGTGACCAGATGTGGAACTCTGCAGTAGCCTCCATCTGTTGAAAAAGAAGCTTCTTTAATTAGTGGTATATGGTATACTTGTCCATATTTAGCATATGGTAAGAAATTTCATTTGTCTAGAGATAGGGTTTTCTCTAGGATCTATGACCTCCTCAACTATGTATATTTGGCTATAATTATAGTGCCAGCCATGAGTGTGTTCCCACTGAGAGAGCTCGAAGTCCAATTAGATAGCTGTTGATTTACCCCTCCCACAGAGATAACAGTTCCACTACTGCACCAATAGAGGTAGTTTGCTGTGCCAGTTTTTATAGTAATTAAGCTTTAGAATTGGGTTGGACCATTGATTTCCCTTAGCAGCTTGCATAGTATCCTTTAGAACTATGAGAGCTAGTCTTTGGGAAAGAGGATCTCAGGTCAGTTCCTGCTCCATTTCTCCAAGTCCTGTGTCCAAATTATGTCCTATCTTCAGCAGTAGAGTACTGCCTTTGAGTTCTGGGAGACAACCAAGGGCTCTGGCAATAGCCTGCATTATTTTGAGTATCTTGGACTATTCTGGCCAATCACTCAAAGGAAGATTTCTCTCACCTGCCACTGTGCTCATTGTTCTACATGATATTTACTGGTTTTGAAAGGGAATTATTTTGCCACCTGACCCAGCCATACCACTCCTGGGTATATACCCACAAGACTCATCCTACCACAGAGATACATGCACAGCCATGTTTTTTGCAGCTCTCTTCACAATAGTGAAGAGCTGGAACCAGCCCAAGTGCCCCTGAACTGATGAGTGGATAGAGAAAATGTGGTACCTCTACACAATGGAGTTCTATGCAGCAGTAAAGAAAGATGACATCATGAAATTTGCGGGTAAATGGATGGAACTAGAAGATATCATGTTGAGTGAAGTATCATAGTTCCAGAAAAATAAACGAATGGCATTCCTCATGTGTGGGTGTGAGCACCAAGTACCCAGTTTTAAGGCAAACTAAGCAATGTTAATGTTATGTTCCTAGTGATCTGAAAACAACTGTGTTCTTTTATTATGACTCCCTTAACAGGTTCTAGAATTAAACTACCATTTATTTTCAGACTTAGGCAGTTCTGGTATATTGGTGGAGGGTATGTATGCACAAAATCAAAAGAATGAGGGGGGAAAACTAGTTTGTCATGACATTGTGTCTAACCACAGTATCTATCTTATGGGAGTGTTTCTTAGTATTTCTTATACAAGGCTGCTTGAGCTTTCATCTAAGCCTTTTCTAAAATATTATATAGTAGCTAAAAGTATCAGACTGTTGTAACTTGGCCTTTCTGGATGCTTGACAACCATACTTAAGGCCCATACCAATTTGGCTGAGGGTCTTAAGGGATAACTTTGTTCCTTGCCCTCAGAGGTCAACCAAGACCCAGAGGACTATGCTTGGAGACATCTCTTGAAATGTCCTGCAAATGTGAGTCACCAGTCCTCCTGTGCAGGGTGGTCTTGGAGATTCACTAATGGGACTTCAGCCAGTGTCCAGTCTATAAAGAGAGTCTGCTCATGCTTCAAAAATGGAAGCCTGGTCTAGCAGGACCTCACTTTGTCCTCAAGTGGATGGAACTGGTAAATGAAAAGCCAAAAGGAGCCAGGGGCTCCCCCCCCCAAAACCTGAGTGACCCCTGAGGACCAGATCCTCAACTGGCCTTGAGAAAACAAAAACCTTGGTTAATCTGGACTAACTGTGTGGCCTTAAACATCCAAAAGGAAAGTATAACCAGAAATAAAGAAATAGTAAGGCCTGAGAAATTATACTTCAGGTATAAAACTTGAGATCTTAGTAAAAAGACAACAACAACAAAAAAGAGCACAGTTGTTTTGCCTATCTTACTGGCAAGTGCAGCTACCCTGTGGCTCCCACTGCTTTTCCTATCCTTCAAAGATGTGAGACACAGCTTTTCAACCTTCCAATATGGGATGAAGACTCATGTCTCTCCAAGAATCCTCCGAACCTTCAATGCCAGATGGGGACTGCTGAGACATCCAGCTTGTGGACTGAGCTACTACTGGGGTTTCAGCCTCTTCTGAGTATTGACTGCCATTGTTGGACTATCCAGGCTGTATCATGGAGGCCAGTACAGGAGGATCAAGACAGGACTTGATGCTTACTGGACCTCATTTGGTGACCATGGGAAGGGAAAGCCCCAGTGTAGAGCACAAGGGCAGAACTAATGGTGGTTTGGGCTTGCCAAGGAAGAGCCTTCAAACATGATATCTTTCAGCCTAATAAAGAAAAAAAATCATAAGCTGAAGATGCTAAAATCTATGATATATGTGGCATGCATATTTTGGAGTGATACATACTGGAAGAAATAACAACAACAACAATGAAAAGACTGGGTCAAAGAACTGACTGAAACGGTGAACTTCTGCTCGAAATAGTAAACTTCTGCATCGAGAATTTTGAGAAAGATTGAGAGAAAGATGAAAAACATGTTTGGCAGAATGCATGAGCTCTGGTGGGGTGGGGGTGGGGCAGGGAGGGGGGCATGTCTAGATTTTATTTGAAGTTTTGTATGAAATGCACAAAGCTTCAATAAATAATTGGCTTTGAAAAAAAAAAGATTTTTTTTTGTCTTTTAGAGACAGGTTTCCCTGTAGCCCCAGCTGCCCTGGAACTCACTCTGTAGACCAGGCTGGCCTTGAATTCACAAAGATACACTGCCTCTGCCTCCCAAGTGGTAAGAAAAAGAATTTTATTATTTACTTATTTTTTTTTTTAGAAAAAGAATTTTAAAAAGTGCCAGTACTGCACCAATATAGTTTTCTGTGCCAGTCATTGTTGTGGTTATTAGGCCTTAAAGCTGGGGTTGGACCTTTGATTGATGTCTTCCCTTAGCAGCTTGCATAGTGTTCTCTAAAACTATAAGAGCTAGCCTTCAGGGAGGCAGGTTCTCCTGAAACAGATGGAGACTATTACAGATTTCCTCAACTGGACACACACAAAGATTAAGTGTCTGTGAAATGCCCAACCCTAAGTGACACATGTACAATGGAACCTCTATACCTAAGGCTCATGGAACATAGTGAAACAAAGGGTAGAGAGAGAATACTAATGCATCTCTCAACTATCATCAATAAATCTCCCTCACACAACAGAGGAAAATGAACCCAGGACTCAGAGACTATTGTGGAAGAGGGAGCAGAAAGATTGTACGAGCCAGTGGAGGAGGTGCATGACCATATGGAAATAGAGTTATCAAGGCTCTTGAGACCTTGTTCTTATGAACTTACAGCAAACAACCAGAAAAAAGCTCAACACAGAACTAGCTAAGAAATGGAAACAACCTCAACTGATAAACGGATAATGAAAATGTGGTACATTTATACATTGGGGTTCTACTCAGTGGTAAAGAAAAATGAAAGAATGAAATTTACAGGTAAATGGATGGAACTAGGAACTGTTCTAAGCGAAGTAACTCAGACTCAGAAAAACAAGTGACATATGCCTCATTTGTGGATCTTAGCTCCAAATCCCTAGATGTGAGTATAGATCCTGATGTAACCATGGGAACCAGGAAAATGGAAAGGAATAATGGGAATAAAGAGAAAGAAGGAGAGCTTGAGAGACAGGATCATAGTAGACAAGTGTGTTGAAGGGGGAAATGCAGAAAAGGGAGGTACTTTAATGGGGGATGGAGTAGTGTTGGTTATACAGGGGGAGTGAGAAAAATACAGCATGAAAAATCAGAGGGAAGTGTATTAGTTCAAAGTCCTACTGAAAATACACATATAATGGGCTAGAGAGATGGTTCAGTGGTTGAGAGCACTGACTGCTCTTGTAGAGGACCCGGGTTTGATTCCCAACACCCACATGGTGGTCGACAACTGTCCATAACTGCAGTTTCAGGGGATCTGCTGCCTTCTTCTGACTTCTTTGGGCATTGCACAACATGGGTGCACTTATGTGCATTCATGCAGAACATTCATAGACGTAAAAATATATAAAGAATATAAATAAAAATATTTTTAAATATTTTTTAAATTTTATTTATTTTGTATGTGTATGAATGTACTGTCTGCATGTAAGTTTGTGCACCCATGTCGTGCAATGCCATGGACGTCAGAAGAGGGTGTTGGATTCCCCTGGAACTGGAGTTAAAGACGGTTCTCAGTTGCCATGTGGGTACTGGGGATCGAACCCGGGTCCTCTGCCAGAGCAGTCGGCGCTCTTAACTGCTAGGCCATCTCTCCAGCCCAATAAAAATATTTTAAAAAGAAAATACACATATAATAAATATACAAGTGCATGTGTATAGCTGGAGGGGATATGACAACAACAACAACCCACAGTGCCAGACAAGAGAGACCTCCCTTTGAGTTGTTGGTCAGCACAGTCCAAGAGAGTCCCAAGATAACACAGCCTATTGCTACAGCCCTTAATTGCCTCCCAGAACTTGAAGGTAAGACCCTATTGCTGAAGACAGGCCACACTTTGGACACAGGATTTGGAGCAATTGAGCTGGAACTCATGTGAAGGTCTCCTTCCTGAAAACTAGCTCTCATGGTATCAGAGGATACTATATAAGCTGACAAGAGAGAAAGCCAATCAGTGGTCCTGCCCAGCTGTAAAGTTTAATAAACCATGAGTGGTCCAGCAAACTATCTCTGTTGGTACAGTTGTGGCACTCTTATCTTGGAGGTAATCAAGAGCTGTCGAATTGGGATTAAGGCACACTAAATAGTAAGAAATTCATGTGTGGTACACAGAGAAATACACATGGCTGGAGAGGCCATAGATCCTGGAGAAAAACCAATTTTTGCCACATCCTTAGACCAATATATTTCTTATTCTTTATACACAGCTTCATATTTATAGACAAGTGTACCTTTCACTCCTTATCGAAGAAGGTTCTTTTTGTAACAGATGGAGACTATTACAGAGTTCCACAACTGGTGAAATGCAGAGAATAAGTATCTGTGAGCTATTTAACCCTAAGTGACACATCTTCAATGCAACCTGTACACACAGCATCTTGAAATTCTCAGAAAAGAAGTTTCTTTATGCAGCAGATGGTGATTAACACAGAAACCCACAACTGGCCAAAGTGCAGAGAACAAGAGGCCACAGAGTGCTTATCCCTGAATAGGACAACTATTTCAAACCTCTGCCTCCCAAGGCTCAGGGATCATTGAGGAAGAGAAGGTACAAAGAACGTAGGAGCCAGAGGTGGTGGATGACCACAAGGCAACAGTCTGCCAGGCAGCTGGTCATTTACTCATATGAACTCACAGCAATGGTGACAGCATGCACAAGCCCTACGCAAACTCAAAGCAGACAAAATGGACATGGGGAAGTGCATAAGAAATCCCAACGTAACCTAAGGAACTTTTGGCAATTGAACACTACTGGGAGGGGAAAAGACAGTGTCTTACATGGTTGGGACTCCTGGTGGGCCAGTAGATGGACCCACACTGAAGAACACTTGAGGTCTCAAATAAGACTCTACAGGCCATTTTATGTAACACAGTAAATTGCATCTTTTAGGGCTGGAGAGATGACTCGGCAGTTAAGAGCACTGACTGCTCTTGCAGAGGACCCAGGTTTGATTCCTAGCATCCACATAGCAGCTAAAAACTGTCTTTAGTGCCAGGCGTGGTGGTGCACGCCTTTAACCCCAGCACTCGGGAGGCAGGGGCAGGTGGATCTCTGTGAGTTCAAGGCCAGCCTGGTCTACAGAGACAGCTCCAGGCCAACTGGGACTAAAGGAAGACACTCTCTTAAAAAAATAAAAATAAAACAAATAAATAAATTGCATATTTTAATAGTTTTCTTAATTTTATACATCTTTATTATACTATTTATAAATTATACTATTATAATATTTATCTACTTCATGTGTAATCACCATCTGTGTTAATCACCATCTTCTGTATAAGGAAACTTCTTTGCTGAGAATTTCAAGATGCTATGTGTACAGGTTGCATTGAAGATGTGTCACTTAGGGTGATTTTTGTGAGCTTAATTGAGTGTACAACTATCACCATAAGTAAGTCTTAGAGCAGTTTTTAAGTGTTTTTATTGAGCTTTTGTGAATATAATAGATCTTAATCAAATTTAGACTCCCTCCCCAATCCTCAACCTCCCACAATTCCCCCAACCCAATAACCATTTTAATTCATCCAATATATTTCTTTTTTTTAACAATTTTTTTTATTTATTTCTGTATGTGTATGAATGTACTGTCTGCATGCAAGTTTGTGCACCCGTGTCGTGCAATGCCGCGGAGGTCAGAAGACGGCGTCGGATTCCCCTGGAACTGGAGTTCTCCTGGAATTGGAGTTTCAGACGGTTCTCGGCCACCATGTGGGTGCTGGGGATCGAACCCGGGTCCTCTGTAAGAGTGGTTGGCGCTCTTAACCGCTAGGCCATCTCTCCAGCCCCCAATATATTTCTTGATGACATGAAAACCCCATTCCCACTAGAAACTCCTAGAAAACTCCTAGAAAACTCCTAGAAAAATCCCTATTTGTAGAGCTTGTCTTTTTTTAAAAAGATTTTATTTATTTATTTATTTATTTATTTATTTATTTGTTTGTTTTAGTCTTTTTGAGACAGGGTCTCCCTGTAGCCCCAGCTGGCCTGGGACTCACTATGTGAACCAGGCTGGCTTTGAATTCACAGAGATGCCTGCCTCTGCCTCCTCAGTACTGAGATTAAAGGCCTGTGCCATCATGCCCTGCTTATTTTATTTTTAATTATATGCACATATGTATATCTGTGTGGGGTCTGTGCTGGTGAGTTTAGGTGTTCACAGAATCCAGAGGCATTGGATCCCCCTGAAGCTGGTTGTGAGCTGTTCAACGTGGGTGCTGGGAACTGAATTGCTCAGAAGTTTGTCTCCTAGGTGGTTATAAAACTTGTCAAGTTGAGAATGAAGACTAACCAAAGGAAATTATAAGAGCATCTCATGAATTAGAGAATATAAGTAAAAAGAGGAATATTATTTTTAAGACACAGAAATTATTGCATTGAATAGAACAGCTAAATGAAAAATTCATTAATTTTAATAGTAGATTTGTGTGAACAAAAGGATGTTAGTGAACTGTAAAATACATTAGTTGATATTATATTATCCATCCTGAGGAACAGAAAGCAAAAGGAATAAAGAAAAATGAACAAAGTTAGCCAGGTGTGGTGGCACATGCCTTTAATCTCAGCACTTGGGCAGCAGAGGTAGGAGGATCACTGTGAGTTTAAGGCCAGCCTGGGATTGTCTGCATAGTGAGTTCCAGGCCAAATTGGACTACATAGTGAAACCTTGTCTCAAAAAAAGATGAAGAGACCTCCATGAGTATGCTGGAAATGATCAAGTATACTTAGCAATATTATATAATGGGATCGGTTCTAATAGCAGATAAAATTGACTGTTAGTCATATTATTATTAAAGATAAAAGACATTTAAAATGATGAAGGTAGTGATCAGAAAAACATAATAAATATAAATATAAATATCTAAGCACTTAGCATGACAGTCTTAAAGTACATGAAGGGACAGAGGGAGGGATAGAGAAAGAGAACTGAAGGGAGAGATAATTGAATGACAATAAATTGAGGCTTCAATACTCTAGCTGCAATATTCAGTAGAACCAGTAGTCAGAATGTAAACAAGGAAATAGAATATTTGAAGGATATCCTAACATACATCCACAGCATACTCCCAGAACAACCATAAACTACATGTTTCTCATTATTTCTCTAGAATGGACCATATGTTAGGTTATGAAGACAAAACTCAATAAATACAAAGGATTGAAATCATACAGTGCATGTTCTTTGGCCCCAAGATATGCAATTAGAAAACATTTTGTCTGATATCAGAGAAAAAGTTTAGCAGAGAAATTAGAATAGACACAAATATATATAAAATAATTTACTCCTTGGGAAGGAAAGACCCCAGTGTGGAGCACAAGGGCAAGATTGATAGTTGTTTGGGCTTGCCAAGGAGCCTTCAAACACTTCCTTAAGGAAAACATGATATTTTTTAACCAAAAAAAAAAAAAGAAGAAAATCCTCCAATTCAGGTGATATGTGTGTATGTATATATTTATGTATGCTTTTTTTAATGTATGCTTATATGTGTATGTATATATATATGTGTGTGTGTGTGTGTGTGTGTGTGTGTGTGTGTTGAAGCAATAAAAGTTGGAGAGAACAACAACAAAAGAACTGGAAAAAAAAAACCGATTGAAACAGTGAGGTTCTCCCCAAAACAATAAACCGCTGCTTTGAAAAAAAACAACCCTGGAAAGACTCAGAAAAAGATGCAAGACACATATGGCAGAGTGCATGAACTCAGGTGGGGTTGGGGGGGCATGGAAAGGGAAATGACTCTAAATCGGACTGAGAAATGATGTATGATGTATGAAAATGTTTAATAATAATAAAAATATATTTTATACTTTTCTTTGGTCTTTTCGAGACAGGGTCTCCCTGTAGCCCCAGCTGTCCTGGAACTCACTCTGTAGACCAGACTGGCCTTGAACTTACAAAGATCTGCCTGCCTCTGCCTCCCACGTGCTAGGATTAAAGGCATGCCCCACCACTCCCGGCATTAAAAATATATTTTAAAAAATAAATAAAACCAACTTTTACAGGCAATACATTGCCTTCTTTCTAAATTCAGGAGTAATTTTATCAGTAGTGCTGTAGAACTTTGGGACTATTTATGATTTTTTTTCAACATTAAGAGTAATTTAGTTTTGCCATTTTCCGGAAGTACCAGTGAGATTACTGAATATGTTATAGTGGAACTGACCACCAGTGAGCTTGCACAGGGTTGACTGGCACCCCTAGCATACAGGATGACTGTTGACACCCCTACCCAGGTCATGCACACTCCTGCCCAGATCATGCTTGAATGGAAACTGATTGTTTGATTGGAAAGCAGAATTCAGCCATTAGTTGAGATTTAAGATTGACATTCAAAAGCTTTACACCTGTTTACAATTTGGGGATGAAAAAGCAGGCTTTTCTTTTTGTTGGTAAAAACTGGCTCAGATGTCTGTAAATCAAGAGGAAAACAGCACAAACTTGCACAATAAGAAGTGGAACGTGGGGAGCTGGAGAGATAGCTCAATGGTTAAGAGCACCGACTGCTCTTGCAGAGGACCCAGGTTCAATTCCTAGCACCCACATGGTGACTAACAACCATCCCTGACTCCACTTTCAGGGGATTCAACACCTTCTTCTGATCTCTGTGGGCATTGCATGACACAGGTGCACTTACACATATATGCAGGCAACACACTCATACACATAAAATAATAAATAAGATATTAAAAAAAGAAAAGTGTGGACACCTAATTGCAGTGGAAATTAAAGACTTGGCCAAAAAGATGAATCTCTAAGTGAACCAGTTGAAATTATTGGAATTAACTGAGCCAATGTGATTATGCATCATTTTTCATTTATCTGTTTAGTTAGCACGTTGTATCATTATGTACAGTTTACAATATATGTGTAACTTGAAGCTATAAACATTTCATGCCATTAAAATGCTCACAAGGAAAAAAGAAGAAAGGAAGAAAGAAGAAAGAAATATTCAAATAGCTATGAAATACTTAGAAATAAATGTAACCAAGAAGATGAAGTACAGTGAAATTTATAAAACACAGATAAAGACAAGCGTGGTGGCATATGCCTTTAATGCCAGCACTGGGGAGGCAGAGATAGGCGGATCTCTCTGAGTTCAAGGCCAGCCTGGTCTACATAGTGAGTTCCAGGACAGCTGGGGCTACATGCACGCTCCTGGGAAGGGCCTGTCCCAGTTGGCTCTGCCCTACCACCACAGTGTGCACACCTGGCTGAAGCTGACATCTGACAATGTGAAGGAGCAGATTTACTAAGAAAGGCCTGACTCACTCTCAGATTGGTGTGATCCTGAGGGAGTCACATGGTGTTGCACAAGTCCGTTTTGTGACTGGCAATAAAATTTTGAGAATCCTTAAATCCAAAGGACTTGCTCCTGATCTTCCTGAGCATCAGTACCACTTAATTAAGAAAACAGTGGCTGTTCATAAGCACCTTGAGAGCAACAGAAAGGATGAAGAGGCTAAATTCTGCGTGATTCTGAGAGCAGAATTCACCGATTGGCTCTTTATTACAAGACTAAATGAGTCTTCCCACCCAGTTGGAAATAGGAGTCATCCACTGCCTCTTCTCTAGTGGCATAAATTTGTCTTGTGCACTGAAGCAATAAAATTACTTTAAATAAAAAAAGAAATATAATAGCACACACAAAAAATGCAAAACATCCCATGCTCAGGGAATAGAAGAATTAGTATTGTTAAAATGTTCAATAAGCCAGGCATGGTGGTGCAGGCCTTTAATCCTAGCATTGGGAGGCAGAGGCAGGTGGATCTCTGTGAGTTCAAGGCCAGCCTGGTCTACAGAGCAAGCTCCAGGACAGCTGGGACTAAAGGGAGACCCTGTCTCAAAAATACCAAAAAAAAGTTCAAAAAAAATGTTCATGCTACACAGGGTGTGGTGATTCATGCCTTTAATCCCAGCACTCAGGAGGCAGAGGCAGACAGATCTCTGTAAGTTCAAGGCCAGCCTGGTCTACATAGTGAGTTCCAGGACAGCTGGGACTACAGGGAGACCCTGTCTCAAAAAGACAAAAAAACAAAAAAAGTTCTACTCAGGGTAATCTACAGATTCAATGCACTGACTATCAAAATACAATAGTATTCTTTATAGAAATAAAGAAAAGATCCTAAAATGTATAAGGGACTACAAATGACCACAAATACAGCAATTCAAGGGATAAAAGCAAATATGAAGACATCACAATATTTGACTTCAAGATATACAGTAAACTTATTGCACCTAAAACAGTATGATAGCAGCATAAAAGTAGATGTATAGACCAAAATTAGAGATGATGACCCAGAGATATAGCTGTCTACTTAGACTCATCTTATTTTTGACAAGAGGCAGCAATAACATATATTGGAAAAAGAAATATCTCTTCAATGAATAGCACTAGGAATACTTGATAGCCTTATGCAAAAGAATTCAAATAGGCTTCTAGTTCTTGCCCATTTAATATGAACTCAAAATATACTAAAAACTTAAATGTATGACCCCAAAGTATGAAACTATTAGAAGCAAATGCAGGAGAAGGATTTCAAGACATTGGTATGACCAAAGATTTAAAAATATATTTTATTTTTATTCTATCCATGTGAGTGTTTTGGCTGTATGCATGTAAGTGCATGAGTGCCTGTATTGCCTGTGGAGGCCAGAAAGATATTGAATCCCCTTGAATTGAAGTTAGAGACAGTTGCTAGCTGCCATGTGGGTGCTGGGATCCAAACCCAAGTCCTCTGCAGCAGCAGCCAATGCTCTTAACCAATGAGCCATCTCTGCAGCCCCCCAAAGATGTTTTCTGTAAGTCTCCCCAAATGCAGACAACAAAAGGAATACGTGACAAGTGGTATTACATCAATGTAAAAAGTCTTGTGCACAGCAAAGGGAATAATCAGCAGAGTGAATAGATAATTTACGGAATGGTGAAAAATAGGGGCTGGAGAGATGGCTCAGCAGTTAAGAGTGCTGACTGCTCTTGCAGAGGACCCTGGTTCGATTCCCAGCACCCACAAGGTGGCTAAGAACCACCTTTATGCCGGGTGTGGTGGTGCACGACTTTAGTCCCAGCACTCAGGAGGCAGAGGCTGGCAGATCTCTGTGAGTTCAAGGTCAACCTGATCTATAGAGTGAGTTCCAGCTGGGACTATAGGGAGACCCTGTCTCAAAAAAAAAAAAAAAAAAGAAAGAAAGAAAGAATGGTGAAAACGTTTGCAAAATTATTCAATAACAGGGAATTTGTATACAGAATACACAAGGAACCTGAACAATTCAACACTAGCATACCTGAAGAAAACAAACATACAAAAACAACCAAATAAATCATCTCATTAGAAATGGGCAACTGGGGGCTGCAGAGATGGACAAGAGGTTAAGAGAAGTGGCTGCTCTTGCAGAAGACCTCAGTTCAAATCCCAGCACACACATGGTAGCTAACAACCATCTGTAACTCCAGTTCAGGGGATCCGATGCCTTCTTCTGTCCTCCTCAGACACTGCACGACATGTGCACTTATACATATGCATGCATAAAACTCATACACATAAAATAAAAATAAACAAATCAAAAAAGGGCAACTGGCCAGGTGTAGTAGCACAGGTCAAAATGTCACCAACTTAACAGCTGAGAAAGAAAAGATACAGCTTTGCATTGTGTAGGATGTACCAGGAAGTGCCAGCAGAAAGGTTGGCCTGTCTGAATATTGAAAGGAAGAAAAGCCTCAGATTGCTACAGACATCAAACCCCTTGGTGGATCCCACTTGTAACAACTATCTATAATGAGTCCTAATGAAACTTACCTTCTATGTGCCACAAGGTTTTAATACGAGAGACTTTCTTACCTCCTCACCATAGAACAAGGAGAAATATGATGATGATGAGGTCATTCTCCAACTGTAAATTGGAGCCAACTGTCATAGAGGTAATCTCTTATAAAACCAGTAAAACTGCCTTCTTTAATTGACTAATAGACATAGGAACTGTGAAAAGGATTATTCTCTATTCAGATCCAAATATAATACTAAAGTCTCTTTAAACTATGCACTTAAGCAAAATATATTAATACAGGAGAGCTCTGATATCAGCAATGGATTATTCTACCAAGGAGATGTTGGTGAAGGGATCCAAGCCCCCCCCCCAAAAAAAAGGTAAAGGCATAGGCCTTTAATCCCCACTTGTGAGGCAGAGGCAGGCAGATTTCCAGCCTGGTGTACATAGCAAGTTTTAGGCAAGTTGGGGCTACAGAGAGATGCTGTCTCAAAAATTGAAAAAGACCAACTGAGCCGGGTGTGGTGGTGCATGCCTTTAATCCTAGCACTTTCTGGGAGATCGAAGCCAGCTAGTGATAGAGGGAGATCCTGGCTCTCAAAAAATTAGAGATTGAATTAACTTATGAACTAGCCAAACCATTGCTGTGGGTACATAACAAACAGGAAATGAAATTTTTATTTTATTTTAATTTTATGTGTATGAATGTATTTCCTGCATGTATGTAAGTGCACCAGTGTTGTACAATGCTATGGAGGTCAAAAGAGGGCATCTGATTCCCCTGGAACTGGAATTAAGGACGGTTCTGAGCCACCATATGGATGCTAGGACTTGAACCTGGGTCCTCTGAAAGAGCAGTCAATGTTGTTAACCACTGAACCATCTCTCCAGCCCTCAGGAAATGAAATTTTGTAATGATATCTGTACTTTATTATAGCAGCATTTGTGACAATTTAGATAGAGTCTTTCAATATGTCCCTTAATGGATGAATGGAAAATAAAATGTGGAATAATTTGTGGCAGTATGGATGGAATTGGTGTACATTATGTGAGATAACCCAGGCACAGAAAGACAAACATCACATGTTCACTGCCAATGCTTTAGTTTTGTGCGCTTACCCTGGAGCACTTGGAGAACTCAAGGAACTAGGAAGGGGATAGTGGGAGGAAGACAAAATACCACATAAGTTAAATGAGGGTGGAGAAAAGATATACTGGGAGTGAAAAGGTTCAAATAGGGACGGGGTGAGGGATAGGAGAGAGAAGGGAGTAGGGTGGGAAGGGGTAAAAAAGGGGGGGTATGAGAAAGCCACTTAGCAACCCAATTAAAAATAATAAATGGCTGTGTAGGCAGATACCTCTCTAGACTAGATAATGCAGGTCTTGGAAGCAACAGGTTAGTCAATAAAAATCTCAGTGCCACTCAGGCGTGGTGGCGCACACCTTTAATCCCAGCAGAGTCAGGCGGATCTCTGTGAGTTCAAGGCCAGCCTGTTCTACATAGTGAGTTCCTGGACAGCTGGGGCTACAGGGAGATCTCGTCTCGAAAAGACAAAAAAACGAAAACAAAAACAAAAACAAAAAAACAAAAGTAAAACTAACTACATAAATAAATAATAAATAAATAAATAAATAAATAAGAATTCATCAAGCTAAAAAGCTACTTCACAGTAGAAACAAAACAAAAAGGTAAACTTCACATTGGGGGAAAACATTTTCAACCCATGTATCAGATAATGGATTAATGTCTTAGAGTTACTAAAAATAAACAAGCAAACAAACATATAACTCAGCAGCAAAAGGAGCTAGAACATTTATGCAAAGATGATATAGCCAAAATGTATGTGCAAAGGCACTCAATCTCACAAATTATCAGAAACACCAGGAACTAGGAAATGGAAAGGGTACATGGAGGTAAAGGAAAAGAAAGAAGCTGAAAGAAAGGGAGAGGAGGGATCAGATGTGACCAGGGGGAAGTGGGGGAAGTGAGAGTGTTTGGCTGGGAAGGGAGGGAGGGAGGGACATAGAGGGGGCCACAGTGTGTATGGGGGAGGGAACTCAGGGGAGGGGGATGGTGGGAGGCGGGTGTTATTGGGAGGATGGGGATAATGGGGTGCTGGGACTGGGGAGGGAGGAGGGAGCTCCAATGGGAAGAAACAGTAAAGACGAATAGATCTTGGGGGGCTAGGGAACCCAGAGGGAAATTCGATGTCCCCAAAATCCCCCCTGAGAACTGCATATACAATGTGTGAACATTAGTGCATATGTGTACCTGGGGGCTGTATGACAAGGAACACAGTGCCAGACAGAAGAGACCTCCCTTCATTGGTTCGTGAGTGGCTTAGAAAACTCCCGAAATATCACAAGCTATTGCCAAAGCTCTTGATTATCTCCCAGAACTAGAAGATAAGAACCTACAGTTGAAGACAGGACATACATCGAATACAGTACTTGGAGCAATGAAACAGCCTTCTACCTGAAGTTTAGCTCTCATAATGCTAGATGATAATATGCAAACTGCTAAGGAAGAAAAACGAACAATAGTCCAACCTAGTCCTAAAGCCTAATAACCATAATGACCCACACAGCAAACTACCTCTATTGGTGCAGTAATGGCACTGTTATTTGGGGAGGGGGGTATACAACAACTATCTAATTGGGCTCAAAGCCCTCTCAATTGGAGATGTAAAAGCTGTTCTAAAGTTTATATGAAAGAGCAAAAGACCCTAACTAAAATTATACTGAGGAAAAAGAATAAAAACTATGAAGGATATACATTACCTAAGTTCAAGACAGCTATGGTACTATAATATTGTGGTAAACAAGAAAGTTCTATTGAAGGGAAAATGGACATATAGATCAATGTAACAGAATATATTTTGAAGTAGAGTCAAAATAACTGGATGGAAATACTGATTGTAGCAAAAAAAGGAATCAAAGTTCCTCTGTAAGATGAGGAGGAAGGTGACTTAAAATTTCGAAACTTATGGTGTTAATCATTGCTTATAAAGTCTATAACTTTTTCTCTTTCTTTTTTTTTTTTGGTATTTTTGAGACAGGAACTTTCTTTAGTCCCAGCTGGCCTGGAGCTCACTATGTAAACCAGGCTGGCCTTGAACTCAGAGATCCTTCTGCCTTTGCCTCCTGAGTGCTAGGATTAAAGGCCTGCACCACCAATGCCTGGCAAAGTCTATAACTTTTTAACTGGCCTCCCGTGTTTCTCCTAACCTACTTACAGGTATTCTTGGTGCCAGAGTCTCCATAATTATATCAATTTTAAAAAACATTGTATTTCTCCTAACACAGTACATCTATTCTTGAGAAGATCTTTCCCTAGTTATTGACCTGACACCTTCTATGGAAGGGTTTTAGGGACTTTGAAACTGAAATCCAGGAAAAGGGTGAGCACTCTACCACTGAGCTACCTCCCTAACCCTTGACTGCATTTCTGGGACTCTTGATTGCTGGACTAACAAAAAGCAGTTGTAGTGGGAAGGTGTGACAATAGATTAAGAGGGAGTAGAAGGCAGAATGCAATGGATTAATGCCACACCAACTCCAGTGTCGTCTGTGTGAGCAATGACGAAAGTCATAATAACAGACGGGAGATATGTGCCTTCCGAGGCTAGGCTCCCTGGTGGTCCCTGGCAGAGTACTCGGCCTCGGCTTCCAAGATCACGACGCACTACAAAGATGTTATGCTTCATGAGTGTTGGACTTTGCACACTGTCTTTTGACTCTTTTCCTGAGCTCAGCACAACCTCAGTCCCAGACAAGGGACAGTTAAATGTGTCTGGAAATAAATCAGACAAACAGAAGCTTCATGAACCTAAGTAAAATCATACAGAGAAACAGTATCTAAAGGCTCCTTTGTCCTAAAAGCCCCCACAAAGATATTATGAATGAAAAACATTACACTGAGTGATATCATAGGTCAGTCACAAATAATAAAAGTGTTTTTTCCAGATTTAATAAAAATAAAGGCCTTTTAAATAGAAAGCTACATCTGATAGAATTAGTAAGATAAAAGTTTTAGTTACAGTTATGCATGTTAAAGTGTAATACTTAGTTAGAGACACACGGCGGGCTTTCTCCTTTAAGAAAAACAGAACTAATTAAGAGGCTTTCCCAGGCTTTTGGCTTGAATTACAACCTAGAGATAACTAGAGGCCTTGGGAAAATTGAGCCCCAGGAAGGATGAGAAATATCAAATTGGAACTTCAAAGAAACAAAGAAAAACTGTTTATGGCTTGTGATTTTAGGACTGCTGTTTTGTTGCTTATCTCCCCTGCCAAGACAGTGTGAGCAGTATACTATGTGTAAACTTTCATTGATGTGTAAACTTTATCTGACTTGCTGTCCTTGGAAACCCAGGTGTGAGTTCCTTTGGTAATGAGCCTTTTGTTCTCGGGGAAGTGCAAATCCCCATCCTGCTTTCCCAGCCTGCTTTCCCAGCTTTGTGACATAAAAACTTGACTTGATCTCAGTAAAAGTACAGCAGATTCAAAAGCCGTCTCTGGTGTAGTTTCTGACTGTCATTCACCTAATCCGTGCCCTCCTTCCAAGACTGCCGATTCCCGCAGATTGAGTGGGAGCCCACCGTTGGGCTGACTGGCTTTTGATGCAGATTAAAACATAATATGGGGAGAAAAGGTTAAAAAAGAGGAGAAGGTGAGGAAATGTAGACAGTACTGAACACAACATCCTCAAGCTGTTTGTCATGACAGGGGGGGTGGGGCATGGAGAGAAATAGGGCAGAAAGTGGAGAGCAAGAGGCACTAAGCAGCATTTGTTTATATCTTCAATGAGGCATGATTATGTAGCACCAACTTTACTTACTTGAAGTATACAATTAAAGTTATCTTGTCTATAGAGTTGTGTGAAAACTAGGATCCACTTCTCAACATTCCCATCATCCCAGAACATACCTAGTGTCCATCTCATCAGGCCAATCATATACCGTTAGCTGTCTTCTATTTTTTTTTTTTTTTGGTCTTTTGAGACAGGGTCTCCCTGTAGCACCAGCTGTCCTGGAACTCCATTGTAGACCAGGCTGGCCTTGAACGTCACAAAGATCCGCCTGCCTCTGCCTCCCAAGTGCTAGGATTAAAGGCGTGCGCCACCACCACGCCCGGGGCCCATACTCTTATACTTTCTATCTCTGTAGATATGTCTTTTGGGTCGGGGGAGGTAAAATTTCAGTGTCATCACATGAGTTCCCTTTGTGCTTGACTTCATTTACTGAACATGAGGTTCTTGAGGTTTAGATATAAAATGTGTACATACATGCATGTTCATATATGTGCATGCATGTGGGTGTATGAATGCATGTGCATGTGTGTGTATGGAGGCTAGAGGCCATTTGGGTATCTTACCTCTAATTGCTCTCTGCCCTTATTTTTGAGACGACCCGGCATCTCACTGTCTGAGCTCAGAAGCTAAGCTGGTTGGAAGCCTGCTCGGGATTGCCCATCTCTACCTCTCAGCACTGGGAGCTGTAGGCTTATGTACTGTCATGCTGGAATCACATACTTTTGTCTTTTTTTTTTTTTTTTTTGGTCTTTTTGGAAACAGGGTCTCCCTGTAGCTCCGGCTATTCCTGGAACTCTCGCTCTGTAGAACAGGCTGGCCTTGAACTCACAGAGATCCGCCCTACCGCTGCCACTCCCCAAGCTGCTGGTATTAAGGCATGCACCATCCAGCCCGGTCTCAATCTTTTGTCCTTAATGCTTGTGGGCCAAGCACTTTACTAACTGAGCCATGTCTCCAGCCCACATATCAGTACTCTTTAAATTGTTGCTTTAAATTGTTAAATAATGTTTTGTTCCATATCCACTGATGGATATAGAATAGCCAATAGCATATGTTGTTTAAAGGTATTCAGCAGTTTAATGGCATCTGAATTCTTTCTGCCCTTTGGCTATTTGAAATCATGTTGTTGTGATCAACTGAACACAAGTCTTCATGTAGACATGTTTCCCCGATAAAATTTTCTATATGAGTGCTAGATCATGGCCAATAAATAAGGTACTTCTGTCACCGAGTGTCGCCTCACTCTCGAGCGAAACACTATTAGGCGCCAACTGGATTTTCTCGGAAGCTCGAGGTAGTGGAGAAGCACTCACCAATTCCAAGATTTGAGTATCTTGTTTGAAGTCTGGATACGAAATGCACGCATCCTACCCCTTAATAGTCGGTAATGCAGGGGTCAGACGGGCTCAATACAGGAAATGGAGATAAAATAGCAACACTGAAAGGTACAAGCTCTAAGAATATACCACATGTAATACGCGAAGGTAGGGAGAGAGGACGAGAGAACAACTCGGCCGGAGCTAACTTCAGAGCGTTTCCACAAAAGGATGTAACAAATAACGGAGCACATTGGGATGTACTGGAGTAGAGTGGCTCCAGATTGTTTCAGACGAGTATGCCAACTGTGTGAGCACGATGAGGCCCTAGCCGGTTAAGGGACGTCGCCGTGAACCTCTTCTTAGACACTGCTAGAAGATCGCCAGCTGGCTATACGTGACTACCCAGCACCCTAGAGAGTGGACAGAGCATCATGACGACCGTCTGAGCATGCTCCGGCCATATTCCGAGGAGAAACCATGAGTCCCACGAGTGGCAGTGAGGGAATAGCGACAACGGGCTGAAGGCGAGGTTACACCTGCATGAGGAGCTCTCCGGGATACGCAGAGAGAGGACTGGAGGAGCATGATCGCGGGACGACCGAGAGTGAGAGTGAGAGAGAGCGAGAGCGCGAGCCAAGAGAGACGGACAGAGGGGGAGTATGGTCGATCACTTGCAGTGGAACGAGAGCGAGCCATCAATGAACACATGCCATACGGCAAGAGTCATGCACGAGAGGATGAAGCGACGAAAAGCTGAGAGAAAGGAGATTTTTCTTAAGAATGTGAGTACGCTGTTTCTGTGGATTTGGATCCGAAACGCTATTGAGTGCTTGTATGCGAATCAGAAATTGACCTTTTTCTCAAATCAGCTCCAATCTACGCGCTATTTTATATCCACTTGTTCACCCCCCCCCACAGCGAACAGCCCGATAAAGCGCAATGCCCCCACCCACGATCTTAATTCTTTCCATATTCATCCTCTCCTCTCTGAGCTTTCCCGGACGCGCTTCATTTCCCCTCCCCCCAACCCCTTCTTCCGTCCTCTACTTCTCCTGGGCCTCCGATAGCGAGACTAGACAACCCTCGGTCCCACACTTTATCTCTCTGCCGAGAATCTGGTTTATTTAGGGTATCAGGTTGATGTGGATATGAGGTGTGATATATAACCATCGAGTACAGCAAACGGCACTCCTTGCATCGGGGACGATTGGTGATCCGCAAAAACCTATCTGCAGGCTGTTCTCGGATGCGCGCCAAACACCGTATCACGCCGTGGGACAGCAATCACGAAGCGGAAGGGGCGAGGATAGGGCGGGGAGTAGACAGGCCTTGGTGATGTGTCTCAACCGCTCAAGTTGAATCACAACGTCGAGTGGACACCAAGACATACTACATTGCTTGTAGTTTAGTCAGCCAATTCACACCCAATTCCGGCACAGCCCTGTGGTACCATCTCCGGCGCCACTGCGATTGCGAATGGAACCCCAAGACACAGTACGACCAGTTCGCCCCGGCGTCTCTTCCCGCACCGCACACAGCAGGAAACTATCAGTAACAGGGTCGTTCCGCTCGTGAAAGGTGCTTAGGAAAGGGGCACAGGTGGATGAGAGGTAAAACAGTCACCCACGGGGGCTCCCCTCTGAGCGGCTGTTGACGGGAGACTATGTGAGGCGTCCTGCTCAGGCAATTCGGGGCCTGTCTTCCTTGCGATTGGAGCCTGAACAGTGACGCTAACTGTTTGGGTCGCGCAGAAGAATGACGAGACTTTATGGAGACTCCTGAAATAACTCAACCACCGGGGATCTACAAGCAATGGAGAAACATACGGAGAGTGAGAGTTCAGAGAATCCACCCAAAAGGGCCTATTGGTAGCAGCCCCGACTATGTAGCGTAGTAGAGCTAGGAGGCGCGGGCGGATTACCGTCGTAGAAGCACATGACGGGACACACTGAGGTGTATGGATAGTGTTCAGCCTAGACAAACGCTCATGCGAATTACAATTCCCCCCCCTGTTACACATGGATGACATTGGGGCGACTCTGACTGTGAGTGTGGCTGGATCAACCATTCTCCTAAGCACCACGAGCTGTAAAGAGTGAGGAATGACGTAACCTCGACAGCCTTGGTGGCACTCAAGCCCATGCCGGGCTTCGGTATCATGTACGGCGCGCTCCAAGCGGGGGCACGAGCCAATCACCCAGAATGCAAGATTTGGGATATAAACACGGCACCATAGGGACCGCGCGTCAAAGCCAGCACGTAAATTTCCGGGAGCCGTTCCAGGACAGGGTGAGGTTGTAGCTGGTGTGCATTACAACTTGACGGCTGGAGTCTCTCGCTTGAGACTCAGCAAGGGGAGCCCACCCCATAAATGTTGCTTTATTGGGTGTCGGTCCGGCGCCTGGCGTGTCGAGGATCGACACCGACTCCTCTGGCATTCACCGAGAGAGAGACCGCAGATCCTGTGAACACCCTTTGCACATGTGAGTGAGCTCTTCAAGTACATCTGCCACCGTCGCTTGCAACGCTCAGCACCTACTATACGTGACAGCCAGGGTCTTATGACTCGGGCGGGCGCCGCTCTTGCTACGGTACTGTTCCCCTCGAGAGGCCAAACTCACCAAAGCAGGCCACACGGAGCCCCTTACCTATTCTGGCATGGGGCCTTTCGCAGACATCCCCTGGCCAAATCCACTGGGTATGTACACACCCTCCATTGCTGATGTCAGAGCTCCTGGTTATTAATATTATTTGCCTGAGTCATAGCCCTAGGAACTTAGTATTATAGCGAGTTCGCGTGCATTTGGTTGGGAAGAAGAAGTACTCCCCTCTCTCCCACACCAGTTCTCCTTCATGTCTCGTTCAATACGTCGCACCACAATTAAAGAAAAGGCCAGTTTTTAACCGGGTTTGTTATAAGAAGATTAACCTCTAACAATACGTTGTTCCTCAAATCTGAATAAAACAGTGCGGGGAATTCGATCCTGTCAGACGCCCCCCGAGTGACCACTGGCGGCCAATGAATCGGTCATCCGAATTTTCGTCGCGCTTTGTTCGCACCTGTCTCAGCCGCGCGCAAGGCAACGGAGAAGTGCGTGAGATCGATAGTTACGCAAACACGTCGGTTTGTTGGCGGCCGGCTCACACGAGGAGGAGGTGAGAGACAGTTACCTCTATTAGGGACCATAAATCGAGGAAGCTGCGAGTGCTTACGTTGGTCAGGAGGGAGGGGGAGATCCACAGAGGGGGTGTACGAACAAAGAGTGTCTAAGTAAGCAAGTACGATGACGCGCGACGCCTGTGCTGTGCATTGTGGGAGAAGTGTTCAGAAAGGCCCCGGAGACGCCTCCCACCGGGGATCCCGAAGACAACACAACGCCGCGTCTCAGGGCTCTCCACGTTCTAGCAAAACTGCACTCGGTTTGGTACATCCCTCACTGCCGCAAGGTCCGGACAAAAGACCTGTGAGTTAAATCTCGGTCTTTCACTCGAGGGTCCGCACTGCCAATCCGTTCAAAGTGGGTGTGGACGCCGCCAACCTTATTTTGTCGCCTCGTGTTGGACAAAGACACCCACAATCGTTGCACGCATGAGTCCGGACGATGACTATTAAACGAAGGAGGTTAAGTAGGAAGGTTCTCGCGAGAGAAAGGCGTGTGTAGGGAAATGAAAAGGTTTCAATGGAACGTCAATCATCGCGGATGACATTAAACCCCCCTCCCTTTTTTTTAGCATATGAGTTTCCAGAAGACAGTTTTATTATACAAGACTAAGGGTGGGAGTCAGCAGGCATAGATGTCATCAAATTCACCCATGTTGGTTTTGGTGACTATATATACCTAACTTGGGAACAACTTTAATTTTTTAACGTTAAATCAATCTTAAAAGAATGCTACAGAGTGATAACTGTACATACAGAGAAATTTAGCAACGAGAACATTAGTATGTGTCAATCCCAAAGTTCTTTTGCCTCTAAGGCCCATGATCGCTTTTATGTAAGCAACTGTGTGGTGCAGACAGGTGAATTATATCTGCCATGACTCACAAGTTCATGGAAGTGAGTGCATTACGCATTTTTATACAGTGAACACTTCTGTAGATACCATGTTGTTTAATATCACCATGTTTTTTTTACTTTTACTAAGTCCTTAGACACCATGTTTCCTGTAGAAAGTGTCTAGGCGAAACTGGGGACTTGCTGAACTCACGTCAAATAAATGCCTTAATCGAGCCATATACGACCGCACTGAATGTGCCTGCACCTCTCCACCACCACGCCCCCTTGCTGCGAGGGATAGCCACACCCATACATTCCACTCTCCATTTGACTCCACGACACCGCAGTCTTTCTGTTTTCCTTTAACTGTGCATCCCTCTCCATGAGAAATATTTAAATCTGGGCTATTGGCAATAGCATCCATATATGAGGGAGCATGCAGCCAGGATAGACGACCAGAGAGAAGACAAGCCACGCCCAAAGACCCGGCTCCAGCCCCCGAAGAGGGAAAAAGGAGCCCGGCGTCCGCCAACGTGGAATCGCCACCGGGGCGAGGCGACCCAGCCCCCCGGAGCCCAAGCACCGACACCGCGCGGCGGCCGCGGCACGGGGGACGGGGTAGGACGGTCTGGCACGCGGGGGAGCACGCACGCGCCGGCTCAGAGGCGGGAGCGACGGGCGGGGACCGGCGTCCAGCAAAACCCATCGTGCCGACCCACGACCCCCTCGGAGAGCCACAAGCACACGGGGCGTGCTTCACACGGGAGGCTGTCCCAACAACCCCTTCCGACACACCACAAACCGAGCCGACGGCTCGGTCCCGCGTGATCCTCCAACGACTCGGAGCAGGGAGGCGCAGGCCGCAGCAGGCGAAGAGCGAGCTCTCAGGTTCCCCACCGCGGGCACGAGCGGACCCCTGTCCCTAAACCCCGAGCCGGGGGCAAAAGGGGAGGGCAGCACAGGCCTGCACACGTCGACATTCGCGAGTTCATCGGCGGCTGGTGCGCGCAAGGGAGACGTGCGTGCGGAGGCGGGGGGCGTCTGCACCCCCCACCGGTATCACATGCCCTCTCCGGATCGCTAGAGAAGGTTTCTCGCTGATGGCGGGACTGATCCCAAACCCCAACTGAAGCTCACACGTCGCCGCCAGCCCGGAATTCGTGCGTGCGTGTGTGCCATCGCAAGGAGACACGCGCAGGACACGGCCAAGTGAAGTGGGGGTCTGCGGTATAGGTAAGAATCTCTGGCGTGAAGAGCCTCGAGCGTTCGCGGACGGCCAGGTAGTGTCGGCTCTCTATTGAAGAGGATATCGCTAAGTGCTGGGGACTACAGCGCCCTGGTTACACTAACCAGGTCTCTAAAACCGTATCAGCCCTTAAACATGAGGGTATGCTTCACAGCTCGCATTCCATTCCTATACCTGAGAGGCATGTTCATAGGATCGCATTGTCCCTCAAGTTCTTGCACTTTGCCTCTCGGTTACCCTCCGAGGATAAGTCCTTCCATCTGAATATAGGGACGTGACCACGATGTCTCTACGACTGCACTCACACTTCATACTCAGAACGTTGGAAAGCAGGAGACAGTCAGCATGGGGCTGTTCCCTAGCCTATTTTCTGCTAAATTGTGGAACAGAAGCTTTGTCAATAAACATAGCTGCTGGGGCAATGTACTTATGTGCGCAGTGGAGTTGGTGCTACTCTGTCGAGGTAATATACCCAGGAGTGGTAGATCGTATCTGCACGAGTCAAACATAAGGGAGAATGCGCATTTATGCAGTGGAGAAAGGTCTTTTCTCTTAACGGCTTCTCACCTCACCACTACGCGCATGTTCCCCACAGTGGCTGTACAGTTTACATTCCACCGAAGAGAGCGAGATTCGGATTGTAGTTGTCCTCCTCTTTCACCTCTTCCCCACAGAGCCTCCTCCAGTGCCAGCACCCTGGAATCATTCGTGTTCCTGATCCTAGCAGTCTTATGAGAGTAAGGTCCCACACTATCCTCAGTAGTGGGGTTTTTTTTACGCATCTGTGGAGCCTGCAGTCTTACGAACATAAGATCTTCTATGCTCCAGAACACAGAATGAATTGGAACATCGGAGACATTATGACACGAGGCATGGCCGTTCTAACGGACGAAGACACATCCATCCGCCCTCTAAGTCCACACATCCTGACACAGACTGTGACACTGCGATCCCACTATCTCGGAGGGCACCATCTGTGTGTGGACTAGGGCCATCATTTTGATAAATGCAATGACGCCTCATTTGTTTGCGTCGATTTCTATGCTTCGTGTTGTCGTTTTATCTGAGTTACATAATGTACAGTCACCTCGGCATGGGGAAACTCCTAATTTTGCTTCCCTTGTCAATGTAATCTGCCTGTGGTGAAAGGTTTCCTCCTACTCTGTGGGTCTTCTCCTCACTTCCTTTATGGCTTCCTTTGATGTACAGAAGCTTTTGAGGAGAAGTCATCTCAATCGCGAGGTCCACGAATGTTGCCAAGGACTAAGTCTGCTCGATCATCTCACTTCTTACGATGGGCAGCTCTGTCTGATTTAGGAAAGTCTTTTCCTGACAACTAACCTGGTCTTGCGGGTAAAGGGTCCTGCCTGCCAAGCTTCCTTCTTCTATCGACCGACGCGTCCCCCGCGCGCATGCGGCGGTAGTCGCTGCCTCACAAGAGCAAGGAGGTAGAGTCTCTGGGGTCATCACGGTCCTGCATACGTTTCGCTCGTCGTTTGGGGCCTCCATGACTGAGTCTCAGAGCCATCACTGCAGAATAAAAGAACACCGTTGAGAGGTAGGGAGGTAGGTCAACATAGTTGCGAGATGTACTACTAAGCAAGTGGATGCATCACGTTTTTGCGCCCAGCGACCCAACTTTCCATTTGAAACGGATGCTGTCTTTCTTCCAGTGTGTCTTCTTGCCCCCCTCCCCCTTGTCAAATATGAGCGGCTGACATTGGGGAACTAGAGCGTGCAGGAAATTTGGCGAGAGATCTGGTGCAGTTTTGAGTTCTATTGCATGAGTCAACTGCGTCTGTTTTTGGGCACCAGGCTACCCTGCCCTTCCCAGGACACACTCAGAGTTCGTAACAGTTGACCTAGAGAGGAGAGGCAACGGGGCGCCCTCGCTGAATAGCACAAGATACTGTGAGATGAGTATGCGGAGTATCACACAATTCGGCCATGGCGGATGCCCATGACGTCCCCCCCTTCGGCATTGCTCATTGCTGGTCACTCAGTTTAGGGCCCTCGGCTGGCTATTGGGCTAGATCCCGTGAGGAGCACATTCATATGTGTGCATACTTAACACCTAACATGAGTCCAATTGGCAGAAGAGAATTTAGTTTATTAATACAGCAAGCCATAAAATGAACGAGACGCGACAGAGTAGTGGGGGGGATTGATACTGATGCTAGGGAATGCGGCGGATGGGAGAAGTCTGTACCAACGCTAAGTATTTGGCAATAAGAGGATTGAGGCATCTATCTAACGTGAAGGACTTTTATTCTTGCGCGCAATATCCATGAGCATGGAGGTTTCGCGCGTATACCAGAGTCTCTCCTGAGTAGGTAGGTTCTAGCGAAGTAGTAGTGCGCCATTTATTATCGAAGAGAGGATTTAAAAATAAAATTTAATTAAAAGAAAAAAAAAAACACGGGAGGCGGCTTCAGTTGCAGTGTATTGAGACTGCGAGTGTACTAAAAGCAGCAACGTAGAGCTGCCTGCTCCAGACACGGAAGGGGGGATTGAGAAGTATTGCACTACAGGACAAATTTAAACCCAACAAGAGCTACAAACAACACATAAAACACTTAAAAAAACGCGCACGTCGCGAAGAGAGGTATTTGCTTGCAGGCCGCCTGGGAGATGATCGTGACGGCCGAACCTTGCAGACATTCCGTGTCACATATGAGTAGCAACTCGAGTCAGAGTACATTAGGGGTGAGGAGGATGACTCGGCGACTAAAAAGACGACTCAGGAAGAGTAAGAGAGCAGATTCACGATTGAGGCACCTAGTTAAAAGAGTACCTATGACACTCAATCAAAAGAATGAGGCACCACAAAACAATAGCACCTCACGGTCCAGATAAGCAATTAATCCTGGGTACAACATTCCACAAGCCTGAAGCCCAAAGACAAAGGGCGCGAAGGTACGAACAAGGTCGGCGTGTCACCAACATATAGACAGAAGAGGAGAGAGTAAGTAGTGGCACTATCACAGAGTAGCGCTTAGTCTCTCAACACACAAACAGGGAAGTGTGAGAGGAGTGCACACGTAACAGCACGAGGAACGAATAACGCCCGTGGTGTTCCCCACATCACTATAATCACCACTTACCTCATGCTCCACTAAGCTGAGCACAGACTAAGCCTTAGACTTCACATGTAACTCTGTGGGACATTTCAAAGTGTCCTTTCACGACCTACATGGTGGTTGCGCTCTGGAGTATCGAACTCATCTTGTTGAAAGATTGAGCAAGTTAGTGTCTTTAATTATAGTCCTTATTTCGATGTGTAGAGGACATTACCAAAAAGAGCCGGGAAGTCCATGTACAAAGCATGCACACATGTTGGCCAAGAGTCGACTGCACACCAGAATAGAGGATACATGCAAAGGCACGCTTCCAGACCTGCGTGCAGTCAATTTGTCGCCGATGAACTGGAGTTAAGAGAGACAGGGATGGGATGAGGCGCCTGTGAGGTGGATCAGCTGAGGAGCTATGTCTTGAGACGCAGATGGATCTGAATATGCATAGGCACGGATGCACGAGTCTCGCTCAAAAATTAATTCACATCCTACAAAGAAATGAATACGCCTGAGCAGACAAGGAGACTAATTCCTTCATAGAGCAAAACCCTGAAACACGGAGAGGGAAAGGGAGTGATATTGTGAGCGAGTAAGTACCCATTCGATCTTGCACCAGAACCCTTCGCCTACCGCACATAAACATTGTCCCGGAAATCTCGGGCTATGAGACACAAATGAAGAATCACCTAGCAACTGTCAAACAGAGTGAGTACCACATACGGTCGACCTACCCAACCCTCAGCTGATGACAGAATAGTCGCCCAGAGTCTCCCCAGACAGCAAAACAGGGACAACGGCGACAAGGGGAGTTGATCTAACTCCTCACTTATGGGCAAGCTTGAAAAACACACTTAAAAAAACTCCCTTCAATTCTCTATCGCGATGCCTCGAGGAACATGAACATATCAAGGCACAATGCGAGATCATGTAGCGCAAACAAGCGACGAAAACGCCCTAGCAGGTGCCACAACCTAGAGAGCCGCAGACAAGCTAACGATTGCGCCGGAGGGATCGCGAGAATAGCCATCGTACCTAAACGGACCCAGTAGCGAGGTCAGCCTCGCTCAAAGACTGGGGGACCGAGAACAAAGCACAACTACAAAAAAAGAGAGCACACAATAACAACGTTCGCTCACTAATCAATCAACGAGAATCTGCACCAGCTCGAGGTACTTCGGCCCGCACGAAAACATACCCACGCCCACACCCAGTTGGCGCGAGGGTATAGCACCACTCTGAGGAAAACCACCTGAAGTAGAGTCCACAAAGCAGCGATGACGCTCATCACAATTTATGCCCACCACCGCGAAGATGAGTTCGGCTATCAAGGGGGGCCACGAAGACACAATGGAAGAAAGAAAGCAGGTTTTCAGCCAAGAATAGCGTTGGCCGCGCTAAATAGCTGCGCACGGACCTAACACTAACGCCACCTGGTGATAGAAGATATTGAAGAAATTTAAATCCCTAACCTCTCCAGCCATTGTAGCGGGAGACGCTGGTCAACTGGACCCTAGATCGCGACCCCAAAAGACCTCAACGTGAAACCCCCAAAACTCTGGAGGTGATAGAGAGAAGCTTGGCATCCCCGCACTCTCCACTCTCACCGAAAAAACCCACGAACTGGAGGTCCACGCTCCCCCGGCCCGCGCTCACCCGGCCGCGCCCTCACCCACCATAGCCCTCCGACCGAGCGAGGGCGTGCATGGCTACCACCGGCACACCACGAAGAGGCACTCACCAATACGCAAGAGTGTCGAGGCGAACGGCCGAAGCGCTCCGTGTCCTCGCGCACGCGCCGAGCCGGCTCACAAAGTAAACCGAGTTCCTGGTCCGACCGGACTACCAAAGCAGCACCAGCTCCTATATCACAAGAGCCGAACCCACACTGACCTTGCGCACGACGAAGGTGGTATTCACACACCTCCGCTCAGCTCGCAAGCCACACGCACACACACACCCGATGCCTGCCACACCCTACAGAACTCTTACCGAACAAACAGACGGAAACTCGCAGCCACCTCAGAACGCAACGGCACATACGCCCGGCACCTACTGCGCACGCTCCTCCGAGACCTCAACAAGACCAACAAGGGCATGTATATATGAAAAAGATCCTTCCTAAATCATGTATCAAGCAGGTAGCAATCACATGGAGAGAGTGAAGACAAGAGACTCAGCATTGCAATAGTAGACAAAACAATAGGGAAACCGAGTCTTTCAGAGAGAAAGCACGTCCTAGAAACGCTTCTAGAGTACCCAGTATCACAAGAAGCAATAAGAGGAGCAAAAGTGAGGAGAAGACCCCACCACGAACGTGAGCTAGGGAAGGAAAACCTTCACAGCAGATACATCTGACAAGCATTCCAATTTCATCAGAGTATACAAGCTATCCTCCACTCAGACAAAAACAAAGAAGAAAGAAAAAAATGAAATATTCAAAGATGGACGCAAGAGGCATCTGATATGCACGTACACTTCACATGCGCGCGGTCAGGAGTTAGACGATGGCCGTAAAAACTCTTAAGAAAGTGTCTCAAACATCTCTGCTACGATCGCCCCTATTAAAGGAAATGCAAATTAAAAGAACCTTGAGAATTCCCAACCGTTAAACTTCCCAGCTAAGAGACTGGCTAGGATCAGGAACACGAAAGAAACAAGTGTCGGAGAGGTTGTGGGGACAAGCGAGAAGCGCACTTCAGGCCCATTGCGGGATAATGGAATGTAAACTTGTACATGCACTGACGCGCATAGAGGCGACTAGCATGCTGAGAAGAGCCTTAATGGATCAGCAAGACCGAGTGCCGGAAGGGGGGTAAGTGCTATGGCCTTGCGCGGTTTGACTCAGTCAGTGAGTGGATCACACCTCCTCGGTATATACCCACAAAGAACACAGCAGAGCGTGTTGACGGCAAGAGTGCTACCGCTACAGCAAGTATAAGAAATCTGTATCAATAAAGAGCCAACAGCTGGTTTCCCGACATATATATGTACAGGAAGAACGCTGAGGCTACACCGAGGCTCCAGGATGCCACACATGATATATCACATAGAACAGAAGAGTTAGCGATCACGCAGAAACATTGCTGCGATCAACTATGTGCAATACGTTTTCAATGGACAGAGCTAACGTGATATGTGCGGGAGAAGCGAGTTACACCTAGATCGGGCCACACACAAGTGCAGTCGCCCTAATAATGAGTGTGGTTTTAACATGCCAGGTATAGGAAATGGAAGGGACCGGTCCGCAGCATGGAATTGGGTAGAGAGAGAGCAACTATTATCCTCTCAAGCCTGAGAGGTAGAGAGAGGTGCGTCGAGAGCAAGAACAATGAATGGTGTCCTGCATATGTGGATGCTAGTACCAACAACCAAAATATAAATAGGGGGGGGGCGGAATGTGCATCCACACTGCGGAGAGAGGAGGCGAGGATGCATGAGTACAGATGACAATCAAGTCATTACAATGAGAGAGAAGGAGTCTGGGAGCCGGCTCATTCAGCAGAGAGATATAGAGGAAAAAGATCGGATTTCCCACCGAGAAACCCGCGCTGTGGTGAGAGTACTTTGCGAATAGAGAGATGTATGGGTGGCGTAGTAGAGTCGCTAGCATGAGAGGTTGACATCACGGGTGTATATTTCGATTAAGGCATATTTAAATGACATGAGTTCAACAAGTACCCAGTTTTGCCTAGCCACTGTCTACAGGACACATGGTGTTTAGGACTTAGTAAAAGTAAAAGTAAACATGTGTAAATTAAAACCAACATTGGTTTACAAACTCTGATAAAAATGGTAATTGCATCTGAATTAAAAAATGGAATAAATAATTCGCTGTTTAGCCCAACATTTGCTTACATAAAATCTGTAGAGCAAGAACTTTGATTGTAATCAAACAGCAGTTTAGCGAGAATACGCTGCCTTTCTCTATAATTTCTGCATGAATAGTGTGCGATCAAGTCTCTCCTATATATTAGTTAAATCATAAATTAGAAGAGTAGTGATTATGAACCGATACGTAAAAAGTCATATTAAGTTTGCTTCCCAAGTTTAATCCCATATAAAATATGGAATACAACAACAAGCATCCAACACCCAATAAAAACAAGTACTGGATTGAGTGGGAAAAATTGCTGACTAGTCGAAGAAAAGCCCTTAAATGCTGGCCCACCCAAAATGACGGGCGCGCGCAAAGCCCGTAGTAAACAGTCCAACCTTTGGCAAGAGTATAAAACAAGGTAAAACACTATATTATCATAGTTTGAAGTTTTTTCTGGAGAATCAGCATGTCCCTGGGCCTTGGCCTAAGAAACTCACTACTGTATAAAAACCGAGGGGGCTTGGCGAGGAACTGCGCACAAAATTCTGCCTGACCTCTGCCTCAGACAATAAGACGTCGTAGGATTAACCATATGGTCCATCTGACTCGCCACCATGTAAATAAAACAACCAGCATTTTATAGACATCCTCACTTGCATATTAACACATATCTTTAAAACTAACTACTGGCGGAGAGAATGATTTTGTATTGTTGCAGTGATAACGATGGTCACAAGACGATCTCCACCTGGAAACACTTTGAGAGACGGCTCGAGAAAAGGACAACCACCTATATCAGCGTTTTCCGGCCGGCATTGAGTAGGTATGTAACCAAAAAGTGGCAACCGGAAAGGCCTGAACATCGCGTCTGAACATTCAATCAGGAATAGCCGGGTCAGGCATTTGGGCGAATACGAGAGCTAATTGGACGAGAGAGACGCGACACCTACTGTCGGAATATCCTATGCATTCGTAACACATCTTATTCTATTAATGAGTCGCTAATGAATACTTACCTTCTTTATCTTTATGTGTCCGTACATATAGGTTTTTTTTGTTTTGTACTTTTTACGAGATGAGACGCAACTGGTGTCTTCTATCCTGTAGTCCCCATGCTGTCCCTTCGGAAACCCTCCATCAGCACCCACACATCTGTAGGGCCAGGCTAGGGGCAACTAGAACTTCGACACAGAAAGAGTATGCGAATGGCGCTTTCTCCTCCCCCAGTCGCATAAGGGATAATAAACATGTGGATGAGCGCCCACAACCCAGAACTGTCTAGAGGTATCTCCTACTCGAAAACCGGATAAAAACTCTGCTTTCTTATTGAAGCGCTGAACTTTACGACATGGGAACTGTGTGAATAGTGAGTGGAGATTTGAAAGTCGTTCTATGCTGAGTAGAGCATTATATCACCTATACTGGAATCACTCTAGAGAGTTCAAAGAGGGCTTTATTTGCAGCCTCCGACGCACGTGGTGCTGGGGAATCGTAATAGCAGAAGTCAAAGAAAACATTAAATGACTCCTTTCTGTGTATGTTCTTCTTTGTACATGTCTTAGTTTCAAAATTGTTGAGGTCTTGTTTTTCCGTATATGACAGGCTCTGCCATGTAGTCAGCTCCGTACGGCTGTGATGTGGTACTCACTGGTCTACAGACGCAGGCACTTAGCGCATTGAGCAACCTACAACAAAGAGAGGTCTAAGGGCTCGTCCTCCTTCTTCTCGAACTCTTGCGGACTAAGTGCTACCGGACAGGTTCAAGGAGGAGAGGGCCAGCACTTAACGACACCCCTGCTGCCGAGACCTGACGTTAACATGGGAGGGATGTATTGAGACACGCCCAGGACACCACATGCAAGTGTAACAGTAGGCCTCTGGAAATGCCAGAGAGTTTGTTTTTACCAAAGGGGCGCACCATACTAAATGCCAATAAATGCCCTTAATTCCAATAAAGGAAGTGCTCCTACCTCCAGAGGAAATGATCAAGACAAAAAGGGTATACACTTCCCCGTCAGCTACCAGTCGCTACACACCAATCACCACAACACCTGCCTGGAAATACTGTGCAGCAGAGCAACAGCCCACTAAAGTGGCTGGTATATAATTCCAATACAATCTAGAATATGGTCTATGCTCTTCGCAACCTTGATGCGATATGAATTCACTTTACGCCATTGGCTGATGGGCAACATAATAACCAGTAGGCGCTCATTACATCTCGCGTCCTGCTCACAAGTGTGTAATGACGAAGATGTCCCATCACCACTAATGGAGGCCACAGGTAAGAGCCTCTGATCAGTGATGCGTTCAACACGTTGTGGCGCGAACACCTGCTATATCTCTGACGAATATAACATAATGCCACCACAACAGCCAATTTGTGGGTCTAATTGGCATAAAATAGGTACACATAAACCACATAAAGACAAATTAAAGGTGGCTGGCCTAGTAAAGATAGGTCGCTATCCACTAGTATATCGTAAAGATTGCTGTAAAGCCTTTGACTGTTCATTACACTGTAGTATTCTTGTAATATTGTTTTATTTCCAGACCACACCTCGGTTTCAGCTCCTATCGTGAGAGATGTATAACATCCCAGTATATTTGAGAGAGTCCTATATGTGTTATATCTAGCTCTTATCTGATGAAAATGAGAGTGCGCACTGTCTCATACTGAAATCTCTACATAAGACCTACGCTGGGTGCCCATTTCTAAGAGTAAGTCGTTCCATAAAGGGAACCCAACACTGAAAGAATAGTATGGAAGGGTGGGGGCCCCTATACCAAAGAAGTGCTAAAGGCCTTTGGTAATGTGGTTATGGGATAATGGAAATTCGTCAATGACGCTCACAAAAGGGGGGGCCCCCCAGAGTCCACTTGTAACCTGCAGATAGGAGCTGTGCCTTCGTGTTCTGAGCAAATGAGAGTGTGGCCCGAGGGCCTCGATTTATAAATCCCAACCTAAATAGCCAAGAGGGAACTCTCCTAGTTCAACAGTGAGGCTTGGCGTCTTTCCGAAGGAGACCAAGAAGCTTTTTACCAAACAACGACACACTCACCACACATACACATTGATCAAACACACACACACCACATTGATTGCCAACAATACAACCACTGTACACACACAAACAAAAACACACAACAAACCAACAATACCACATAATATGAGATAAATATTAAATTAAAGGAAATCAAAGAGAAGGAGAAGAAAGAAGGAATGGAAGGAAGAAAAGAGAAGAAAAGAGAAAGATAAAGAAAGAAAGAGAGAGAGAGGAGAGCAGAGAGAGAAATTGAAAGAAAAGGTTAAGGAGAAAGTAGAATGAAAAGATAAGAAATGTAGAGAGAGACGAACAGAAAGAAACGGAAGCAGAAGGAGCAGAGCCAATACGCACTTAGGGCATGATGCCCAGTAGGATATAATGTCAGACCAGTTGTGATACACTGTATCATTGAAAATCTAGTCAGTTCCTGCCATCATCGAATAAAGGATTTTCCAGGGAGCCAAGTCTAACAAGGGAAGACCCTGCCTCAAAATGGAAAGTGAAACTGATATAAGTGAATGAAAATGAAATGAATTATGAATGTATAAATCTCATCCTACAATGAAATTTTCAAAGATAACTCTTGGGAATCTTTGTTCGAAAAAACACAAGAAATAAGCCAGGTGTGGTGTCGCACGCCGTTAAACCTAGGCAGAGACAAGAGGCGGATGTGTTTGTTGCTCAAATGATCACGGTCCATAAGCCTGGTCATACAAGAGCTGATGATCCAGGACAAGCTGGAAGCTATCAGGGAAGCACCCTGTCTCAAAGAAAAGACAAAATATGATAATAAATCTATAACAGAATAGGAAGAGTAAAAATAAATAAGTAATATGCAAATTGAATAAATTTTGAAAAACAGTTATTTTATTAAAGAGCAGAGAGCTTACCAAGAATTTGAAAAAACCACATGATCTGGGAAATGGAAAGTAGCATGTGCAGGCGAGATAAACAACCAAAAAAAGGAGAGAAGAAAAAAGGTGGGGGGAAATAAATGAAAAAATAATTAAAAAAAAAAAAAAAAAAAAAAAAAAAAAAAAAAAAAAATAAATGTAAAAAATAACACAAGTCTAAAAAAAAAAGTCCAACGAGTTATAAATGCAGGGAATGGTTAAACTTTCCGATTCTGAGATCACACATGATATATGTCACTTGCATCGAATCAATTAAAACTTACAATTTAAAAAAAAAGATTAATCATTTTAATCTCCTTGTCACGTCCTTTGTAGATCTTGAAAGAAAATTAGGGTAGAAATATCATCTACCGAATACAGGTTTCGTTAATTTTTGTAATTTATTATGATTAAAATAAATGTTCATTATCTCGATGGGCTGGGAAGCATTGGCCTAAGTCGCGATTGAATGGAGCTAGCCGGACGCGCACCTCTTAACAGGTGGTAGGCATCCGGGGTTCAAATCTGCCACATACCGCCACCTCCAAACATGGCGGCCAAAAGAGAATTCCAATAGCAAGAGGGTGTCGGATTCCCTGTTTAAACTCCACATTTCCTGCCGAGGAGAAACTTGCGAGAGTGTTCATGGGGAACTCTCCCCGAGACCCTCTCGTGCACTGATATCCTGGAGTCCTCAGTACCGAGGAATTATTGCAGGACACGGGTGCACAAAACCTACAATGCAGGCAGTACATTCTATACACACACAAAAAATAATAAAAATTTAAGAAAAGAGACAATCCGTCGGGCGTGGTGGCGCACGCCTTTCGTCCTAAGCACTGTGGAGGCAGAGGCAGGTGCATCTCTGTGAGTTCAAGGCGCCTGGTCTACCAAAGTGAACTCCAGGCACTGGGACTAAAAGGGAGTACCGCTGTCTCAAAAGATTAAAAAATAATAAAAAAAAAAAAAAAAAGAGACAACACCCCCAGAAAAGATATTTTAATAAGCATATCATCAGAAATGGATTATTAAACATAAACCAAAGCTTAGAGTATCTACACATGTTTGCGCATAGGTCTCTAGCTGAAGGTCTAGGAGAATTACAGGGCCAGACAGGAGAAGCCTCTAAACAGGCTATTTCCACAGTACTTGAAATACCTTTGGAATCCTAACGGTTTTGTGGTGAACTGAATTGTAGATTCTGAACCTTACAGAGAAAATACATCATCACACNCAATGGCCAGGAGGAGAAGGCTGGGGTCGTGTCCACAGGGAAGTCCGAGAGCACCACGCTGATGCTGATGCTCTGAGGCACTGCACGCACACAAATTCCAAGGCGCTTGTGCATGCAGAAGTAAACAATGTCATCACTACGGAAAAAATAGACAAAAAAAGAATGGTTTTTTTTAAAATGAGTTTTTATTGAATATGCTTTTAAGCAATGTTCAATGAGAACATGGTTTGTCCAAGTTCGAGTTCGGGCGTATGTCCCGGGCCAACCACAACCCCCACCAACGAGAAAGACGGACCATCGGCCCGTATCATGCATGTCTGCCATAAACGGTCCGTGCGAATCTTTACTCTCAACGTCAGGTATGTGTTTTTGATCAAATTTTTAAAAAAGCTATAGGTGATAACCATGATCATAAGCATCCTCTGCAAAACCTAGCTGCAGCTGTTCGCCAAACAGCCTACAAGCCCCAAACCATCCAAGATGGGGGGTGACAGGTTTTTTGTTCAGAGCAGTTGATCACATGAGTGTCCGATAGGAACTACATGCTGATTTTCGATCACAAAACCAGTCCGCAAAAACACCAACGCAGCCCTTACATTCTACCCTACCCCCTCTTACCGCAGGTTGTGCCCTCGGCTTAAGAAAATGGCAACGTGGACATGAGAGAGTAAAACAGGTCCACTCTCTCTGGAGGGGTGGGGTGACTTGGACTCGGGTCCAATTCCTGGCTTTTGGTCCCTTTCAATGGGCTACGGAGTGGATAATTGGGATCCCAGAGTGAACCTGTTCGATCCAGGTGTGGGGCGGAAAGGGGGAGGCTACAAATGAAGAACAAGCAATTAGGAAGATATGGGATTAAGATCACTAATAGATTAAATGGTAAGGGGAAGTTACTTTAGACATAAGACACATGTTGGATAACATTAATGTCATGAATTACATTTTGCCCCCCTGTTAAATATGACAGGGTCACGATGCCGGTGAGCTGTATAAACAGCAGACTCGCTAACGCTGTAGAGGATGTACGGCTTGTGGAAAGGCAAGAAAGAGTCAGCAACAATTATGATTGATTTCTTATCAGGGTCCAAAGGGAGGGGAGCCCAGGAGAGGCGCTTAGATTATGGATAATGCGAGCACAGGGCTATGGGGCCTGCGTAAAGAACGGCGTAGCGAAGCAGAAAAAGTATAAACCAAGGTAACAGGTGAGGTGAAAGAGCTGTAGGTGAGGACATAAGGGGGAAACAGGTGGGGGAGTAGGCGGCCAAGGAATAGCTATGCAACCCACCAATTGAAAACGGTCAGGGGGAGGGGGGGAGACCGCGGTCTATGCTTTATGTAAGGGTTTAAGTGGTGGCGCGTTGGTGGGTAGAACACTGCGCTGGCATTCCAAGAGCCATCTGTAACGGCTGCATAAGTGGGTTGTCTTGGCAATACAGTCCCAAGTGCGCCCATGTTTTAAGCGGGGGGCAGTTCCCAAGTCGGCAGCAGGTTCTTATTTCCTCTCCTCCTGTAGGTATCGCAACTTAGAGGCAAGGAGCCATTAACTTTTGTGGATTGTGGGCCCGGGTTGGGGAGGTGGGAAAACCGCTGGCCGAACAGCCACTGGTAGAAACAGATCCATTGCGGTGGGTGCAGGAGGCTCTGGTATTAATAATATTTTGCTGGAGTGCAATAGGGAGCCGCTAGGACTTATAGGTATTTAATTTTGGGGGGGTTCGTGGGAAAAGAGGAGCAGAGAGGGTAAATCCGTTCCATCCGGGGGTTCCATGTGCGCTAAATGGGTAAGAAATTCAATTAAAGAAAGCAGTGTTTTAACGCGGGTGGTTATTTAAGATGGAATTCCTTGCTACATAGGTGTGTCTAGCGGGCAATGTTACAGTTTGGGGGAAGGGCGGGGTACCGAGTCCATCATCGTCGATTATTCTCCTTGTGTCTATGGGGGGGAAGGGGGCAAGAAAGATCTATCAATATCAGACGCGGGTGGATGGTGTAAGTGACGGGGAAGAAGGGGAATAAAATGGTTCATTCGGGAAACAATCAATTAGACGTAGTTGTGTTACGAGGTAGTAGGATCCCAGGGGGCATATGGGTTTTCGGAGTGTAAAAAGATTATAAAAGGGCAAGGTCAACATGAGGCTTATGGTCTATCTGGGTCGTTTGGGAATGTTGTCAGGGGAGCGGTTCAGTCCGTTGGGGTCGCGTTGCCAGGGGGGGACTTTAGTTGGTAATAACCGGGAACAGATCGGGGGGAGGGGAAAAAGCAGAGAGGAGGGGGGAGGGGGGGATCCTGAGGGCTCAAGGCAGAACCTGGGTATCGTTGTTGGCGTATTCTCAGGGGAAGCCCAGGGGTAGAGGGGAGGGGGGTGGGGGGGGGGGGGGGGGGGGGGGGGGGGGGGGGGGGGAAGGAAGAAGGGGGGGGGGGGGGGAGGAAGGAGGAGGGGGGAGGGAAGGAAAAAAGAGGGGGGGAGGGGAAGGAAAAGGGGGGGGGGGGGGGGAGAGGAAAAAGGGGGGGGAGAGGGGAGAAGGGGGGGGGGGGGGGGAGGGGGAGAAAAGGGGGGGAGGGGATGGGGGAAGGGGGGGAGGAGAAAAAAAAAGGGGGGGGGGGGGGGGGGTGGGGGGGGGGGGAGGAAGGGGAAGAAGGGGGGGGGGGGAGGAGGGGAAGGAAGGGGGAAGAGGAGAAGAGAGAAAAAGGGGGAGGGGGGAGGGGGGGGGGGGGGGGGGGAGAAAGGGAAAAAAGAAAAAAGGAAAAGGGGGGGGGGGGGGGGGGGAAAGGGGGGAGGGAAAAGGAGGAAGGGGGGGGGGGGGGGGGGGGGGGGGGGGGGGGGGGGGGGGGGGGAAAATTGGTGCCGTGTGAAGGATGTAGTCCTTGTGGAAAGAACGAGGGAAAACAAGATCAGTTTATACAGCCATAGTTAGGTTGTTTAAGCTTTGAAACTAACAAGGGGTTTTTCGACGTGTCAACAGGGGGGTAGATTCACAAATATTCATTGTCGGAGCGAAGGTGATAAGGGTCCCCACCACCCCTTTTTATATTACGCCTATGCCGTCGGGACCGCGAGAAGCCCCAGGCCAAATGTGTACGGGCTTCGGTGCGACGCTGAACCGGTCTCAGTGGGAGAGGATGGCGCAAAAGGAAGCCAGGAAAAACCAAACCGCTAAGGTGGGGGGTCCAACAAACCGTCCCCACTGTCACGCACATGTTGTTGTATTGGGTGGTGCCCCAACAATCATAGTCAATAGCGTTCCCTTGGGACAACGCCACCGCTAGCAACAATTCTTAATCCGTAAATACACACTCCAATCTTCACGCGCCTGCTCACCGCTGTGGGACACTGCACCCGGGGGGGGCGCCCTTCATCGCGCGCCACGCTCATAACGACAACAAGAGCAGCGCAAACAAAAGAAAACCTGGTTTTCGACTGTAGAATCCCTACCCGCCCACAGATTCTTAAAGGCTCTACCGAGTATTTAAAATCTGTAACAGCGCATGTGAGAGAAACACCCGACCGCGACGTTATGAGAAACTCGCATTAAAAAATACAAATTCAATCGGAATCAATGGAGGGAAAAAACCGACTAATTTCTCCGAGGGTATCTGTCCCACCAACTGAATTGTTTTGGAAAAATAGACCCATGGGAATTAAATAGTCCTTTTATGGCAAAAATAATTAGCGGATAATGGGAACGCCAAAATAAAAAACAGGGCCATGTTGGAATCCTGTAAAAGAAAAAGACATAAAGTCTAGGGTCCTAAACTGCCCAAACCTGGGTACTTGCGGAGCGGTGGAGAAACATCAAACGAAGTCATGTAGAAGGGGGGTATGCGGCTTAATCGAATAGATAACAAAAACCCTGTGTCCCGTCATCACACCCTGACGGGCCCCCCTGGTAAGGGAAGTCCAATGCACAACCCATTTCAGTCCATTTTGGTGCCTGATGGGGCAGGTCGGCTTGAATTCTATTTGTCTTTTTAAAACTATGCATCCCGCGAACCAATGAGAATAGTGATATCTGGGGTGTGTGGGTGGTGGGGGAATGGGGACTAGGACACGTAACATCCGGGGGGCGAGGGCAATGGGGGGGTGGGGAGTGGAAGAGACCAAGGGGAAGAAGACAAACGACTATGGGTGTATTCGTTTGAAGTGGATGGGAGGGGGTTGTTCTGATGTGGGAATAAATGGCCAAACTAGAATCGATAACTTTGGACATGGGTGAGGGGGGGGCAAATGGGGAGGAGGAGTTGTAGGGGTACCTGGGCGGCAAATAAAGTCAGCGTTCAAGACAGGGGTAGGGGGGGAATAGAGTTTCTTCTAGCTCCATCCCTTTATCTGCAAATTTCAATGATGTTGTCCGTTTCTGCTGTGTAGAATTCCATTGTATACATTTACCAGGGTGCGGGGGGGGGGGGTTTATCTCTATCACACTCATCAGTTGAAGGGCACCTGGGCTGGTTCAGCTTTTTGCTTTGAAAGAGCTGCATAAAACATAGCTAGTGCATGTATCTTTGCAGTGAAGTTGTGTCCTTGTGGGTATATACCCGGAGTGTGATTACTGAGGTCAAATGGAAGGCATCATTTGAGTTCTTCTAAGGTTCTCCGCACACTACGCTTTCCACAGTGGCTGTACAAGTTTACATTCCCACCAGCAATGGTGAGTGTTCCCTTTCCCCACAACCTCTCCAGCACTTGGTATTTCGTGTTCCTGATCCAGCCAGTCTTATTGGAGTAAGGTGATATCTCAAGTGGTTTTAATTTGCATTTCCTAATTATCCAGAGATGTTGGAACACTTCTTAAGATGTTTCTCGGCCATCTCTAACTCCTCCTCTGTGAAGTACTCTATTAGATGCTTTGCTCCATCTTTTGAATGTTCATTTGTTTTCTTTCTTCTTTGTTTTTGAGTAGTTTGTATACTCTGAGATAATTTGTTTTTGTCAGATGTATCTGCAGGTGAAGGTTTCCTCCCACTCTGTAGGGTTTTTTTTTTTTTTTTTTTTTTTTTTTTTTTTTTTTGATGGCAGAAGCTTTTTGAGTTTAATAATGAGGTCCCTCATTTGGTCTAATGTCGATCTTATTTACTTGTGCAGCTTGCGTCTGATATAGGAAGTCTTGTTCCTACACCTAGTGTCTTTGTAGTTCTGCTGCCAAGCTTTCTTCTTATATCACGCATGCCAGAGGTTTGGGGTTTTCACTCACGTTGAGGTCTTTGGTCCATCTGGAGTTGACCTTTGTACAAGGTGAGAGGTAGGGGTTTAATTTCATTCTTCTACAAGTGGTGATCCAGTTTTGCCAACACCACTTGCTGAAGATGCTGTCTTTCCTCCATTGTGTATTCTTGGCCCCCTTGTCAAATATGAGGTGGCTGAAATTGTATGAGCTCAGGTTTGGATCTTCAGTTTTATTCCATTGGTCAACTGGTCTGTTTTTGTGCCAGTACCAAGCTGTTTTTATGACTATAGCCCTGTAGTATAGTTTGATGTCTGGTATAGCGATCCCCCCTGTATTGCTCTTTTCACTCAGGGTTGCTTTGGCTATTCGGGGTCTTTTGTTTTTCCAAATGAAATTGAGGATTTTTTTTTCCAGGCCTGTGAAGAAACTCTTGGGGATTCTGATTGGGATCGCATTAAATCTGTACACTAGTTTGGGTAGGATGGACATTTTTACTATATTTATTTTCCCAATCCATGAGCATGGGAGGTTTGTCCATCTTCTGATGTCTTCCTCAATTTCCTTTTTCAGGGGTTTAAAATTTTTGTTGTAGAGATCATTTTTGTTGTAGAGATTAAAAAGAGCACTGGCTGCTCTTGCACAGGACCTGGGTTCAATTCTCAGCATCCACATGAAGGCTCACAACCATCCTTAACTCCAGTTCCAGGGGAATTTGAGGCCCTGGTGTGACCTCTGCAGACATTCTGTGACATGAGTGCACTGAGTGTACATGTGGGTAATGTCCTCATACACATCAAATAAAAATAATAAAGAAAATATTTTAAAAAGAATGAGGCACAGAACATAGGTGGAAGGATTAATAGTAAGAAAAAGGTAATCTGTCCCACTATGACAGAAAGGAAAGAGTGAACACAGGTTAGGTGAGGACGCTGTTCGTTTATAAGTACTTTCTGATAAGGTATTGAGAGCCTGCCTCCTGGGGTCTTAAATTTTCAGTGATTTGAGAAGTGACAAAATAGATAAAGTAGAATCATGGGACAGATAGAGATAATGGGGTTTGGTAGAACTTCCACAAACACTTGAAGAACCAAATAGATAAATAAGCTTGCCAGACAGTAAAAGTTGGGTTCCAAGAATTTTCAGTAAGTAGCTCCCATTTGAACAGATGTATGTGCCCACAACTGGCATAAGGCAATGCTGAGAGTTGTATTCACATTGATCTGACATTGGGACTGTTGTGGAAGGATAACATGGCATGTGAGGTGAGAGCATCGTTCATTAGAAGGAGCCAGATTAGACAGCTTTTCTCCTTTCAGGGGAAGGAGGAAACTTCAGTTAAGTCAAAAGGTGAACTCTTGGTTAGTGAAAGGGAGGCAGACTGAAGTGGACATTGGCTGCTCAGCAGCAGTCACCCTTCCTGTTTGGGAAGAATCCTAAAACAGGTTTGGAGGTAGAGCCCTTAGATGCAGTACCCAGGGCAGGACACAAATTTCTTCTCCTCGTGCCTTTCCAGATGACGTGGGCATGAGCGTCAGCAGGGTCAATCACATGATTCTACCTGCAAGTTTGAATGTTGAGGGAATAACAGAAATGTTTAGGGTAATTTAGTAATTCTTTTTTTCATCAAGGCAAAGTACTTCAGAGTCAAGAATCTGATAGTACAGTAATAGTGTCAAGTACAGTGGGATCCAGGGTTGTATTAGTAAGTGTTCAGTTCATGCTGGGGCAACTGCATCATCCCAGCAGACCATTTCTATAGTTAGCATCTTAGCAATTGGGTTAATGTCAATCATCCCTGTGTAGACCATGGATTACCTGACATTTTGTTAGTCAGGACAGGTTGAGTTATCCTTTGATAATTTTTTTTGAGACAGGGTCTTCCTATAGCCCCAGCTGGACTGGAACTAACTCACTCTGTAGACCAGGCTGACCTTGAACTCACAGAGATCCACCTGCCTCTGCCTCCTGAGCGCTAGGATTAAAGGCGTGTGCTACCACTCCCGGCTTAAAGACAGTACTTAGCCACCATGTGTGTGCTAGGAATTGAACCCACATCCTCTGCAAGAGCAGTTGGTGCTCTTAACCACTGAGCCATCTCCCCAGCCCCATACTTTGAAAATTTTAAAATAACCTCAATAATTTGACACAGACACGACCCCCGCTCCCTTCTCTTCTCCTTCCCTCTCTTCTACTCTCCCTTTCCCTTCCCTCTCCTCCTCAGCCTCTTCCTTGCTTCATGTGAGTGCTGAGATTATAGGCATGTGCCATCATGCCCAGCACCAAATTTATCAATTATTTGAATGTTATTTAATTTAATTAATTAATTTATTTTTTGGTCTTTTTGAGACAGTGTCTCCCTATAGCCCCAGCTGGACTGGAACTCAGTCTGTAGAGCAGGCTGGCCTTGAACTCAGAGATCCACCTGCCTCTGCCTCCCAAGTGCTAGGATTAAAGGCATGCACCACCAACGCCAGGCTTAAAGACGGTTCTTAGCTGCCATGTGGGTGCTGGGAATCAAACCTGGGTCCTCTCCAAGAGCAGTCGGGAGCTCTTAACCACTGAGCCATCTCTCCAGCCCTATTTTATTTTTTAAAAATGTTTTGTGGGGCTGGAGAGATGGCCTAGCGGTTAAGAGCTCTGACTGCTATTGCAGAAGACCCGGGTTCGATCCCCAGCACCCACATGGCAGCTGAAAACCGTCTTTAACTCCAGTTCCAGGGGAATCTGACACCCTCTTCTGACCTCTGTGGCATTGCATGACACGGGTGCACAAACTTACATGCAGACTGTACATTTAAATACATACGAAAATAAATAAAATAAAATAAATAAAATTATTAAAAAATGTTTTGTTTAAGCCAGGTGTGGTGGTGCACGCCTTTAATCCCAGCACTCAGGAGGCAGAGGCAAGCAGATCTTTGAGTTCAAGGCCAGCCTGGTCTACAGAGCAACCACCATGTGGTTTCTGGGAATCAAACCCCAGTCCTCTGAAAGAGCAGCCAGTGCACTTAACCACTGAGCCATCTCTCCATCCCCTCATTTTAATTCTTAACAGCAAGACTTGGGATCCAGGATGACTGAAGTTCCACCATCTTGTGGTTGACTCATCTAGCATCTGGGACCTCTGACCAGAACTAAGCACTCGAATCCACAAACAACGTAAGAAGGGGAAGTCCTGCCAGGTGTGGTGGCGCACGCCTTTAATCCTAGCACTTGGGAGGCAGAGGCAGGCGGATCTTTGTGACTTCAAGGCCAGCCTGGTCTACAATGTGAGTTCCAGGATAGCTGGGGCTACAGGGAGACCCTGTCTCGAAAAGACCAAACAAAAAAAAAAAAAAAAAAAAAAAAAAGAAGGGGAAGTCTAGAAAACAAGAAATGTCTACTATATCTTCTGATTCCAAAACTTCCATTTTGTACTGTACTTAACCAGATTAGTTGCCTATGTTTCTCTTCAAGAATTCTGACTAGTAAAGGATATGAATGAGAATATATACTTTCAAATTTTTCTGTTTATAAAATTAGTATATATATGTTATAAATATTTGAAAATTACATAAACATTCAATGTAGAAAATAAAACTTCCTTCATAATCCCACACTCTCAACATAAGTATTGTCTCAAGTTTGGTATGTATTTTTTTGTTGGACATTTTCACTACTAATAGAAATTTATTTTTATCCAAAAGAGGATCATATGATAGTTAACTGTTTTGCAAGTGCTTTTTTTAGTTCAGACTATATTTTACATATCTTTCAATGGCATATAGATTTATGTTTTTCTTATTCTTTCTCCTTTTCATTTTTAATGAATTGTGCAAACAATATTTCATGTATTCCAGGCTAGCCTTAAACTTGATATAAGGCCAAAGATGACCCCTTTAACTCAAGTGCTGTGCTAGGATTATAGGCATTCACTAGAACATCTGGGATTACAATTTTAATTGTGAAATTAACAGAAATAAATTATTAATTTCATCCAATTCTAATTTATCCTCTATCTTTTTTATTTAGTGTTTTTGAGACAAGGTCTCCCTGTAGCCCCAGCTGGCCTGGAACTTGCTTTGTAGACCAGGCTGGACTTGAACTTACAGAGATCAGCCTGTCGAGTGCTGGAATTAAAGGTTTACACCACCATGCCTGGCATTTAATTCTTTATCTTTCACATGCATTTGAATGACTATATTCTATGCCTCCATTATATTGATACAAAATTATTTACTTGAGTAAGTCTCTATTGATAGACAATGGTCTATTTTATTGTAGTTGCATAAAATATTTTTGAATAATAAAATTACTATGTCAAAATAGAAGAAAATATTTTGAATGTACTCATCATCAGTAAATGATAAAAGTTTTAGGTGATGAATATGCTAATTATCCTGTGTTGATCACTACGCAATATATAGAGGAGTCAAAGCATGAAGATATTTTCCAAGTTTATCCTTCAACTTTCATTCACTAAATAGAACTTCGCACTTTCTATACTTGTTTATCCTTATATTATTAACTGAAAAAAATGGAGCTGTGTCTCAATATGTATAGTATGTTATCACTCATGGAATAAGGGAGATAAGAGAGTTATGAATGGTGGTACCTAAACCTGTTAGGATGGTTGGTTTCCATTGTCAACTTGACACAATCTAGGATCACCTGGAAAGAGAGTCTTTTTTTTTTGTATTTTTGAGGCAGGGTCTCCCTTTTAGTCCCAGCTGTCCTGGAGCTCACTCTGTAGACCAGGCTGGCCTTGAACTCACAGAGATCCGCCTAGGAAGAGAGTGTTAATGAGGGACTGTTTGGATCAGGTTGGCCTACGGGCATGTACAGGAGGGTTTGTCTTGATGATGTGTTAATTGATACGGAAGACCCAGACCCCCAGTGTGGGCAGCCCTGTTCCCTAGGCAGGAGACCTTGGCTCTGTAACTGTACAGAGGGGGCTGAGCACAAGCAAGCACTGCATGCATTTATTCTTTCTCTGCTTTCAATTAGGGATGTGACTACTAGCTGCCTTAAGTTCCTGCCTTGATTTTCCCACAAAGTGACTTGGAATTGTGAGCTAAAATAAGCCTCACAATTATTGTGTCTCAGAGCTGTGATGAGAGCCTAAATGTTCTAGTTCATAGATTATGGAATGCCTTTTCTAAATCTGGAGATATGCTGATCTCTGTCTCTCTTCAGTAGTTTATCCCACCATCTTCTCTGAGTTATCTTAGCTCGTTTGCTACTAGTCAGTCCGTCAACCACACTGTCTTCTAGTGATCTGTAGGGATTAGAGAAAATGTTTGTAGGGCTCCAGGCACACTGTCTGACACATAGAACATTCTTACTAAATGGAATTTAGAAGCTGTTTTACTTTGAACTCTTCCAGCCCAGCCTCATTGCCAAGGACATCCAGTTCTACGCTTTCCCTTTATCTCTCACTATATTCTAAGCTGCAACTCACTTCCAGACACCAGCATCCAACAACTTTAACAGGCAGATTTGTATATCCTCAATATTCCCATCAAAGTATATTTTGTTAGTAGTATGATTTAAAATTTCTCTAAATTAAAAAAAATTAAATGTGGTTATAGTATCTAGCAACCAAATACTGGTTTTATATTTTAATTCTACACTAAAAAGAATCAGGACTCAGTCCTTGGCAAGACAGCTGATTCTAGGGTAAGGGTAGCAAAAATGCAAGATGGGCTTTGGAGCATCTTCTGCTGCCAGAAAGCAAGGAATTTTTCTCAGATTAAGGCATGAATGCCAAAAGGACACAGATCTGGGTATGTTGGCTCAAGCTACTCGAAGCAGAAGGAAGTTTGACAGTAAGTTTGAGCCAGCCTGAGCTGCAGAGTGAACACCTGTCTCATAAAACAAACAAACAAAAATAACACACACACACACACACACACACACACACACACACACACACACACAAAAGACAGTAGCCAGCTTGGAATGTTTTATGATAATAAAAGATGGGGTATTTGAACATCAAAATAATGACATTAATGTCTTATAATTCTTAGAGTAAGACAAATAACCATGCTACCATGAGAATATGGGGGAGTGGGGGGAATTTCTCCCTGACACTGGAAAGCCAATCAAAAGAATGAGGTAGGCCAGGCCACGTGGTTCACACATTAAATCTCAGCACTTGGGAGGCAGAGACAGGCAGATCTCTGTGAGTTCAAGGCAAGCTTGGTCTACAGAGTGAGTTCCAGGACAGCTGGGGCTACAGGGAGACTCTGTCTCAAAAAGACCAAAACAAAACAAAACAAAGAATGAAGCATTTGAAAAGCATCACTTGAGTACCAATCATTTCAGATGAAAATCATCAATGAATATGAAAATTGGTAGATAAAACTTTGAGCAACAGTATATTTGCATAAGCATAATACATCTTTCCATAAGATACTTATTACAGGAACTTCCCAGTGGAGAAATCTTGTGTACACTCTCCTGACTAAGTAATAAAAGTTATCATTACCATTAATGTGATATATATATAGTGTCTCTGAGTGTACATGCACATAGGGTATCTCCTTCCTTGTATTCTGTGCTGTGAAAGATCAGATCTGTGATAATCCTACCTGTGTTGGTCAGCTTTCTATCACCGTGATAAATACACCTGACATTATCAACCAAAAAGGAAGAAAAAGTTTATTTTGAAAAAAGAATTGCATAGCAGCTAGGGAGCAAAGAAAGAGACCGGGGCAAGGGTAAAGGTCCCAAGCCTCAGTTTTCCCTCTTTAAAATAAATAAATAAATAAATTAATTAATTAATTAATTTTATTTAATTTTGGTCTTTTTGAGACAGGGTCTCCCTGTAGCCCCAGCTGGCCTGGAATTCACTATGTAGATCAGGTTGGCCTTGAGCTCACAGAGATCAGCCTGCCTCTGCCTCCAGAGAGCTGGAATTAAAGGCATGGGCCACCTCACCTTGCTAAAAATTATTTTGTTATGTGTGTGTGTATATAATATTAAATTTATTTCTTACAGCAGTCTTGTTATATCCAGTAACAATCAATGTGATAGTATAGGGCCTTACCTTCGTTCAAATTCCATTAGTACCAATTTCTTTTCTTTTCTTTTCTTGGAATTCACATTTTCCCTTTTAAATATGCATACATACCCTCTATACATATACCAAAATTACAAAGTCTGAAAATAAGTGGTAGGTTAATTCTAGAGCCTGTTAAGGGATTCACATTATAAGAGCACAGTTGCTTTCAGATAAAAAGAAATATATCATTCTATAGCTGTCCTCTTCAGTACATCAGCTTAGCTATTAACCACCCATGGTCCTTATCTTAAAGTTGAAATTCATCATCAAAATATTAAGGCTTCCAGTGGGGGACTGTGGAAGGGAGTATAAAGGTGATTAAGGTTTATCAAGATGTTCTATATGAAATACACAAAAATTCAATAAAGTGCTGTGGGGATAGCACAGCCGTTAAAGGCTGAGGCTAAGAACCGCAAAAAAAAAAAAAAAACAAATTCAATAAAAACAAATATAATTATTATTAATGACTGGTTTGGAACTGGTAGGAGTAAATAAACATGTTGTTAAAAATAGGGCTGGCCGGGCATGGTGGTGCACGCCTTTAATCCTAGCACACGGGAAGCAGAGGCAGGCGGATCATTGTGAGTTCAAGGCCAGCCTGGTCTACAGAGTGAGTTCCAGGACAGCTGGGAGCTACAGGGAGACCCTGTCTTGAAAAGACCAAAAATAAATAAATAAATAAATAAATAAATAAATAAATAAATAAATAAATAAAAAAAAATAAAAATAGGGCTGGAGAGATGGCCTAGCGGTTAAGAGTGCTGACTGGCTCATTTGCAGCAGACCCAGGTTCGATCCCCAGCACCCCTACATGGCAAGCTGAGAAACCGTTCTTTAACTGCCAGTTTCCAGGGAATCCTGACCACTCTTCTGACTCTGCATGCATTGGGCATGACAGGGTGGTCACAAGCACTACAATGCAGACAGTACTATTTAATACATCGAAAATAACTAAAAATAAAATAAATATACCAGGCGTGGTGGCACATGAAACTTTGAGATCCGAGCCTTGGGAGGCAGAGGCAGCGGAATCATTTGTGAAAGTTCAGGCCAGCTTGGTCTACATAGCGAGCTCCAGGCCCAGCTGAGCTAAAAGGAGACACTGTCCCAAAAAGCAAAAAAAAAAAAAAAAGAAAATATATAATATAATATTATATATATTATATATATTAGGTGGTATCTTAACAATTAAGAACACTGACTGCTCTTGCAGAGGACCTGGATTCAATTCTCAGCACCCACATGGTGGCTAACAACTGTCTGTAACTCCAGTTCCAGAGGAATCTGACGCCCTCCTCTCACCTCCTCTGACATTGCCCGACATGGATAAACATACATGCAGGCAATACACATACAAATGAATTATAATTTTTGTTCTTTATTAAAAATATTAAAGGTAAATATTAATTTCTTCTGGTGGACTACATATATTTTAAATTTTATGTTTCTTTGTTGTGTTTTGCACATCTGTTGGGATGAATATTTCTTCAAGGTTTTTTTTTTCTTTTTGAGACAGGGTCTCTCTGTAGCCCCAGCTGTCCTGGAACTCACTATGTAGACCAGGCTGGCCTTGAACTCACAGAGATTCTCCTGCCTCTGCCTCCCAATGCTGGGATTAAAGGCGTGCACCACCATGCCTGACAATTTCCTCCAATTTTTAAGAAATATTTTATTTATTATTTTATTTTATGTATATTAAATTGCATTGCCTGCATGCATGTAAGTGCACCTGTGTCATATAATGCTTGCAAAGGTCAGAAGAGCGTATCAAATGCCCTGGAACTGGAGTTACAGACAGTACCTAGCCTCCATGTGTGTGCTGAGAATTGAGCCCAGGTCCTCTGCAAGAGCAGGCAGCACTCTTAACCATTGAGCCATATCTCCAGCCCCTTCAGTTCTTTATTTTCCATTTTTTCTCACTCTTTTGATTTGTTTTATGTAAGTCTCCTGGTGAGTTATCTTCCGTTGATGTTCTGGTCCCTACTGCTATTCAGATGGGAAGCCAAATGCAGTAAACATCATAATATTGGCAGTGGTTCCACCACTAGCTTGCCATAAGAGCCTCTTGTGCACTCTTCTTGTTTTCCTGATAAGATTCAGAGAGTAGCACTAGGGTACTGCTTGGGGAAAATATAGTTTAGATACATTTTTAGAGCAATGGGTGTCAGTATTTAAGTAACGAAATAAGAAGGGAATGTGGAAAAGGAGTAAGAATGAGAAGGAGCCGGGCATGGTGGCATACACCTTTAATCCTAGCACTTGGGAGGCAGAGGCAGGCGGATCTTTGTGAATTCAAGGCCAGCCTGGTCTACATAGCGAGTTCCAGGACAGCCGGAGCTACAGGGAGACCCTGTCTCAAAAAGACCAAAAAACAAAAATGAAAAGGAAAGTATATGGCTTAGAGATACTAAAAATAGCAGAGAAAATATTGTAGAGTAGCTGTAGAAAAACAAAGGATGGTCACAACAGCCCCTTCTGCAGAGTGAAAACACAAGGAAACAAAGTACAAGAATGCTAATAATTCCAATGATGCCAATTAAAATGAACAGTAAAATGAAATAGAACATATTATGACTTCAGTCAGTGTTCCTTTCTAGGTGACAAGATGTGCTTTCTGCCCCCGCTTAGATTGTCTTTTGTTTCAGTTTCTGCAGGTGGGTGTGGCACTGCTAGTTTCAATAATGCATACAAGGTAAGTCAATGTGTCTTTCCTGATGGGAAAGATTTCTATGACCAAAATTGACTCTCTGCTACAATTTCCTGATCTGATACCCCTGCCTACAAATTACAAATTTGTCTCTGATGTTTCAAAGATTATTCTTTCCTCATAGGGCTTTCTGTGACTGAGACTCTGAAGGGATATGGTAACCTTCCTGCCTGTGTTTGCTGTTGTTGCACCTGTCAGGATACTATACAGTAGTTCTCCAACACATTTCACGTGGTGATGTGTAGCTTGTCCAGGTAATGGCAGATTGGGAGGGTGAGCACTGAGACTCTCTCAGCTTCAGGACCCCACACTGTCCTTCTGTCTCTACAGCCTCTGGTGCTCTGGCCTTTGGTGGATCCAGCCTCTGTTTTGCATTTGTGCAGCCTGAACCATCTCTCTCCAGTTCTCCCAGGACTTGGCACCTGCTGAATGTACTTCCCTGGCAACTACAGCTGAACTTGGCCTAGTGCAAATAGTGGTCTGAGTGGGAATGTTGTCTTGGATGCTGCTTTGTGGAGAATATGCCACATGGTTCTGTTTTTAACTCTTTGTCCTATAGGTTTAGATTTAAGATCTATTGTTTTTCCATCTTAACCTTTTTTATCCAATCTCACAGATATCCCTCTTTCTTTCTTTCTTTCTTTCTTTCTTTCTTTCTTTCTTTCTTTCTTTCTTTCTTTCTTTCTTTTCTTTCTTTCTTTCTTCCTTCCTTCCTTTCTCTCTCTCTCTCTCTCTCTCTCTCTCTCTCT
>VZQC01012462.1:2177357-2194626 GCA_009823505.1 Rhizomys pruinosus | reverse complement strand
AGGTCAGAAGAGGGTCTCGGATTCCCCTGGAACTGGAGTTCTCCTGGAATTGGAGTTTTAGACAGTTCTCGGCCACCATGTGGGTGCTGGGGATCGAACCCCGGTCCTCTGCAAGAGTGGTCGGCGCTCTTAACCGCTAGGCCATCTCTCCAGCCCTACTAATTACTTTTCTAATTTCTGTAACAAAAATATTTAACCGTGGCTGGAGAGATGGCCTAGCGGTTAAGAGAGCTGACTGCTCTTGCAGAGGACCTGGGTTCGATCCCCAGCACCCACATGGCGGCTGAAAACCGTCTTTAACTCCAGTTTCAGGGGAATCCGACACCCTCTTCTGACCTCCGTGGCACTGCACAACATGGGTGCACAAACCTACATGCAGACAGTACATTCATACACATATGAAAATAAATAAAATTTAAAAAATATTTAACCAAAGGAAGAAGGATTGATTTTGCTCACAGTTTGAGAGGCTACAGTTCATTGTGCAGGGGAAGGCATGGTGATGGGAAACACCTTCACCAGTCAGTCCAGCTAGGAATTACTAAACTACTTCTGACCTTTGCTTTAGATACCTTGCTTCACACTGCTTGCCTCCTATTTGGAGGTCGTTTTTATTATTTTTTTTACTTTTTTTTTTTTTTGTATTTTGAGACAGGGTCTTCCTTTAGTCCCAGCTGGCCTGGAGCTTGCTCTGTAGACCAGGCTGTCCTTGAACTCACAGAGATCCGCCTGCCTCTGCCTCCCAAATGCTGGGATTAAAGGCGTGTGCCACCATGCCTGGCTGAAGGTCATTTTTAAGCCTATGGAGGTTCCTATTTTTTCCCCATAGCATGATATTCTGAAATACTGGAGTTCATGTGCTTTCTTCAAATCCTACAGAACTGTGCTGGCTGGCTGTGTGAGATATTTACATCTGGCATCCATGAAGTGCTTTGGAAACTGGCCTGGGAGGACTGATGAATGCAAAGTATTTGCAATATCTTTGGGCCAGGAGGAGAAGTCTGTAGATGAGCTATCCCAGGAAGCTCAAGGTTGTACTTAATCCAAGGAGTGGTTGGGAAGGTCTTCAGCATCTTTTTCTTGCTTTAGGCCTCACTTCTCAGCTGTATTATCACCTCAATAATGTGGGCAAAGCAATAAAGCAGTGAGCATTTAAACAACATCCTGAACAACTGGAGGAGCCAGACAAGTCTATTCACTTTGCTCTTACTAGAAAGGAGAACTGTATATCAAAAGTTTTCTCTTTTTTTAAAAAAATTATTTATTATTTTTATTTTATGTGCATGAATATATTGCCTCCATGTATGTAAGTGTACCCATGTATTGCAATACCCACAGAGGTCAGAAGAGGGCATTGAGTCCTCTAGAACTGGAGTCATGGATGGTTGTTAGCAACCATGTTGATGCTGGGAATCGAACCTGGGTCCTCTGCAAGGACAGCCAGTGCTTTTAAACCCCTGAGCCATCTCTCCAGCCAAATGGGTCTCTTGTGCTGAGCTATTCTAAATTAGGTGAGGGGACTAGGTGATAGCATTCTTCTTATCTTCTTCAATGCATCTATGCTTATCTTTTATGATCTAGCAGGATAAGAGAACATCTTTGCTGGACTCCTACACTTCTAGAGAGGTATATTAATTTATGGGTAGCTATTGAAATCAATGTTCCTTGCAGGGAGATAATAAAAGCTCCTATTCCACCACGGTATCAATTGATTTTCTTGTTTCTTTGTAACCAAATATCTAACAAAAGGAACTTAAGGGAGAAAGGATTGATTTGGGCTCACAGTTTCAAGGAGATTCAGTTTGTTTTGCCAGGGAAGACACAACAGTAGCAGCTACAAAATCAGGAAGCATGGGGGGGTAGGAAAGGAGAGAGGGAGAGATGAAAAGAGGGAAAGAGGGAAAGGGGGGAGAGAGACAGAGAGAGAAAGAGAGAGAAATCAGCACTCAGTTCCCTTCTTCCTTTTTTAAAAAATTTTTATTTATTTATTTATTTATTTATTTATTTATTTATTTTCTATGTGTATGAATGTACTGTCTGCATGTAGGTTTGTGCACCCGTGTCGTGCAATGCCGCAGAGGTCAGAAGAGGGTGTTGGATTCCCCTGGAACTGGAGTTCTCCTGGAATTGAAGTTACAGACGGTTCTCAGCTGCCATATGAGTGCTGGGGATTGAACCCGGGTCCTCTGCAAGAACAGTCAGTGCTCTTAACTGCTAGGCTATCTCTCCAGCCCCCAGTTCTTCCTTTTCTTTAATCCAGTACTGCAGCCCATTGGACTGTACCCCCATATACATAGTAGGTCTTCCCTCTGCAGGTAAACCTCTCTAGAAATGCCCTCATTAACATTTCAGAGACATGCTTCCTAGGAAAATCTACATCTAGCCAAAACAAAGTATTTTAACTCTCACAATGACTTTGTTGACCTCATTCTTGTTTCCCAAATATTCACCACTGAACATGAATTATTTTGGGGAAACAGGGCATTAATCTGCCACTTGGGTCTTCTATTGAAGTCCACGTTGGGTGGACTGTCCTACTCCAATTAACCTAATCAAGATAATCCTTCAAAGGTGTGCTCAGAAGCTTGTCTCCCCAGTGAGTCTAGATCACATCAAGTAGACTATTCAGATTAACTATCACATAGGTCTTCAAAATATGATGCATTATTTCTCTTCTATAATATGTGTTTAGCTAAGAACTAAATATGAAGAGTGTGAGGTGGTTAGATCAGGGCCTTGCCAGGACTACCTAAAGCACAGAGTACCAGGTTGCAGGTTAAGTCAGGCATCCTCCCCCTCCCCACAACTGGAATTGCTGAGAGAGTGTCCAAGTGGATTTTTTGGAGAGCCTTCAGAACAGAAAGGGAAGAGTGAATTAGACTTCCAATATATAAACAAAATTGAAAGCCTGAAACCTAGACAAGTCAATACTCCATAAACAAGGAGGGAATAAAAAGGCATCTGAAGGAGGCAAGCAAAGCAACCCTTCAACACAGTGAAAAGGTGTTTGTGATTCACATTGGAATGGAGGCAAAAAAAGGGAAACCCACATGCCAGGGACACGACGACGAAGGGACAACATGGGAAAGGTGCAGGATAATTCCACACCAAGCTCTACCAACCTTGTAGGAGATCGCTACAGTGGGATCCCCCTAGGGGTGACCCAAGAAACAGACCTCAGAGGAACAATTGAAGACCTATTCAGAGAAATTAAAGAATATAAAGAACAAGTCAGAGAACTAAGGAAAGAGAATGAAAACTCAAGAAGGACCTAGAGGGAGACAATGACAAACTTCAGAAAGAACTAAAGGAGAGAATGACAAACTTCAGAAAGAACTAGAGGGAGAAAAATGACATACTCCAGAAGGAAGTGGAAACACTGAAAAAGTAAGCCAACCAGCGAAGTAAGGAGCACCAAGAAGAGATGGAGAAGCTCCAAAAAGAAGTGGAAATACTAAAGAAATCACAGGATGAAATGAAAAAGGAAATAGAACACTCATCCAATCAAGAGGAAAGGAATGGAAAAAGGCTCAGAAGTAGAATGGAGGAAGCAGAACAAAGAATATCAGACCTGGAAGATAACACAGAACAACTAAAAACCTCAAGTAAAGATTTTGAAATATTTAAAAATACACAAAAGTGGAACAACCAGGAACTGTGGGACACTATGAAAAGATCAAACCTCCGCATCATAGGAATAGAGGAAGGAGAAGAATCCCAAGAGAATGCTATTGATCAGATATTCAACAGAATAATAGAATAAATGAAATTTCACAAACTAAAAAAAAAGACAAACCCATACGAATACAAGAAGCACATAGAAATCCAAACAGACAAGATCGGAAAAGAACCTAGACACCATATCATAGTTAAATGATAGATGGCCAAAACAAGAACAAAAGTCTGAAGCCACAAGAGAAAAACAACAAGCGACCTATAAGGGAAAACCTATAGAATTAACAACTGACTTCTCAGTGCAAAACAATGAAAGCAAGAAGAACTTGGAGTAAAGCATTCCCAGTGCTAAGGACGATAGATGCCAATCAAGGTTACTATACCCAGCAAAAATGGTGGAGTATAGTTGAAGAAGGAGAAAAAATCTTCCATGAATAAAAAGATGAAAGAATATAGGTCCGGAAAACCACACTCAGAAAATACTTTGAAGCAATTCAAGGATAGAAGAAAGGAGCACCATCCCCAGGCACCTAGAAAAAAAAATCAATAAAAGCTTAACTGCAAAAGTAGAAACCGAAACCAAAACCACAAATGGGAAGAATAAGGTGAAAGAAGCAACACAAACCTGTCAGTCATAACCAACCTTAAATATTAAATGGACTAAACTCCCCAATCAAAAGACATAGACTGGGAGATTTGGATTAGGAAAACAAAACCCATCGATTATGCTGTCTACAAGAAACACATCTTAACTTAAAGGATAGGCACCCCTTAAAGTGAAAGGATGGAAAAAAAAATATTCTAACAAAATGGTACCAAAAAGAAAAGCAGGTATTGCTATTTTAATATCAGACAAAATTAGACTTCAAAGTAAAGAAAACAGAAGAGACAAAACGGCCATTATATCTGTATCAAAGGAAAGATTGGCCATGAAGACTTCACAATCATAATATAAGGGCACCCAACGCTGGTGCACCAAACTTTATAAAGACAATTTTCAGGACCTCAAGGCACAGATTAACCCCTGCACACTAATGGGAAGAGGACTTCAATACCCACTAAGTCCTTTGGGACAGATCAACAGGACAAAGAATAAACAGAAGACATCTGAACGGAATGATACGATACACCAAAAGGAACCTAGCAGACATCTACCGAATAGGCCACCCAAACACCAGATATACTTTCTACTCAGCAACCCTCATGGAACATTCTCTAAAGTAAACCACATACTGAGACACAGAAAAAATCTCAACAAATTACAAAAAGATTGAAATAATTTCATCATTATACAGACCACAATGCAATAAAGCTCAATATCAACACCAGGATTAAGCCCTGCTACCTACATGGATATATGGAGACTAAACAACATCTCCTGAATAATGAATGGGTCCCAAGGAAGAAATAAAGAAACAAAAGCATTCCCGGAACTGACTGACATGGATATACAACACAACAAAACATATCTGACACTTTTAAAGCAGTTCTAAGAGGGAAGTTTATAGCCCTGAGTTGCCTACATCAAAAACAAAACAAAACAAACAAAAACGAAAGAGCACAAGTGAACAATCTAACACTGCAGCATAAAAACAACCTTGAGAGACAACAACAAATGACACTAAATGCAGCAGACAGAAATAACCAAAATTAGAGCAGAAATCAATGAAGAGAAACAAAGAAAACCATACAGAAAATCAATGAATTCAAAGTTGGTTCTTTGAAAAAAAAAGATATAGAGAGACTTTTAGCCCAGTTAAACCAAAAGAAAGAAGGGAACACTTAAAATAAGAGATCCAAGATGAAAGGGAAATATCACAACAGACAATGAAAAGATCCAGACAATCATACGGGAATACTTCAAAAACCTATACGCGACCAAGTTTGAAAACCTAGAAGAAATGGATGAAATCCTGAAATCTGGGAAATCACCAAAGCTCAACCAAGAACAGATGAGAGATTAAACCCATAATATATGAAAGAATTGAAGATGTAATAAGAAACCCTCAATAAAAAAAGCCCAGGCCCGAGGGTTCACAGCAGAATTCTATAAAATATTTCAAAAAGAACTTACAACCATTAATTACTCAAATTGTTTATAAGGATAAAATCAGAGAGAATTCGCCACTCAAATTCCTTCTATCAAGGAGCATCTCTCTATTACCAAAATCAGGCAAAGATACAACCAAAAAGGAGAAACTAGAGACGCCATCTTCACTCAGGAACACAAATGCCAAATTCTAAACAGGATACTGGCAAAATTGCATACAGAACCCACATCAAGAAGATCATCCATCCTGACGCAACGTGGAAAGCATAACAGGGATGGCAGGGATGGTTTCAAGCATAGGAAAATCAAAAAAATTCATCAAGCATATAAATGCAAACTGAAAGACAAAAACCACACCATCATCTCAATTGACGTGGAAAAGCCCTTTGGACAAAATCTAGCATCGCCTTCATGCTTAAAGACCGAGAGGGAATTGGATTGGGAGGGATCATTCCTCATGTAATCAAAGGCCAGATACAGGAAACCCACAGTCAATGATCATCCTAAATGGGGAACGATAGAAGCATTCCCTTTAAAGGTAGGAATTCAGCAAAGGCTGCCCCCTGTCAACCACTCCTCTTCAATGTAGTGCTTGAAATATTTGTTAGGGCAATAAGGCAAGAAAAGGAATTAACGGAGTACTAATTGGAAAAGGGCAGTCCATCTATCCCTATATTTGCTGCTGCATGCTGTTATCCCTTTTCCGCGCTGCTCCCCACTTCCCCAGCCCTTCCTAGACATGCTGCAGAGCTTCCACAAGTGCCCGCTACCACCTTCATCTCTACTCCCCACCACCCACGGCGTCGGCGCCCCGCGAGCGCTTCATTTGTCTCCTGTCCCCTTTCTTGCCGCTCTTCCATCCATTTCTCTCCTTTTTCTTTGAGTTTTTGCATCTCTTAAGGAACCCAGTCATATCAGCAAATAGGGATTGCTTTGACTTCCTCTTTTCCAATAGTACTCCTATAATTTCTTTCTTGCCTTATTGGCCCTAACAAATATTTCAAGCACTACATGGAAGAGGAATGGTGACAGGGGTCAGCTTGCATGAATTCCTACCTTTAAAGGGAATGCTTCTTCGGTCCCCATTTAGGATGATATTGACTGTGGGTTTCCTGTATATGGCCTTTATGTACTGTGAGGAATGATCCCTCCAATCCAATTCCCTCTAGGTCTTTAAGCAATGAAGGGATGCTTAAGATTATATGTCAAGGCTTTTTCCACGTCAATTGAGATGATGGTGTGGTTTTTTGTCTTTCAGACCATTTATAATGCTTGATGATATTTTTGTGATTTTCATATGTTGAACCATCCTGCATCCCCTGGTATTAAAATTCCAAGTTGGTCAAGGAGGGATATACTTTTATGTGGGTGTGTATTTGATTTGCAAGTATCCTGTTTTAGAATTTTGGCATCGTGTGCAGGAGTGAGATGGGTCCTATAAGTTTTCTCCTTTTGGTTTGTATCTTGCCTGATTTTTGGGGGAATAGAGAGATCTGGCTTTTTGTAGAAGGAATTGAGAGAATTCCCTCTGTAATGACTTATAAACAGATTTAGTAGTAATTGTTGTAAGTCGTTTTGAAATAATTGTATAGAATTCTGCTGTGAAACCAGCTGGGCCCTGGGCTTTTTTTTTAGTTTGGGAGTTGTCTTATTACATCTTCAATTCTATCAATATATTATGGGTCTTAATCTCTCTATCTGTTCTTGGTTGAGCTTAGGTGATTCCCAAGATTTTTAAGGATTTCATCCATTTCTTCTAGGTTTTCAAATGGTAGAGTATAGGTTTTGAAGTATTCCCGTATGATTGTCTGGATCTTTTCATGTCTGTTGGTGATATTTCCCCCTTTCATCATGGATTCTATTGATTTTAAGTTGTTCCTTCTTTCTTTTGGTACTGGGCTAGAGGTCTGTCTATCTTATTTATTGTCTCAAAGAACCAACTTTTGAATTCTGAGTTTCTGTATGGGTTTCTTTGTTTCTAGTTTCATTGATTTTCTGCTCTAATTGGTTTATTTCTGTCTGCTGCATTTAGGGGTCATTTGTTGTTGTCTTTCAAGTGTGTTTTAGCTGCAGTGGTTGATTGTTCACTTGTGCTCTTTCTTTTTTTTGTTTTGGTTTTGTTTTTGTTTTTGATGTCGGCACTCAGGGCTAAAACTTCCCTCTTAGAACTGCTTTAAAAGTGTCAGATATGTTTTGTTGTGTTATATCATTGTCATTCAGTTCCAGGAATGCTTTTGTTTCTTTATTTCTCCCTTGACCCATTCATATTCAGGAGAATTGTTCTTTAGTCTCCATTTGTTCTTGTAGGTGGTGGGCTTTATCCTGGTGTTGATATTGAGCTGTATGCATGGTGGTCTGATAGAATGTAAAGGAATTATTTTCAATCTTTTTGTATTTGTTGAGATTTTTCTGTGTCTCCAGTATGTGGTTGATTTGGAGAAGGTTTCCATGGGGTGCTACGTAGAAAGTGTATTATCTGGTGTTTGGGGTGGAATATTCGGTAGATGGTTCCTGGGAGTTCCAATTGGTGTATTGTAGCATTCAGTTCAATGTTCTCTCTGTTTTATTCTTTGTCTGTTGATCTGTCCAAAGGACTTAGTGGGGTATTGAAGTCCTCTACTAGTAGTGTGCAGGGGTTAATCGGTGCCTTGAGGTCCTGAAGAGTGGTCTTTATAAAGTGTGGTGCACCAGAGTTTGGTGCATATATTCATGATTGTGAGTCTTCATGGTCAATTGTTAATTTGATAAAAATGTAAGGGCCCTCTTTGTCACTTCTGATTCTTTTACTCTGAGGTCTATTTTGTCCTGATATTAAATAGCAATACCTGCTTTCCTTTTGGTACCATTTGGCTTTAAAAATATTTTTTTTTCCATCCTTTCACTTTAAAGGGGTGCCTGTCCTTGAAGTTAAAATGGTGTGTTTCTTGTATATAGCATATAGATGGGTTTTTTCCTAATCCAAGCTCCCAGTCTATGTCTTTGAATTGGGGAGTTTTATCCATTAATATTCAGGTTATGACTGACAGTTTGTGTTTGCGTCCTTTCACATTATTATCCATGTTGTGGTTTTGGTTTAAGGTTTCGACTCCTGTAGTTATGCCTTTTATTGATTTCATCTTTCGAGGTGCCTGGGATGGTTGCTCCTTTCTCTATCCTTTGAATGCTTCAAGTATTCTCTGAAGTGTTTGGTTTTCCGGACATATATTCTTTCATCTGTTTTAGGTCATGGAAGATTTTTTCTCTCTCTTCAACTATAATCAACATATTAGTTTGCTGGGTATATTAACATGGGTTGGCATCTATAGTCCTTAGCACTGGGAATGCTTTACTCACACGTCCTTCTTGCTTTCATTGTTTGCACGGAGAAGTCAGTTGTAAGTCTGATAGGTTGCCCCTTATAGGTCACTTGTTGTTTTTCTCTTGTGCTTTCAGAATTTTGTTCTTTGTTTTTGGCCATCTTTCATTTTAACTATGATATGGGTTGGAGAGTTTCTTTTCCGATCTTGTATGTTTGGAGTTTGTATGTGTTTTTTGTATTCGTATGGGTTTGTCTTTTTTTTTAGTTTGGGGAAATTTTTTCATTTATTAATTCTGTTGAATATCTGATCAATAGCATTCTCTCGGGATTCTTATCCTTCCTCTATTCCCTATGATGCGGAGGTTTTGATCTTTGCATAGTGTCCCACAGTTTCCTGGTTGTTTTCCACTTTTGTGTATTTTTAAATATTTCAAAATCTTTACTTGAGGTTTGTACTTGCTCTGTGTTATCTTTTTCCAAGGTCGGAATTCTTTGTTTGCTCTCCTTCTACTTTGAGGCTTTCTCCTATCCTTCCCTGTTTATTGGATGAGTGGTCTATTTCCTTTTGCAGTTCATCCTATGATTTGTTTAGTATTTCCACTTCTTTTTGGAAATTCTCAATCTCTCTTCTTGTTGCTCCTTACTTCCTGGTTGGCTTACTTTTTCAGTGTTTCCACTTCCTTCTGGAGTATGTCATTTTCTCCCTCTAGTTTCTTTCATTGAAGTTGGGTCATTCTCAGTCTCTCCTTTAGTTCTTCGAAGTGTGTATTGTCTCCCTCAGGTCCTTCTATGAGTTTTCCTTCTCTTTTACCTTAGTCTCTGCTTGTTTCTTTATAGTGCTTTACGTGGATTCCTCTTCATAGGTCTTCAAATTGTTCCTCGGCGGATCTGTTTCTGGGTCACCCCTAGGGGATCCCACTGTAGCGATCTCCCTACAGGGTTGGTGGAGCTTGGGTGTGGAATTATCCTGCACCTTTCACCAGGTTGTCCCCCTTCGGCGTGTCCCTGGCATGTGGGTTTCCTTTTTTTTTTTTTTTTTTTTTTTTTTTTTTTTTTTTTTTTCACTGTGTTGAAGGTTTTGCTTTGCTTGCCTCCTTCAATGCCTTTTTATTCCCTCCTTGTTTATGGAGTATTGCCTTGGCTAGGTTTCATGCTTTCAATTTTATTTTATATATGGAGTCTATTCAACTCTTCCCTTCTGTTTTGAAGGCTTCCAAAAAAATCCACTTGGCCACTCTCTCAGCAATTCCAAGTTTGTGGGGAGGGGAGAGCCTGATTACCTGCAACCTGAGTACTCTGTGCTTATATTAGTCTTGGCAAGGCCCTGATCTAACCACCTCACACTCTTCATATTTAGTTCTTAGCTAAACACATATTATAGAAGAGAAATAATGCATCATATTTTGAAGACCTATGTGATAGTTAATCTGAATAGTCTACTTGATGTGATCTAGACTCACTGGGGAGACAAGCTTCTGAGCACACCTTTGAAGGATTATCTTGATAGGTTTAATTGGAGTAGGACAGTCCACCCAACGTGGACTTCAATAGAAGACCCAAGTGGCAGATTAATGCCCTGTTTCCCCAAAATAATTCATGTTCAGTGGTGAATATTTGGGAAACAAGAATGAGGTCAACAAAGTCATTGTGAGAGTTAAAATACTTTGTTTTGGCTAGATGTAGATTTTCCTAGGAAGCATGTCTCTGAAATGTTAATGAGGGCATTTCTAGAGAGGTTACCTGCAGAGGGAAACCTACTATGTTATGGGGTACAGTCCAATGGGCTTGAGTTAAACCTGGATTAAAGAAAAGGAGAACTGGGGGCTGGAGAGAATAGCCTAGCAGTTTAAGAAGCACTGACTGTTCTTGCAGAGGACCCGGGTTCAATCCCCAGCACGCATATGGCAGCTGAGAACCGTCTGTAACTGTCAATTCCAGGAGAACTCCAGTTCCAGGGGAATCCCAACCCCTCTTCTGACCTCTGCGGCATGCAGCGACCGGGTGCACAAACCTACATGCATACAGTAACATTCATACAACAGAGAAATAAATAAATAAATAAATAAATAAATACATAAATAAAAATTTTTTTTAAAAAAGGGAAGAAGGGACTGAGTGCTGATTGATTCTTCTTTCTCTCCTGTTCCTCCCCCTTTGCTCGTTCCCTCTTTCAGACTCTCCCTCTCTCCTTTCCCTACCCCCCCATAGCTTCCAGGATTTTGTAGCTGCTACTGTTGTGTCTTCCCTGGCAAAACAAACTGAATCTCCTTGAAACTGTGAGCCCAAATCAATCCGTGTCTCCCTTAAGTTCCTTATTTGTTAGATCTTTGGTTACAAAGAAAACAAGAAAACAATTGATACCGTGCGTGGAATAGAGCTTTTCTTATCTCCCTGCCACGAACCTTGATTTCATAGCATTACCCCATAAATTTAATATACCTTCATAGAAGTGTGAGTCCCGCAAAGATGTTCTCTTATCCTGCTAGATCATAAAAGATAAGCATAGATGCATTGAAGAAGATAAGAAGAATGCTATCACCTAGTCCCCTCACCTAATTTAGAATAGCTCAGCACAAGAGACACAGTTGGCGGGAGAGATGGCTCAGGGGTTTAAAAGCACTGGCTGTCCTGGCAGAGGACCCAGGTTCGATTCCCAGCATCAACATGGTTGCTAACAACCATCCATGACCCCAATTATCTAGATGACTCAATGCCTTTCGGGGAACCTCTGTGGGTATTGCAATACATGGGTACACTTACATACAGGGAGGCAATATCTTCATGCACACAAATAAAAATAATAAATAATTTTTTAAAAAAAGAAAAACTTTTTGATATACAGTTCTCCTTTCTAGTAAGAGCAAAGTGAATAGACTTGTCTGGCTCCTCCAGTTGTTCAGGATGTTGTTTAAATGCTCACTGCTTTATTGCTTTGCCCACATTATTGAGGTGATAATACAGCTGAGAAGTGAGGCCTAAAGCAAGAAAAAGATGCTGAAGACCTTCCCAACCACTCCTTGGATTAAGTACAACCTTGAGCTTCCTGGGATAGCTCATCTACAGACTTCTCCTCCTGGCCCAAAGATATTGCAAATACTTTGCATTCATCAGTCCTCCCAGGCCAGTTTCCAAAGCACTTCATGGATGCCAGATGTAAATATCTCACACAGCCAGCCAGCACAGTTCTGTAGGATTTGAAGAAAGCACATGAAACTCCAGTTATTTTTCAGAATATCAGTATGGGGAAAAAATAGGAAACTCCCTAGGCTTAAAAAAATGACCTTCAGCCAGTATGGTGCACACGCCTTTAATCCCAGCATTTGGGAGGCAGAGGCAGGCGGATCTCTGTGAGTTCAGGACAGCCTGGTCTACAGAGCAAGCTTCCAGGCCAGCGGGACTAAGGAATACCCTGCCAAATACAAAAAAAAAAAAAAGTAAAAAAAAAATAAAAAAGACCTCCAAATAGGAGGCAAGCAGTGTGAAGCAAGGTATCTAAAGCAAAGGTCAGAAGTAGTTTAGTAATTCCTAGCTGGACTGACTGGTGAAGGTGTTTCCCATCACCATGCCTTCCCCTGCACAATGAACTGTAGCCTCTCAAACTGTGAGCAAAAACAATCCTTCTTCTTTGGTAAAGATTTTTTAAATTTTATTTATTTCATATGTTTGTAGGAATGTACTGTCCTGCATGTAGGTTTGTGCACCCCTATAGTGCAATCTTGCTGGAGGTCAGAAGAGAGCACAAGATCCCCTGAAACTGGAGTTTAAAGACAGTTTTGCAGCCGCCATTGGGTGCTGGGGATCGAGCACCCAAGTTCCTCCTGCAAGAGTCAGTCCGGTCTTTTCTTCACGCGCTAGCCGATCTCTCCAGACCCCGGTTAAATATTCTTGTTTAAGAAATTAAAAAGATAATATCGTAGGGCTGAGAGATGGCCTGCGGTTAAGAGCGCCGACCCACTCTTACAGAGGACCAGGGTTCGAGTCACCCAGCACCCAAAGGGATGGGGGGGGGGGGGGGGCCTAGAACTGTCTAAAACTCCAATTCCAGGCGAACTCAAGTTCCAGGGGAATCACGAGACCCTCTTCTGAACCTCCCGGCCATTGCACGACACGGGTGGCACAAAACTTGCATGCAGACATTAATTGCATACACATACAGAAAAGAAAATAAAAATTATAAAAAAAATAAAAAAAGAAAAGTATTAGTAAGAGGTGTGGAGAGAATACAGTGATATAGTCAAAGTGCTGATCAGAGTGGTCTAACAAAACACTCTGCAGCTGCTGTTCAGAAGCAAAGGAGAGTAAAATATTTTCCCAGACAAAAGCTGAAGGAGTTCATCATTAACAAGATCTACCTTACAAGCAATGGTAAAGTGAAGTTCCCAAGGCAGATGAACATGTTGCTAAATATAAGACTGCACAGAAGACAAACAGGGTTGTTAATAGTAAGTGGTAATTATCCAGTTACAAATACTCAAAAATGTAAATTTAATATATTAAGATACATCTTTATATTATTATTATTATTCTGATTATTATTATTAGTATATTGTCTTTTTGAGCAGGGTCTCCCAGCTCACTATGTAGACCAGGCTGGCCTTGAACTCACAGAGATCCAACCTGCATCTCCGGTTCTTAGCCGCCATGTGGGTGCTGGGAAATCGAAACCTGGGTACCTCTACAAGAGTTCAGTGCCTTAATTGCTGAGGCCCATTCTCCAGCCCCAGGATACATCTTTAATATAAAGACTAAACTATTTTAAATAATAATATTTATTTAAATTTGTGGAAATATACAATCTTGGATGGTTTTTTTATAAGCCGCATAGTAATAGCAAGAAAATCGATAGCAGATCACACAAAAAAGAAGGCCTCATGTTGGAGAGAAGCGCAGCAGTTTAAAGAACAGGATGACTCTTTCAGATGACCCAGGTTCAAAAGCCCAGCACCCACAATGGCAGCTAACAACCATCAAGGATAACTCCAGTTTCAGGGGATGCAATGCCCTCTTCTGCATCCCAACAGGCATTATATGACACAGGTGCTTACATGCATGCAGGCACTACATCTCAGACACATAAAAATAATAAGTACCTGCCGGGTTGGTGGCCATGACCCTATTATCCTAAGCACTTGGGCAGAGGCAGGGCGGATCTTGGTGAGTTTCAAGGCCAGCCTGGTCTACAGAGTGAGTTCCAGGACAGCGGAGGCTTAACAGGGAGAATCTGGCTCAAAAAGACAAATAAATAATAATAATAATATAATAATAAGAAATATGTACTCTTAAAAACTTTCGACCTTAAGGACAACCGTAAATTGAAATAGTGAAGGATGTGGGGCTGGAGAGACGGCCAAGCAGNCTGATAAGACTGGCTAAGATCAAGAAAACAAATGATACCAAGTGCTGGAGAGGTTGTGGGTAAAGGGGAACACTCATCCATTGATGGTGGGAATGTAAACTTATACAGCCACCATGGAAAGCAGTGTGGAGAACCCTTGGAAGACTCAAAATGAGCTTACCACCTGACCCAGTCATACCACTCCTGGGTATATAACCACAAGACTCTTCTTACCGCAGAGATACATGCACAGCTATGTTTATTGCAGCTCTGTTCACAATAGCAAAATGCCCCTCGACTGATGAGTGGATAGAGAAAATGTGGTACATCTACACAATGGAGTTGTATGCAGCAGTAAAAAAAAAGACAACATCATGAACTTTGCAGGTAAATGGATGGAACTACAAGGTATTATGTTAAGTGAAGTAACACAGTCCCAGAAAAACAAATGACGAATGGTATCCCTTATCTGTGGATGCTAGTGCCCCCCAATAACCTAGTTGTAAACATTTCTTTTTGGGAGTGATGCATATTGGAAAAAACAACAACAACACCAACAACAGAGGGGACTGCATCAAAGAACTGACTGAAAGGGTGAATCTGGTGGGGTGGGGGAGTTGGGAGGGAGACATGAGTCTGGATTAGATTTGTAACATAATGTTGTACTAAAAAATATATGTAAAACAATAAATTAAAAAACCAAAAAAGCGAAATAAAAACATTAATAAATCAATAAAAAAGAGATGCTAATAAAATATTTTTAAATAAAAAGTAAAAAATAAGAACTGAATTTGAGATAAAACTCTATCATTAGCTATGACAAGCATACTATTGAAAGGGAATGCTGTGAGAGAAGAGAATTGGATTCCCACCAGCCCATACATATCTGTGTGGCTGTGTCAAATCATCTGAGTCTCCTTATACCTCAGTTTTCTTACCCATTCAAAGAGGGACAATAGCGCCTTCCTTAAAAGTACCCTCAGTTCCCACCCCACATACCTTTTTCTTCTTCTGTGCCTCACTGCTCAAGATCTGGCTCATTCAAACTACTAGGTCACATCATCCTGTGTCAAGTGGTTTAATCCACCCACATTTCTGAAAACTCCACACTGAGAGAGACAATTACCAGGTGACTCATGACATCACATTGGCTTTCTTCACTCATCATCCAACCATTCACACACACTTCACATGTTCTGGCAGGGGAGAGTGAGATTCATGTAAGAGACATCAGAGCTGGAGCAGGTCAGGGGCAGAGAATGAGTGGCAGATTTGAGAGATAGGAGAAAAAAAGCTGGACTTACTGAGGAGCTATGAGCACATGGAGAATTTGGGGCTGCAGATAAGACACAGAGCACAGAAAAGGTGTGCTGCTCAGTATAAGGGGAGATGTGAAAGATAAGCACTAGAAGAACAACAGGCCAGGCAGAAACAGTTTTCTGCAAGGGGTATTTGAACGACAATACACTGTATGACCTTGGGCCAGTCACATTAGCTTTTTTCTGGTTCTTTAGGTTTCCACTTGCTATACTGGAAGACAGAGGCTAATGGTGAGGACAGTACTGCAGAAGAGAATGATAGGGCTGGCAAAATGGCTCAGAAGATAAAGGTATTTGCTGCCAAGCCTGACTATCTGAGTTAAATCCCCAGGACCCACAAGGTGGGAATAGAGAGAAATGACTCTAGCAAGGTGTCCTCTGGTCTCCACCTGCAGGTCAAGACACATGTGCACCCACAGATACACACACACACACACACACACACACACACACACACAAGAAAAAGAAAGCAAGAATACTGGGCAAGTACCTAGCCTTCTGGGTGACTTGGGTCAGAGTGGGTGGGGCTGGGCCACTATTTACACAGCAGTGCTGCCCTTGGGAAGGCTGGAGGACATGTTGATAGTAAATCTTCTTTGCACACTTGAGTGGATTTAAAAACTCACAGCGCGCACACGTCTAAATGCATCTGCGAAGGCATTTCCAGAGAGGACTCTGAGGAGGGAAGACACTCCTGACTGTGAGTGGCAGCATCCTACCTACGGCTGACCCCAGACTGAATAAACATCAGCAACCATCTCTCTCCGTTCAAGGCTGTGGATGGATGCAAGGGACCAAGCAAGGCTCTTGCCACCATGCCTTCCCCGCCCTCAAACTGAGCTAAATAAACCTCGTTCCTTAACTTGCTTTTGTTGGGTATATTGTCACAGCAATGAAAAAAGTAGCTAATAGCTTAGCCTAAGGGTTCTGACCTCAAGACTCAGTCTCAGACTGCCCTGTGAGGCTCACTCACTTGTAAACCACTCTATGTCCAGGTGAACAAGACCAACAAAAAGACAGCTGTGTGCTGGACGGAGGTGGGTGAAATGTTCCCAGGGGCCTCCCCCAGGCGCTTCAGTTCCCTGACACTGACTCCTTTAAAAAGGAAAAAAAGGCGGGGCTGGAGAGATGGCCTAGGGGGACCGCTCTTGCAGAGGACCCGGGTTCGATCCCCAGCACCCACATGGCGGCCGAGAGCCGTCTGAAACTCCAATTCCAGGAGAACTCCAGCTCCAGGGGGAATCCGAGACCCTCTTATGACCTCCGCGGCATTGCACGACACGGGTGCACAGACCTGCATGCAGACAGTACATTGATACACATACAGAAATAAATTTTTAAAAAATTAAAAAAAAAAAAAAGGAAAAAAAGGCTAGTCCTGTGTCTGTCCCTGACTTGCTCTGTGGCCTTGCGCCAGTGGCTCGACCTCTCTCTGCCTATTTTCACATTTGAAATATCAGGGGGGCAGAGAGGAGAGTCTCCAAGACCCAGCGTTTCTCCCTAGAGGACGCTCACCCTCATCTTCAGCTTTGGTCAAAGCAGAGGAAAGTAAGACACTGGTCACAGACAAACCTCCTTCCAAATCTTCCATC
>VZQC01012462.1:2101107-2154857 GCA_009823505.1 Rhizomys pruinosus | reverse complement strand
AACTCAAGAAGGACCTAGAGAGAGAGAATGACAAACTCCAGAAGAAAGTGGAAACACTGAAAAGATCCCATGTTGAAAAAGAAAAGGAAACCAACCAGTGAAGCAAAGAGCTACAGGAAGAGATTGAGAAGCTCCAAAAGGAAGTGGAAATACTAAAGAAATCAGAAGATGAAATGAAAAAAGGAAATAAAACACTCATCCAATCAAGAGGAAAGTAATGGAAAAGGCCTCAGAAGTAGAATGGAGGAAGCAGAACAAAGAATATCAGACCTGGAAGATAACACAGAACAACTAAAAACCTCAAGTAAAGATTATGAAAAATTTAAAAATACACAAAAGTGGAACAACCAGGAACTGTGGGGCACTATGAAAAGATCAAACCTCCACATTATGGAATAGAGGAAGGAGAAGAATCCCAAGAGAATGGTATTGATCAGCTCTTCAACCGAATAATAGATGAAAATTTACCCAAATTAAAAAAAAAGACAAACCAATACAAATACAAGAAGCACATAGAACTCCAAATAGACAAGATCAGAAAAGAAACTCCACCCCATCTCATAGTTAAAACGCCAGATGCCCAAAATAAAGACAAAATTCTGAAAGCCACAAGAGAAAAGCAACAAGTTACATATAAGGGGAAACCTATCAGAATTACAACTGATTTCTCAGTGCAAACTATGAAAGCAAGAAGAACGAGGAGCAAAGCATTGCCAGTGTTAAAGGACTATAGATGCCAACCCAGGTTACTATACCCAGAAAAAATGTCCATTATAGTTGAATGAGAGAGAAAAATCTTCCATGACATAACAAGATGAAAGAATATATGTCCAGAAAACCAACCCTTCAGAGAATACTTGAAGCAATTCAAAGGACAGAAGAAAGGAGCAACTATCCCCAGGTAACTAGACAGAGAAATTAATAAAAGCATAACTGCAGAAGTATAAACCTAGACCAAAACTGCAAATGGATAATAAGGTGAAAGGAAACAACACACATCTATCAGTTATAACCTTGAATATTAATGGACTAACCTCCCCAAACAAAAGACATAGACTGGGAGATTGGATTAGGAAACAGAACTCATCTATATGCTGTCCATGAGAAAAGCATCTTACCTTCAAGGATAGGTACCACCTTAAAGTGAAAGGATGGAAAAATATATTCCAAGCAAATGGTACCAAAAAGAAAGCAGGTGTTGCTATTTTAATATCAGACAAAACAGACTTCAAAGTAAAAGAAATCAGAAGAGACAAAGAAAGCCATTACATTTTTTTTTTATCAAAGAAACAATTCACCAAGAAGATTTCACAATCATGAATATATATACACCAAACTCTGGTGCACCAAACTTTATAAAGACAATTCTCCAGGACCACAAGGCACAGATTAACCCAGTACACTCATATTAGGGGACTTCAATACCCCACTGAGCACTTTAGACAGGTCAACAGGACAAAGAATAAACAGAGAGACATCTGAACTGAGGATATGATACACCAAATGGACCTCACAGACATCTACCGAATATTCCACCCTAATACCAGAGAATACACTTTCTACTCAGTACCCTATGGAACATTCTTCAAAATCAACCATATATTGGGACACGGAAGAAACCTCCACAAATACAAAAAGATTGCACTAATTTCATGCATTCCTGATTGAATGGATGAAATTATTGCAAGAGGAATGGATGAAATTATTGCAATCTTTTTGTATTTTTGGAGGTGAAAAAATTTAAAATACACAAAAGTGGAACAACCAGGAACTGTATTATTGCATTGTGGTCCAACAATCACAACGCAATAAAGCTCATTATCAACACCAGGATAAGCCCTACTATCTACAAGCACACATGGAGACTAAACAACACACGCCTGAATAATGAATGGGTAAAGAAAGAAATAAAAGCATTCCTGGAATTGAATGACAATGATAATTAATACAACACAACAAAACCTATGAGATACTTTAAAAGCAGTCCTAAGAGGGAAGTTTATAGAATGAATGGGGGAAGGGAGATAATGGAATAGAATGAGTTAAAGGGGGTGGGAAAATGAGAGGGCAAGGTATAAGTTAGAGTATGGGAAGGCATATTTAACAGTAAAGGCATTTTGAAAAAGTTATATGAAAACCTACTACTATAAAATCTAAAAAGAATTTAAATGAAGCTACCCTATAATGAGGGGACAAAGCCCCTACCAGATACCACGGGCTAGCAAATAAAGAGCCCAATGCCAGGAATGAACTCCCTCTTATGGGATTGCTGACCAAGGGAATCCCATAGACCTTCAAATAGTACTGTGTATTGCCATTGATTTTTGTTACCCACCAGAACCCAGCAATAAGACCCTATTGCTAAAGACACTACATATGTGAGTCATGGAACAAACATGGAGATAGCAAGCTTATACTGACCCCAAAGCCTCATCTCTATTGGCAAACTTTCATACTGTTGGAAGGTGCTATGCATTACTACTGGAAGAGAAAAGTAAGCATCATTCAAATCCAGCTGTGAACATTGAGAACTACAATAATAAAGATATCCCCACTGGTACAATAGTGGCCTTTAATGTTATAAGAGTAGTTAACCACTACCTCACAAGGTGGAGCCCATACCTAATAATGTTATCAAGGCCAAGAACCTATGGTGAGACAGATCATAGGCTCTAGGGGATAATAGACCAGTATTGTTCTGCTAAATGGACATACTATTAACTTGACTCCTAATGACATATTGTTTTACCCATAGATGGGTGTAGCTCTCAACTTTCACCAAAGAAACTTCTTGAAGCAGATGGCAATTAACACAACTGGTCAACAGGCAGAATATAAGATACTACAGAGTTGCTTGGCCCTAAATGGGACCCCTATATCACATCCTCTCCTCCCACGGCTCAGGGTTCATTGATGGAAGAGGGCTGAAAGATTGTAATAGCCAGAGGTGGTGGATGAATAAAAAGAAACTGTGTTGTCTACAGTAGGGCAGTTACATATATAAATCCACAGTGTTTGTAACAATGTACACAAGACCTGAGCAAACCCAAACAAACAAACAAAAAACCATGCAGCATGTATGGAAGAGGTGGGGAAGAAGCCCCATCCTAGCTGAGGAACTATTGGCAACTGATAGTTGCTAGGGGAGAGAGAGAGTCAATCCTTTAAGGGTATATGCTGGATAAGTTAACCAGGATCCAGTAGATGGATCCACACTCCATCATTTGGAGTACATAAGTTAGACCCGAAACTACTTCTACTTTTTATTTTATCAGATATTAGAATAGCTAAACCTGCTTGTTTCTTGGTTCCATTTGTTGGAATATCTTTTTCCATCCTGTTACCCTAAGATGGTATCGATCATTGTTGGTGAGTGATATATCTTGGTGACAGCAAAATAAGTGGATCCTACTTTCTAATCCAATTAGTCTATGTCTTTTTACTGGTGAGATCATTAATATTGAGAGTTATTGACCAGTGCTTATTAATTCCTATTATCTTGGTGTCATAGTGATATTTTCTTTGACTTCTTTTGGTTGCTTGTTCTGGGATAATTTATTTATTCTTTTTTAATGTTGAGCATGTTTAAACTCTTCAGACCAAAGTATTCCATCAAATCATCAAATATTCCCTGTAGAGCTGGTTTGGTGAACATAAATTTCTTAAATCTGTTTTTTTTTTTTTGTTTGTTTGTTTTGGGCTTTTTGACACAGGGTCTTCCATTAATTGTCCTGGAACTTGCTACGTAGACCAGGCTGGCCTTGAACTCACAGAGATCTTCCTGCCTTTCCCTCCCGAGAGCTGGGATTACAGGTGTATGCCACTACACCTAGCAAGCTGTTTTTATAATATAAAGTTTTTCTTTCTCCTTCAGTTACAGCAATAGTTTTGCTAGGTATAATAGTTTAGGCTAGAATTTGTGTTCTTTCCTGCCTTGTAATACACTGGTCCTGAAGAAGACATCAGAAGATGGAAAAACCTCCCATGCTCATGGTTTGGGAAAATTAACATTGTAAAAATGTCCATTCTACTTGTATAGATTTAACGCAATCCCAATTAAAATCCCCAAGAGTTTCTTCACAGGCTTGGGGAAAAAAAGTCCTTAAATTCCTTTGGAAAAACAAAAGACCCTGAATAGCCAAAACAACCCTGAGTGAAAAGAGCTACACAGGGGGGATCTCTATACTTCAAACTCTACTACAGGGCTATAGTCATAAAAACAGCCTGGTACTGGCACAAAAACGGACCTGTTGACCAATGGAACAAAACCAAAGATCCAAACCTGAGCACATACAATTTCAGCCACCTCATATTTGACATGGGGGCCAAGAAGACACAATGGAGAAAAGAGAGCATCTTCAGCAAGTGGTGTTGGCAAAACTGGATCACCATTTGTAGAAAAATGAAATTAAACCCCTACCTCTTGTCCTGTACAAAAGTCAACTCCAGATGGATTAAAGACCACAACGTGAAACCCCAAACTCTGAAGGTGATAGAATAAAAAGTTGGCAGCGGACTACAAGACATGGGCATAGGAAAAGACTTCCTAAATCAGACAGCAGCTGTGCAAGAATTAAGGTCGACAATTGACAAATGGGACCTCATTAAACTCAAAAGCTTCTGTACATCAAAAGAAATAATCAAGGAAGTGAAGAGAAAACCCACAGAGTGGGAGGAAACCTTCACCAGAGAAACATCTGACAAAGCATTGATTTCCAGAATACATAAACTATTCAAAAAACAAAGAAGAAAACAAATGACTTACTCAATAGATGGAGCAAAGAGCTGAACAGAGACTTCACAAGTGAGGAATTAGAGATGGCTGAGAAACATCTTAAGAAGTGTTCAATATCACTAATCATTAAGGAAATGCAAATGAAAACCACTTTAAGATATCATTTTACTCCAATAAGACTAGCTAGGATCAAGAAAACAAATGATACCAAGTGCTGGAGAGGTTGTGGAGAAAGGGGAACATTCATCCACTGCTGGTGGGAATGTAAACTCATACAGCCACTATGGAAAGCAGTGTGGAGAACCCTTGGAAGACTTGGAATGAACTTGCCACCCAAACCCGCCATACCACTCCTAGGCATGTACCCTCAAGACTCACGCCATCACAGAGATACATGCATGACCATGTTTATTTCAGCTCTCTTCACAATAGCAAGGAGCTGGAACCAACCCAAATGCCCCTCAACTGACAAGTGGATAGAGAAAATGTGGTACATCGGGCTGGAGAGATGGCTTAGCAGTTAAGAGCACCGACTGCTCTTGCAGAGGACTCGGGTTCGTTCCCCAGCACCCACGTGGCAGCTAAGAACTGTCTGTAACTCCAATTCCAGGAGAACTACAGTTCCAGGGGAATTGACACCTCTCTCTCTGACCTTGCACGCATCTTCATCCGACACCCGCCGCTCAGACCTTCAACATGACGGGACAGTACATTCAGTAGTCACATAAGAAAAAATGAATAAAAAATTTCAAAAAATTAAAAAAAATTTTAAGAAATTGGTACATTCTACACAATGGAGTTCTATGCAGGCAGTAAAGAAAGATGACATCATGAGCTTTGCAGGAAAATGCTGGAGCTAGAAGATAGTCATGCTGAGTGAAGTAATACAGTCCCAGAAAAACAAACAACAAGGTATCCCTCATCTGTGGATGCTATGGGCAATTACGTAGTTGTAGTTTTCTGGTGCACGGCCCCCTTGAGCTTTTGTTCAAGCAGTTGGGATGGATGAACTATTGGAAAGCAACGAACAACAACAGGAAAGGACTTGCATCAAAGAACCTACTGAAACAGTGAACTGTCAAAAAGTAATGCCAAATAAAAAAAAATTTTGGAGAAAGACGTGAAAAAAAGATGAAAAAGCGTATGGTTTTGCGCAAAGAATACAGTGAGCTCTGGGTGTGGGGTGCGGGGAATTAGGTGGGGGGACACGGGTCTAGGATTTGATAATTCTCGCTACTTATATATAGTCTATACTATTATTTATATATATAATATATATATATTCAAAAATAAAAAGCAAAAAAATAAAGACATTGGTCCAAGCCATTCTGCCTTTCAGTTTCTTTTGAAATGTCAGCTGTTTTGCTGATGGCCCTGCCTTTATATGTGACTTGATCTTTCTCTCACAACTTTCAATATCTTTGTTCTCTACATTTAGTGTTTTTACTATTATCTGATATGCATAGTTTCTTTTCTGTTCCTGTCTACTTGGTGTTCTGTATGCATCTTGTACCTTAATAGGTATCATTTTCCCTAGATTTGGGAAATTTTCTTCTATGCTTTTAACAAAAAATATTTTATGTGTTTTTGACATGGGTTTCTTCTTCTTTTATACTTAAGATTCACAGGTTTTTACAGTGACCAAAAGGTCTTGCATATTCCATTCCTGGATTATATTAGATTTGACACTTTCTTTCATTGAGTGATCTGGTTCCTCAAGCTTGTCTTTGAGATCTGATATTCCCTGTTCCATTTCCTCCACTTCCTCTTTGCTTCTTTTTTTTCTAACCTTTTTATTTGGGTCCCTCTTTCTTCAAGTTTGATTTCAGTTTGGCTTTTCTTCATAGATTTTATATCTCTTTATTGAATTCTAATTTCACATTTTGAATTGTTTTATTTATTTCATTCAGCTTTGTTTTAATAGGCTTCAGTCTTTTATTTATTTCATCTTTGAGTTCCTTGAACATATTTTTTAAAATAGCTCTTTTGAAATTATTCACTTCTGTATCTGCTAAGTTGCCATTCTCAGGTAACATTATGATGGGGATGCTAATTTCTGTAGTAGACATATGATGTTGGTTATTCACATTTCTTGGATTGTTTTGATAACACCTAGGCATCTGGACTTGTGTCATTGGTGATGTTCCTTGGTATGGGTAGGTGATCTCATTTTTGTTGAGTGGTTATTTGTATCTTGTTGGCTGTTTCTACAACTTGTCACGTTATGGATGGCCCAGCTGTGTAGGGTTTGGGTTTCAGTTTGGGGGCTTCTTTATGCTGATGTGCAAATTAGGGTGTAAGAAGTGATTTTAGGAGGGTATGATGGTGCATGTCTTTAATCTCAACACTCAGGAGGCAGAAGCAGGCAGAACTCTGTGAGATCCTTGCTAACCTGGTCTATATAGTGAATTCTAGGCTAGCTGGGGATACAGAGAGACCCTGTCTCAAAAAAGCAAACAAAAATAAAGGGTCTCAATTATGCTATAGATAGTTGCAACTTATGATTTGAGGTTCCCTGGTTGATTCCTTATGGCCCTGGAACAGCAGAGTGGGCTGAGTTGTTGCTAGGTGAACTGGTTGGCTGGCAGGTCAGGCTGGGAGAGCTCACAAGTCTTGAAGCACAAGGATCCTAGCAACTCCAGCAGGTCTGAGAGCTGAGATGGTGGAGCTCAGGGAGATGTGGGAAAGGAAACTCAGCACTGCAGGTTTAAGACAGCCCCTAGGGGCATGAGTTGAGATGGTCTTGATAGAGCATAGGAAAATAAGGGAAAGGAAACTCACCATGGCAGGTGAGGGGAGAAAATGTCAGAACTCCAATGAAAAGAAGTTGGGTTTATTTCAGGCAATGGCGGTTGGACTGCCTGTGTGGCAATTAGGATGACCAGTGTTAGAATGTCTCCAGAATGGCAGCTTTATACACAGGCACACAAGGAACTGAGTTAACAAGGAGGTGGGGGTGAGGTGATGAGGGATTAGGGCATAGGTGAATCTGTGGCTGGTATCAGTAGAAGCATCTCAAGATAAGCTGAGGCTTGTGACTGGTATCAGTAGGAGCCTGATACCAACTTTCTCAGAACTACCTCAGTTGGCTTTCTGGAAAATCCCTGACTTAGGTGGGTTTACAACCTTACACTGGGAAAGCTCCCAGGGTACTGGCAGGGCTGAATTGGCTGTTTTTGTTGTTGCTATTTGAGATAAGAGCCACTATGAAGCCCAAGTTGGCTCAGAACTCACTAAGTACTGTATAGCCAAAGCTAGTCTCAAATTCACAATTCTCTGGCTTCACTTTCTCAGGTGCTGGGATTACAAGCTGGCTTGATTAACAATTTCACTAAATCATTTATCTCTCCTTGTTTTTTATCCTGAGCAGTAGTAAGAAATCAGGTTCTTTTTTTTTTTTATTGTTGTATGTGTATCAATGTACTGTCTGCATGCAAGTTTGCGCACCCGTGACGTGCAATGCCGCGGAGGTCAGAAGAGGGTGTCAGATTCCCCCGGAACTGGAGTTCTCCTGGAATTGGAGTTTCAGACGGTTCTCCGCTGCCATGTGGGTGCCAGGGATCCAACCCTGGTCCTCTGTAAGAGCGGTCGGCGCTCTTAACTGCTAGGCCATCTCTCCAGCCCAGAAATCAGGTTCTTCTTAAAACACTTTGCTTAGAAGTAACTTCAGTTACTCATAGAAACAGAGAGTAGAATAAAGTTTACTAGTAGCTAGAGGGCCAGAAGGTTGGGAGATATTGGGAGATTTGACAGAAGATATGTACATCTAACAGACAGTAGTAGTTCAAGAGATCAGTGGTGCATTCCTATAATTCCAGCACTTGGGAGCCTGAAGCAGAGGGGACTGGTTACCTACTGACACCCTGCCTCAATAACAACACTGTATAATATAGTTCAAGAGATATATTGTACAACATGGTCATTTTTATTAATAACAACGTGTACTTGGAAATTGCTGAAAGAGTACATTTTTAAAGTATTTTCACCTCAAAAGATATATAACATGTTAAATAATGAATACAGGTTTTCTTTTGAGAAAGAAATTCAAGAAAGTGTTCTACCATCACCTCCAGCTCAGGTAATGCATATGATGCGTATTCAATGTATTTTAAAACATTGTATTTTGCCCTTATGGATGTTTTTATATTTATTGGTCAATTTAAATAAAAGATAGCTTTAAAAAATAAATTAAAAAAAAGCTTCAGGGCCAGTGACATGGCTCAGCAGGTCAAAGTCTTTGCTGTGCAAACCTGAAGACCTGGAGTTCAGTCCTCAGGACTCACATGGTAGAAGGACAGAACTGACTCCCAGAAGTTGTCCTCTCACCTTCACACGTGTGTCATGGCACATGTGCACCCACATATAGACACACGCACACAAAAATTAAAAATTAAAAAGTTATAGCTGCAACTAAATATACAATTTCATTGTTCATAAGTGGCACAGGAAAAGGATGCTTTTCAGAAATGCTGATCACAATAAATTCAGACTCAAATGACTGTATTCCCTTGAAATTTGGATCATTAATGTCTTTTTATTCTTTTTTATTTGATTTTTATTATTGTTATTTTTTTGTCTTTTTGAGACAGGGTCTCCCTTTAGTCCCAGATGGCCTGGAGCTCATGATGTAGACCAGGCTGGCCTTGAACTCACAGAGATCTGCTTGCCACTGCTTCCCTAGTGCTGGGATAAAAGGTGTGAGCCACCACGCCCAGCTTATGTCTTTTTTTTTTTTTCAATCCACTGGACTGAAGCTCTTAGAAACTTATGTCAATGAGATACAATATGCTCAGCCTACGCTCCAGAAGAGACTATGTTTTGAAACTTGGGACAACTGAGTCACACACCTGCCTGGGATCAACAACCATCTCTTGAAAATCACATAAAAATCTGGGTGCAGTGGATCTCTCCTGAAATCCCAACGGTCTGGGGGCTGAGACAGAAAGACAGTGAGTGTAAGGCCAGCCTGAGGTATAGCAAGAGCCTGTCTCAATAAACAAAACAAAAGGAAAATAAAAGCCTTTCCTTGAGGCAAAAGATAAGATGGTAGTTGAAAGGCAAGAGCCTGCCATCTCCCGACTAGTTGGCTTACGCAATAAATCTCAAAAACTTATGCTTTCTAACAAAACATTTTACAAAAAAAAAAAAAAAAAAAACTACAAAAAACCCTTTCTACGCTAGGTGTATCCATTCTGTTGCAATGATAGTACTTTTTAAATTAATTTATTTATTTTTATGTGTATGAATGTACTGTCTGCATGCAGGTCTGTGCACCTGTGTCGTGCAATGCTTCGGAGGTCAGAAGAGGGCATTGGATTCCCCTGGAACTGGAGTTAAAGACGGTTCTCAGCCGCCATGTGGGTGCTGGGGATCGAACCCAGGTCCTCTGCAAGAGCGGTCGCCACTCTTAACCGCTAAGCCATCTCTCCAGCCCCAATGGTAGTACTTCTTAAAGACTGAATAGTGTCATGTTGTCTAAAACTATGAAGGGCATTTGTTTTAAATTTGAAAGATAATATTATATGTATTTATCATGCGCAACTTAATTTTTCCAGGTACCTATACATTGTAGAATTAACTCTAGCTAATTAACAAATCCATTAACTAACATAATATGCAATACCTGCTCTCTTTCCATTTTTAAGAATACAATGTATTTTTTTTACAATGTATTATTAATAGATATGGTGGAACATGCCTGTAATCCCCACAAAGGCAGGAGAATTGCGAGCTCAAGGCCACCTTGAGAGACCAGAGACTGTGTCTGAACAAAATGAGAAAATACTTTGTATGCCCACAAACAATAGCCACTGTCCTGTACAATGCGTCTTTTGAATTTATTGCTCCTATCTAACTGTACTTATGTATCCTTTGGCAACTTTTTCCCATACTCCTTTCTTTTCTCTCCAACCTCTATTCTATTCTCAACTTCTATGGGCTCAACAATTTCAGCTATTATATCTGAGTGAGACTTCACAGTTCTTGTTGTGTCTGCTTTATCATACTCAGCAGAATGTCCTCCAGGCTCATCTGTACTGTCACAAATGATAGGATTTGCTGCTTTTTCACCTCTTAACATATACTATTATGTGTATGTACCATTTTTCTCAATCCATTCACATGCTGATGAACATTTAGCTTGAATTTGTTAAGAGTAATGCTACATCAAATATATTCAGTTGTGGAGTTTCTATATCATATAGCAATTTTATTTTGAATTTTTTAGAAACTTGCATGCTATTTTCCATAATGGATGAACTAATTCACATTTTCATCATCAGTGTGCAAGGGTTCCCTTTTCATTATATTCTCATTAAAACTTATCTCATATTTTTGATAATGACCATTCTAACAAGTATGAAGTGATATATCTCATTGTGAGTTTAATTGACATTTCACTGATAATTTATGATGATAATCATTTTCCATGTATTTGTTGTCTATTTTTAAAAATGTATTAATAAAAATTATATTTTTAGAACTATTCAGAATGCCAACAAAACAGCTGGTTTCTTTGTAATTACAGAGCACTGTTCAGTTAACGGAGCAATTATTTGGCTTAAACTGTATTAGAGACAACTGAGGATCAAAAATCTACCATCCACTGGAACTCGAAGCCATTATGCTAAGTGAAGTAACAGTCCCAGAAAAAAAAAGGCAAATGGTTTCTCTCATTTGTGGATGCTAACACCAAATCCATAGTTGGCAGGCAAACTGATCAACTTTATGATTATATTTCATTGTATCTGAAAGCAACTGTGCTATTATAATGTGAATCTCTTAATGGGCTCTAGAATTGACCTACCACGTATATCCACACATTGTAATTATCATATATGGGTGGAAGATATATATTCATATTCAGAGTAATATAAAATCAAAGGGAAAAATGTGAATCCCAAAACATATTTAGGAATTAGCATACAGTTCATTCCCAGAGGTCATAATTTTGATACATATGTGTTGATTATAGATGGTCAAAATTTGTAGTAATACAAAGGGGAGGGGAAAAAGTATTGATAGCCTTATAGAATAAATTCAGTATAATCCTTGAGTTATTGAAATATTATAATAATATATGGCTTACATTGTAAACTTATAAAATTTATATTAAATTTTTACAGAACCTTCAAAAAAGTACATTAAAACATACATCAACTTAATATGTAATTTAAAATGTAAAGTTATATTTCTTTTACTTGCATGCAACTTTACTGTTAAAATGTGAATCCCTGAATGTGTTTTTGAATTAAGCTATAGTTTATTTCCAGACTTTGTAATTTTGATTTATGTGTGGAATATATATATGCATATTTTGGTATATGTTTGGTGTGTATCTATGCATATTTTGGAGTTGTAAATTAAAATTAAAGGGAACAAAAGAGAGAAAATCTGTTCAAGAACTGACCAACCAGCAAACTCTGTATCAAAAAGGTTAGAAAAGACTGAAAAAAGATTGCAAGCAGACCACAACATTATATTGGCAGGAATCTTAAACACATAACTTCTCTGCGGGGTGGGGGGTGCGGAGGGCTGGGCATGGATGGGAGAAATGGAGTCTAAAATTTGCTTAAAAAAATTGTTGTATGAAAATGTGCTCCATAAATCTTTAACAACAATGAAAAATGCCACCAATCACCCACAGGTGTGTTTGCCCCTAGGGGGGGGTTCCGACGTTCTTTTCCCAGGGCACAGGAAACTTGGCCTTTCTAGTTCAGTGTCAATTTGCCAACTCCCCATATTGTAGCAGCCCAGAACATGGCTGTCCATTAGAGACATTCAGTAGGGTTTTAAACTAAAGAAAATAAAGGGGACCACCGTATAATGAAAGGACAAATCTTTCTTTCCTTTTATTTTTTTGTGTGGGGGGATTGAGCAGGGGTCTCCTTTTAGCCCAGGGCATGGTGCTATATGTAGGACTAGGCTTGCCTTGAAATGAAATCAAGAGATCAGTCTGCTACCAGGTTAGACAAATATTTTAAGACTGTACATTTATAGGGGTGGAGAGATGTTGGCCTAGCCGGTTAAGAGCGCCGACTGCTCTTGCAACGGACCCGGGTTCAATTCCCCAGCACCCACATGAGCACTGACAATGATCTGAAACTCCAGTTCCAGAACTCCAGGGGAATCTGACACCCCCTTTGACCTCCGCGGGCATTGCCCCCGACCACGGGTGCACAAACCGACATGCAGATAGTACATGATACCACAAGGACAAAAAGGAAGAAAAGAAAAAACAAATTAAGCTATTAAAAAAGATTTACATTCCAATTTCTTTTGTTTGAAAAGAGTGATTGCAGGTTGTTAAATCCTCTAAAGACCAAAGAAAAGGGGAAAGCACGAAAAAGGGCGTGTGAGGAGTAGGAGGGATGGGCAAACGAGCGCGAAACGGGTTCTTTATCTTCCTTCTGCTCTCATCTCTTCTTGTGTTCTTTATCTTCTCTCCTCCGTTCCTCTTCTTTTCTGCTTGAGTTCTTATCTTCTTTCTTCTTTCTTTTTCTTTCTTTCTTCCTTTTGTCTTTTCCTTCCTTCCTTCCTTCCTTCCTTCCTTCCTTCTTTCTTTCTTTCTTTCTTTCTTTCTTTCTTTCTTTCTTTCTTTCTTTCTTTCTTTCTTTCTTTCTTTTGTATTTTTGAGACAGGATCTCCCCAAAGCCCCAGCTGTCCTGGAACTCACTTTGTAGACCAGGCTGGCCTTAAACTCACAGAGATCTGCCTGCCTCTGCCTCCAGAGTGCTAGGATTAAAGGCATGAACTACCACGCTCGGCACATCAAGTTTTCTTTAGCTCAGTGGGCAGCGGAATCCTTTTTTAATTTTTCCTTCAGCTTATAAGCCTTGTCACCTGCAGTGAAGTTCTTCCACATCTTTTTCAGTATCTTTATAACGTTACCAGAGGATAAGCTGGGAGTTATCCTTTGATTTGGGGTAATAGTAAGAATAGTACAAGAAAAAGCTGAAGACCACTTCTAGTTTGATTTCTGTTGCTGTAATAACTGCCCTAACAAAAAGCAACATGGGGTGGAAAAGCTTTACTTGGCATCCAGTTCACAGCCCATCGTATTGGGGAAATAGAGTCAGGAACTCAAGCAGCTGGTCACAGCACATCCACAGTCCAGAGGAGAGAGGAATAAATGCATCCTTGCTTGCTTGTTTAATGGCTTGCTCGCTCCTTCCCTGTAGCTGGCTTTCTTTATTCTCACACAGTTCAGCAGAGTTCAGCCCATGAAACGTCACCACCCACATTCAGGGCGCATGTTCCTACATCAACTAACAAGCAAGAAATTCCCCATAGACATACACACAGACCACCATGACAGACACAGTTGAGACTTTCTTCCCAAGTGATTCTAAGTTAATTGCGGGTTGACATTTAAAACTAACCATCCCAAGACCTTTAAGGTGCACTGGGATCCTTGAAGTTCTATTTTTGCTTTCTCTTACAAGAGATGTAGAGTGTCAATTCTATTTCATAATGGACCTTGCCTGATTTTTCCATGTGTTCACATTTTCCTTTCTCTTTAGATGACATTATCTTCCACCTCTTTGAGCACGTAGAAATTTGGAAAAGCTGACTGAAGCGTCTTCTGTTCCTCTTGGAAAGTTCTCACAGAGATTGCATAAGAGCCAACTTTGCCATGTAGATTCTTAGCATCTCCTCTCCCCACTGTGTCTTTAGGATGGATCTATTTATGGGTTCTCCATTATGTCCATTAGTTGATGTGCTTTAATGCCAATATCATGCTTTTATAATTACTCTAGCTTTGTATTATATTTTGAAATTTGTGTCCTTTGTCCATATTTACTTATTTTTTTCTCAGCAAAACGGAATTTCCCAGTGCCCACCTGGCTCTCACTGTCTCTGTGGAGCAGTGACCATTGGCCATTGTATGTCCTCTTTTGAGAAATAGCTATCTGCTCATTTTTATAATTGGGGCATTTGTTTTCTTACTATTGAGTTTGAATTCCTTTATATTTTAGAAATTTATCCCTTATTAGATATATTGTTGTGCTGGATAGCTTTAGTGTCAACTTGACACACCTGGATTGAGGGAGCCTCAATTGGGGAATTGGCTCCATTGGACTGATCTGCGGCCATATCTGTGGAGTGTGGTCTTGATTGTTGAGCAATGTGGGAAGGCCTAGCCCACTATGGGTGGTGCCACCCTGGGCAGGTTGTTGTGTAACCTATAAGAGGGCAGGCTGTGCATAGGCCAGGGGAGCAAGCCAGTAAGCAGCATTCCTCCATGGCCTGTTCCTCAGCTCCTGCCTCCAGGTTCCTGTCCTGAGTTCTCACCTTGGGCTCCCTGAGTAATGAACTGTGACCCAAGAGATAAACCTAGAATAAACCCTTTCTTCGCCAAGTTGGTGTTGGTCAGAGTGTTTTGTCACAGCAATTGAAGAGAAAGTAGAATAATTGTTTACAAATATTTTCTTTTTATTAATAACTGATCAACTTTATTTTATATTTTATTCTTTAAATTTATGACAAGATGTTTATAATGATGGTCTAATAGATCATTTTCTCTTTCCTGAGGTTTGTCTATTACTCTTCATTCTTGTTTATTCTTTGACAATTTCATACAAATATGTGAAAAACTTTGGTTGTTTTCACCCCCTGTACTCTCTCCAATACCTCCTTCTCTCCCACTGATACCCTTTTACTCAAGTCTTCCTCTTACTTTTGTGTCTTTTTTGTGGCTCACTGAGTTTAACTAGGGTTGCTTGCATGAGCATAGGTGAAGGGTTAATTACTGGAGTGTAGGCAACTTACTAGTGGTCTTGGCACTAAAGACAATGACTCCCCCTCCACGAACAGTCATTAACTGTAATAACTCCTCAACTAGGGCTGCAGCCTCATGAAGAACACCTTTATCCATGAATGGGGTATTGAGGGATTCAGTCTTGTGTAGTTCTTGTGAAGCTAAACATCTTGTGAAGAGGAAGGAGAGAATCTCAGCTCAATGACATTGACCAGATCTTCAAGATTATAGAAGAAAATTTCCCTAAATTAAGGAAAGTCACACCTATACAGATACAAGAAGCACACAGAACAGCAATTAGACAGGACCAGAACAGAAACTCCCCACAGATATCATAGTAAGAATACAAAATGTAGAGAACAAACAGTGGGTACTGAAAGTCGCTAGAGAAAAACAACAAGCTACATATAAAGGAAAACCCATCAGAATTACAGCTGACTTTTCAATGCAAGCTATAAAAGCAAAAGGAGCCTGGAGCAAAGTACTCTGGGTTCTAAATTACTATAGATGCCAACCAAGAATACTTTACTCAGAAAAACTGTCTGCTATAGTCAAAGGGGAAAGAAAAATCTTCCATGATACACATGTCCACCAAACCAGCCCTACAGAGAATACCAGAAGCAATATGAAGGTTGGAAGAAAGAAACAACCATACTCAAAAGGCTACAGAAAGAAAACAAATGAAGGTACAATGTACAGAAGCATAAAATAAGACTAAGAATACAAACAGAAAATAAATGACAGTAACCAATATACATGTTTCAACAATAACTCTAAATATCAATGGCCTCAACTCCCCAGTTAAAACATACAAACTAGTTAAGTGGATGAAGAAACAAAATCCATCTATTTGTTCTTTACCACAAATTTACCTTACCTCAAAGGATAGGCACCACCTTAGAGTGAAAGTATGAAAAAAAATATTCAAAGCAAATGGCACTGGAACTAAGAAACAAGTAGGAGTTTCTATTCTAATATCTGACAAAATAAACTCCAAATTGAAATTAATCAAAAGGGATAAAGAAGGTCACATTCAACCAAGAATACACAACAATTATAAATGTATATGCACCACTTGGGGCTGGAGAGATGGCTCAGTGGTTAAGAGCACCAACTGCTCTTGGAGAGGACCCAGGTTCAATTCCCAGCACCCACATAGCAGCTAAGAACCGTCTTTAAGCCTGGGGTGGTGGCACGCACCTTTATTCCTAGCACTCAGGAGGCAGAGGCAGGTGGATCTCTGTGAGTTCAAGACCAGCCTGGTCTACAGAGTGAATTCCAGGCCAGCCAGAGCTACAGAGAGATCCTGTCTCAAAAAGAACCAACCCCCCATGGAGGGCTGGAGAGATGGCCTAGCTGTTAAGAGTGCCGACTGCTCTTGCAGAGAACCCAGGCTCGATCCCCAGCACCCACATGGCGGCCTAGAACCATCTGAAACTCCAATTCTAGGAAAACTCCAGTTCCAGGGGAATCTGACACCCTCTTCTGACCTCCGCGGCATTGCACGTCACGGGTGCACAAACTTGCATGCAGACAATACATTCATACACATACAGAAATAAATAAAAAATAAATAAATAAAAAGACCCCCCCAATCAAATCCAAATCAGCTGGGTGTGGTGGTGGAGCATACCTTTAATCCTAGCACTTGGGAAGCAGAGGCAGGCAGATCTTTGTGAGTTCAAGGCCAGCCTGGACTACATAGTGAATTCCAGGACAGCTGGGGCTATAGAGAGACCCTATCTCAAAAAGACAAAAAAAATTCCAAATCAATAATATCAGAAACAGAAGGAGAATTCCAAATCAATAATATCAGAGACAGAAGGAGAAACATCACAATAAGACACCAAAAATATCCTGAACATTATAAGGGAATACTTCAAAAACTTATACTCTATTAAATTTGAAAATCTAAAAGAAAATGGATCTAAATTCAGTGGATCCATTCAAGTTAAACCAGAAAGAGCTCCACAACTTAAACAGATCCATAACAAATAAGGAAATTAAAATGAAAATACAAAGGCTTGCAACTAAAAGAGAACAAGCCCAGATGGATTTGCAGCAGAATTCTATAAAACCCTCAAAGAATATCAACAACTACTACATAAAATATTTAAAAACTTAGAATCAGAGGGAGAACTCCAAAGCTCCTCCTGTGAAGCCAGGATTACTCTAATACCAAAACCAGGTAAAGACATAACCAAAAAAGAAAATTATAAGCCCACATCCTTAATGAACAAAGATACAAAAATTCTTAATACAGTATATACAAACCACATACACACACATCAAAAACACCATCTTTTAGAGTAATATGGGGTTAAAACAGAAAGACATGAATCAAGAAATATGATATGGAAATAACATACAGTTGGTTTCCAAAGGATACAATTTTATTTTATTATTTTTTTATGTGTATGAGTGTACTGTCTGCATGTAGGTTTGTGCACCCGTGTCATGCAATGCCGCAAAGGTCAGAAGAGGGCGTCGGACTCCCTTGGAACTGGGGTTAAAGATGGTTCTTAGCCGCCATGTGGGTGCTGGGAATCAAACCCGGGTCCTCTGCAAGAGCAGTCGGTGCTCTTAACTGCTGAGCCATCTCTCCAGGCCCAGGATACAATTTTAATATAGGTGCAATGTAACAGGCTGGTGCAACATAGCCTTTCTGGGTGCTCAACGACCATACTTAACATCCATACCAATTTGGCTTAGGGACCTAAGGGATAACTTTGTTCCTTGTCCTCACAGGTCAACCAAGTCTTAGGAGACTATGCATGGGGGCATCTCTTGAAATGTCCTGCAAATGTGGGTCACCAGTAAGTGCAGGGAGGTCTTGGAGAGCCACTAATGGGACTTCAGCCAGTATCCAGTCTATTAATTAAATTAATTAATTAAACGATTAAATTAATTAATTAATTAAATGATTTAATTAATTAATTAATTAAAGGAGTACTAATTGGAAAAGAAGAGGTCAAATTATATGTTTCCAGATGATATATTATACATACGAGATCTCCAATTTTCCCCCAGAAAAGCTCTAGAAATTAACACTTTCAGCAAAGTGGAAGTTCACAAAATCAATTTACAAAAATCGGTAGCTTTTCCATACAACCAACAACATGCTATAAGAGAAAGAGTTCATGGAACCCCTCTCATTAACAATAACCTCCAAATAAACAAAATATCTAGGAATAGACCTAAACAAAAACATTAAAGATTTCTGCAATGAACTGACTGAAATGGTGGACTTCTGCTCAACTTCTGCACTGAAAATTTTAAAAGAGACTGAGAAAAAGATGAAAAACATGTTTGGCAGAATGCATGAGCTCTAGTGGGGTAGCGGGGCAGGGAAGGGAGCACGGATCTAGATTTGATTGGAAATTTTATATGAAATGCACAAAGCTTCAATAAAAATTGACTTTGAAAAAAATTAAGTTAATGGAGGCTGGAGAGATGGCGTAGAGGTTAAGAGCACCGACTGCTCTTGCAGAGGACCCGGGTTCGATCCCCAGCACCCACATGGCGGCTGAGAACCGTCTGTAACTCCAGGGGAATCCGACACCCTCTTCTGACCTCCATGGTATTGCACGACACGGGTGCACAAACCTACATGCAGACAGTACATTCATACACATACAAAAATAAAATTTAAAAAAAATTGAGTTAATGGACTGAAAGTCTCAAGATAACTCAAATGATTTTAGAATTAAACTTATAGATGTTACCCAGACAGTAGTATGTCTAAATTGAGATTATGAAGTGGTTATAGCCATATTGGTAATGCCACATTCAAAATGATTATCAAAGTGGAAGTTTGTGGTAGATGGGAACAAAGTATCATTGGGATACAGGAGGCCTAGTACCTGTCAAGCCAAAGTGATAGAAGAACCATTTTTATGTATATTAAATTCAACAAGATTTAAAACAGGATGAGAGTTTAAATGAGAAACGTCCTCCATAAGTTCAATTATTGGACCACTTTGCCTGCAGCTGGTGGTGCTGTTTCAGGGAAGTCATGGAGTCTTTAGGAGGTGTGGCCTTGCTAGAGAAAGCATTTCACTAGGGATGGATTTTGAGAGTTCACAGCCTTGTCCCACTTCCAGTTTGCTGCTTCTGCTTTGTGTTTGTGGTTGGGGGAGATGAGTGCTCCACTTCCGCTCCTGTCTCCATCCCTCTGCTTGCTGCCATGCCTCCCTGCCATGATGGATTATTATCGCTCTGGAACTCTAAGCCAAAATAAACTTCCATAGAGAAAATAAAATAAAAAATAAGGTTTATAGTACATATATTTTCAAGCATACATAAGAATAGAGAGTAAAAAATCAACTCTGATGATGATGAGGATGAAGACAAGGAAGACATGCTACCACTATCAAAGAAAGCAAAATTTGAGTCCTAATAATAGCAATTGCCTATTTATGATCAGTACCTGTTGACAAAACTGGTTCTCTATCCCTCCCCTCTACAAAATCCACAACAAAATACAGTTGTCTCTTGTGAATGACTGACAGATCAGCACATATACTGGACTTCTGCTTATTGAGTGCTAATTCAATGGAGCAGGAGGAGGAGATAACATGCAATTAGGGGGAAGACATAAGCTTATGGGCTCTCCAGAAGCTTGGACCACACATTGCCCTTTTCTCAGGAAAGGAAATGGAAATTAAAACCCAACAGGCCAGGGGTTTTTGTCAGTGCAACTCTGGACTGACTGGTCAGTTGCTACAAACAGAACATGCTTTCTTGGACCATGTTTGTGACTTAGAAGAATGGGCCTTCCTGCCATAGTTTTTCACTAGTAAAGAATGCCATCAGTTTCTTTGCATGAAGGACCTGCCTTTAAAACCGTACATTCTGAACAGTTTAGTCAAGCTACAGCAAGAAGGTTGGAAAACCTCTGTGGGGGAGGGGCAAACTAAAGTATCCTCTTTTTTCTGTTCCATTTGCCCTTCGAACTGCAAAATTTTTTAAGGTGGAGATTTATCCCGACTTAATTAAAGATCCAGTGGAATTCTAAAAAACAAAATCAACTCTCACATACTCATTAACTCATTTTAATACTTATTAATTTACATCCTAGATTCTGTCCTCTATATCCCACATCTTTCCTATACTTACTTTAAAGGAAATCCTAGGCATGTAACTTCATTCATTAATATTTCAGACTGCAGCTTAGTTGAGGCTTGAATGCAAAGTGCCCCCATGAGCTTGTATGTTTGTGCTCTTGGGGTCCCCAGGTGGGGGGGGGTATCCCTTTTAGAAGATAAAGGCTTGATGAAAGCAGTCAGTCAATACTGACTGCCCTTGAGGTTTGGTGGCCTGGCTACAATTCCCATCCACTCTCTGCTCTGCTTCCTCACAACAGATACATGTGACTAAGTGCATCACTCTCCTGTCACCATGCCTTCCCCCACCATGATGGGCTGCAACTGTTCTTTTTTATGTACATTTTAATTGAATTTTGTGCATTTCATATAATAGAGTCAGGGTTGGTGCATACTTTCTTAAAGTGTAACCCCAAACAAACCTTTCTTCACTTAAGTTGTTTCTTGATAGATATTTGGTCACAGTAATAAGAAAAGTAATTATTATCAACACTATTGACAATTTGGACAGTGTGGTTCAATTTGAAGAATATCTTAGTAGCATTCTTTCTGCTTATCCACTAGATGTTCATAATAACCTCTGCTCTAGTCAAGACAAAGTATCTCTAGATGTTTCCAGATGTCCCGTTGGGGGTAAAAATCTCCTCCCTCAAATTGAAAACCCCTGGTATAAAAGAGGGCAATGTTAGAAAATAAAACTACGATATCAGTTTCACACTTACATTTTTATGTAGGGAGTCACTATTGTAGTATAGAAGGATTTTGAACTTGAAATCTTCCTGCCTCAACCTCCCAAGTGCTTGGTTTAAACAGGCCTGCACCACCATGTCCCAAATTCCTTTTATTATAAAACATCTGGTCAGTGTTCAATTGCCATGATTATCTTCTAAAATATTTTTATAATTTTTTCCAAAGTAGACTGATGTAGTTATAGAAATTGATGAATTCAAACTGCACAGAATATACTGGCAGCCTGGACACTCAAAGATGATCCAATGCTGCGATTTAAGTCTAAAAGATCTCTGCTCCAGAATTCCTTTTCTTCTGAGAGTAAGTCATGATTTTGTTTCATTCAAGGGGACAAGGTCTGTCTATATTATAGAGGGCAATTTGTTTTATCTGAAATCTACTGATTGGGACTGAGGAGATGGCTCAGTGGATAAAGTGCTCACTGTGCAAGCATGAGGACCTGAGCTTGGATCACCAGCACCCTAGTAAAAACTAAACATGACAGTGCATACCTCTAATACCGGCTCCAGAAGGTAAAGGCAGGGGGATCCTGGGGGCCAGCTAGTCTAGCCAATCAGTGAGCTCCAGATTCAGTGAGAGTCCCTACTACAGCAAATAAGGTGCAGAATGATAGAGGAAGGCATCTGATATCAACCTCTCACCTCCACACATGCACAGTAAGGAGCATGCACCTGCACTCACACATGTGCACACCCACAAAACACATAACATACACACACACAGGCCTTCCAAAAATCCACCAATTTAAATGTTAATCTCATCCAACACACCCTCACAAAACATCCAGAATTATTCTTGACCATATATCTGGGCACTGCGTCTCAGCCAAGTTGACATAAAATGAATTGCAACACTGGGCATGGTGGAGTACGCCTTTAATCCCAGCACTCATGAGGCAGAGGCAGGTGAATCTCTGTGAGTTCAAGGCCAGCCTGGTCTATAGAATGAGTTCCAGGCCAGCTGGGGCTGCAGGGTGACCCTATCTCAAAAAGACCTAAAAGAATTGAATTTAATCATAAAGCTAGAAAACTTTCAGGAAAAAAAATAGGTTAAATTATTTTTTAAAGATTTTATTTATTTTTATGTGTATAAGTGTTTTGCCCCATAGATGCAATGCCTAGAGAGGCCAGAAGAATAAGAAGGCATCAGATAACCTAGAACTGGAGTTACAGGCTTGTGGGAGATGGTGCTTTTAACCTCTGAGCCATCTCTCTAGCCCTGGGGAAAAATGTTAAGACCAGGTGCTATGCAATGAATTCTTCAACTTGACACCTGAAACACAATATAAAAATTAAAAAAAAACAGATAAATTGGACTTCACCAAAATTAAAGAGAACTTTATAAACTAGAGATTCAAAGTTCTGACATATTCCTGGGTATAGAGAAGGCCACATATAGGAAACTTGAGAGAAGGCCACGACATCTCCCATCACACAAAACTTCAGGCTTTGCATATGAAGAGAACAAAGATGTGAAGTTGTGCTGGATTATTGATGATACCTTAGATATACACTAAAAGTGGCAAACGTTTTTATTTAAAGCATTTAAAGAAATTTCTGTCAAGTGATTATTTTACCACTATGCTGATTAAACAGAGACTTTAGTGACTTCACACAATAGCCAAGAATATTTTTGGATATAAAAGTTACATATTTATTCCAGGAAAGCCCCAAGCAAATAGCAAAAGCAGCAAGTAACAAAACCCTGAAGGAAAGGATCACACGGTTTCCAAATTCGCCACATTCTATCAGTCCAAATGAACAGCATTCCACACGAAATCAGAAGACATGCAAAGAAATGAGAAAGAATGGCACATAGACCAAAAAATAAAATCAAAGATTACATATAGTCCCTGAGAGAGTCCAAATGTAAGACAAACATTAAATCATCTACTAAAGTGTTTAAAAGTTATAGGAAATTATTAAAACAGTTTGTTCCCAAACAAATAATGATGCCATCATTTTAGAAGTTACAAAGCATAAAAATTGTGGAATTGAAAAGCACAGTGTTCAGGGGGCTGGAGAGATGGCTCAGTGGTTAAGAGCACCGACTGCTCTTGTAGAGGACCCGGGTTTGATTCCCAGCACCCACATGGTGGCTAAGAACTGTCTTTAAGCTGGGCATGGTGGTGCACACCTTTAACCCTAGCACTTGGGAGGCAGAAGCAGGAAGATTTCTAAGAGCTGGAAGCAAGTTGTCTATGTGGGGGGGGTGGGGAGAGAGANAAAAAAAAAAAAAAAAAAAAAGAAAGAAAGAAAGAAAAAGAAAGAAAGAAAGAAAAGCACAATGTTCAAAATGAAAAATTTACTCCAAAGGCTAAAAACACTTTTAAGCTAGCAGAAGAATCAGTAAACTACTACAATGTGTCAGTTGAGATTTTCTAATCTAAGAAATGTAAATAGACAAGATAGAGAAAAATTGGATCTATACCAAAAGAAAGGGAGGAGAAGACCATTAGAAGAAAGACTAGCCAAAAACTTCCCAAATTTAATTTTAAAACGATTAATTATATATCAAAGAAGGTAAAATTTCCAACTAGGATAAACTAACCTAGACAGATACTTGTGTAGAGAAATTATCTTCAAACTGTCAAAATCCAAGACAGATAATGTTATAAGAAGTAAAAGTGACTCATATGCACAAAAATAAACCTCTCAATAAGACTAAGAGCAGACTTATTTAGAATCCATGAAATACTCAGAGATGAAATAAAGACACTTAAAAATTCTGGGTCCAGAAAAGCTATGTTTCAAAAGTGAAGGACCAGCTTAAAACATTCCCAGATAAGCTATTTAATTCCTTTTGTTAGTAAAAATACATTACAAAATACATCAGGATGAAAAACATATGATTAAGATGCATGGAATGTAAAAATTAATAAAAATATGCCTTGAAAAGGAAAAAAGAATAAAATTAGAGATTTGTAATAAAAAGATCATTGGCATTGAATGTAACCCTACCCCTCCCAATAATATTGGGAGGAAGATACAATCTTTCAGTAATTCATTGCTATTCCACTAGCTTTTTTAATCACTAAAAGAGAAATAAAGTGAGATACTTAAAAAAAGAAATAAAAGGACATTAGACATTAGTTAGAAATAAATGCCACCAGAACAAACTTAAGTAGGTAAATAAAAAAAGAAAATGTATTTATTTTTTGTCTTTTTGAGACAGGGTCTCCCGTAGCCTCAACTGTCCTGGAACTCGCTCTGTAGACCAGGCTGGCCTTGAACTCACAAAGATCTGCCTGCTTCTGCCTCCCGAGTGCTAGGATTAAAGGTGTGTGCCACCACGCCCGGCAGAAAATGTATTTTATTAAGATTTTCCTTCTTATTTAAAAGATTACATAAAACAATTATAATATTTGTTGATGTTTTGCTATATAATATATAAAGATTCACTTTATATGAAGATAGTACTAAGTAGAAAGATGGAATGAGGAGGAGTCCCAGCACAGTTTTCACAAGCCCTTGAAATTAAGTTACTGTTAATCCAAACTAATTTAAAAAATTTTTTGAGACAGGGTCTCCCTGTAGCACCAGCTGGCCTGGAACTCACTCTGTAGACCAGGCTGTCCTTGTACTCACAGAGATCCACCTGCCTAAGCCTCCCGAGTGCTGACATTAAAGGAGTTCACCACCATGCCCCAGCAATTTTTCAAAGATTTCTTTTTAATTACATGTATATGTGTGTGGGTACATGCATGTGAGTGCAGGTGCTCCTAGAAAAGGAGAGTTTGATCTCTTAGGAGCTGGAGTTACAGATGGTTAGGAATTGAACTCCACTCCACTTGGAAAAGCAAACAAGTGCCCTTAATTGCTGAGCCATCCCTCCAGCCTCTAAAATGTTTTAAAATATAGACTGTATAGCTAGGCATGGTGATACATACCTGTAATATCAGCACTGATGAGGCTCAAGCAGGATTACAAGTTCAATGTCAATGCCAGCCTAGACTAGATAAGTAGTTCAAGGCCAGCCTGAGCAATTCAGCCAAGTTTTGTCTAAAAAAATGTAAATTGGAATTTTTTTGCTTTATTTTTATGTGGATGAATGCTGCAAATATGTAAGTGCACCCATGTCATGCAATACCCATGGAGAACAGAAGAGGGTGTCAGATTCCCTGGAACTGGAGTTATAGATGGTTGTTAGCCACCATGTGGTTGCTGGGATTTGAATGCAGGTCTTCTGCAAGAACAGTCAGTGCTCCTAACCACTGAGCCATCTCTCCAACCACAAATTGGAATTCTTAAGGCAATCACTCAGACAATAACTCAAAGAAAATGACTAGAAATTTAAAGTAACATATTAGAAAAGATCTATGTAACACAGACATTTCACAAGGGAAACTAAAGATCAATAGGTATAGATGCAAAAGTCTGAAAGATTCAACTGATAGAAAACCACAAAAAAATCTACACTAAGATACATCATAATTTCTGAAAAGAAAGATTAAGAATTTGTAAGCCCAGAGAGAATGAGAAGTTACCCATAGAGGAATTCCAAATTGGATGCCACTATTTTTTTAAACAATGGAGGCCAGAATCGACAGCAGAACATTTTTCAAAGACTGAAATAATAGCATTTTCAGACTCTACTGGTTAAAAAAAAGTAGGAAGGAAGAAGAAATAATGTTTTCAGAATAAAAAAGCTCAAGACAGTGATCTAATTTGCTTTCTGTTGCTGTGGTAAAGCTGAGCATGGTGGCTCACACCCTTTAGTCCTAGTACTTGGGAGGCAGAGGCAGGTGGACCTCTGTGAAATCAAGACTGGCCTGGTCTATATAGTGAGTTCCAGGCCAGCTAGGACTATATAGTGAGATCCTGTCAAGAAAAGAAAGAAAGAAAGAAAGAAAGAAAGAAAGAAAGAAAGAAAGAAAGAAAGAAAGAAAGAAAGAAAGAAAGAAAGAAAGAAAGTGAGAGAGAGAGAGAAAGAAGGAAAGAAAGAAAGAAAGAAAGAAAGAAAGAAAGAAAGAAAGAAAGAAAGGAGGGAGGGAGGGAGGGAGGGAGAGAAAAGAAAAGAAAAGAGAGAGAGAGGAAGGAAGGAAGGAAGGAAGGAAGGAAGGAAGGAAGGAAGGAAAGAAGGAAGGGACAGACCAAAACAAAAAACTTAAGGCAGGAACTTGGACATGGGAACTGCTTGGATGTGGGAACTGCTTACTGGCAAGCTCCCCTACCTTGCTCAGCTACGTTTCCTATACATCCCAGGCCCACCTGCCCAGGGATGGCACTGCCTACAGTGGACTAGGTCCTCCCACATTAAGTACCAACTAAGAACTGCCTCACAGACATGCCCAAAGTCCAATGTGATGGAGGTGATTGCTCAATTGAGGTTACCTCTTCCAGGTGTGTCTACTTGGTGTCAAGTTGACAAAAGTAACCAGGACAGACAATATGTTACTCACAGACACAGCCTTGGAGAAGGGTGTGTCTGTGAGTAACATATTGTCTGTAGAAGCTCTTCAAAGAGAAATAGTGCAAGCAGAGGAAGGCTGTGATGTATAGAAGAAAGAAGAGCAATGGAGTAAACATTGTAGACTATCATTCACTTAATGAGTATCTTCACCTACTATGATTGAAACAAATGGTACAAAACTACATAATGTGCTGCTCAGTTTGTGGAGAGAAAATAGTTAAAATACTTGTGCTTTAAAAACTGGGGAAATCTGGGCATGGTGGTGAACACCTGTAACCCCAGCCTTTGGAAGGGCAGGGAAGAAGGATTGTAAGTACTGGGCCAGTCTTCAACAGAATGAGTTTGAATCCAGCCTGGGTTATATAGTGAGTTTGAGTACAGTCTGGGCCACACAAGCTAGTCAGATTAGATCTTGACTCAAACAAAGAAAAATGAAAAAAAAGGAGACATGGATACAATACCTACCCAGGATATCAATAACAAAGGACTTGAACCATTATAAAACCATTGACATAACATTCAGCAAGGGAACAGATTTTTCTCAAGTGAATCTGGAATATTTCCAGACTAGGCTACACGCAATACTGCAAAACAAGTATCAGTACATTTTAAAAGAATGAAACTATAAATAAACTTTTAAAAGAAAAAGCTAGAGAATTTGTAAAAAATAGCACACTGTTAAACAAGTAATATTATATATATGTTATATATATATAACTATAAAGGGAATTAGAAAGTGAAAGAAGAAAATTAAAATACAATATACTAAATTTATGGGGTGCACTGAAAATGGTGCTAAGAGAGCAGTGCATAGCTCTGAGTCAGTATATTCAGAACCAAGGAAGACCTCAACTTTGCATATTTAGTAACTAGAATAGTAGCGCAAACTAAATACAAAGTTAGCAGAAAGATGGTAACACTGGATGTTGGAATGAAGATAAATAACTTTTCAGGGAAAAGGAAAGGAGAGCTGAATAATACTAAGGATGTCTGAAAAGCCATAGTGAAATATTACTTCAAATATGCATATACATATCTGCCAGTTCATATGCATAGCTGAAACCTATATAACAAAAAAGACCAGTACCAGTCAAGGGAAACGTCCCTTCAAGTTGTTGGACAGGGTAGTTCAAGAGACTCACCAAATCATATAGGCTATTGCAACAGCCCTTGGATGAGGGGGCTGTTGCCCCTCCCAGAATGAGAATGTAAGTCCATATTGCTGAAGAGACTTCACATTTTACACACAAGACTTGGAGAAATTGAGCCTGAACTGACCTGGAAGCCTCCTCCGTGAGGACTATTTCTCACAGTATTGGAAGGTGCTATGCAAGCTGCCAAAGGAGAAAAGCAATCAACAGTCCTACCCAGTTCTAAAGACTATGAACCACAGCAATGACCAGCCCAGAAAAATATTTCTATTGGTGCAATACTGCCACTTTTATCTTGGGGATAATCAACTGTCTAATTAAACTTAAGACCCACTCAATAGATGAGAATCCATGTGTGGTACTGGAGACATAGCCAACTATCCATTGTTAGAGAGGTCATAGACCTTAGAAGACAAACTACTGCTGTCACTTCCCTAAGCTAATGTAATTTCTTACTATATTCTAAATAGTTGTCCTTATGTTCACAAATATGTGTATCTCTTATCACTCAACAAAGAAGCTTCTTTTTGCTATAGATGGAGACTATGACAAAATTCCACAACTGATCAAAATGCAGAGAATAAGCAAAGATGTTGTGCCTAGTCCAAATGGATAAATCTATAATGCACCCCCTACATTCAAGGCTCAAGGAATATTGGAGGGATGGGGGAGGGAGACTGTAAGAAGCAGTGGGCCAGGAGGCTTGCTGTTAGGTAGGGTATTCTAGACATGACAGGGAAGCTGCACCCATGTATGCCCCACAATATGGTTGCCTAAACAAGACCTATATAACAGCCACACCAGTTACATGCTAATGTGGACGGGGGAAATATTACAGGAGTCCATCTCTAGATGAAGAGCTACAGGCAATCAATGGTGTTGAGGGAGGAAGAATCAGTCTTCCCCGGGACTCCCTGATAGTTCATCTAGTCTCAGGTGCTCAGCACCAAAACCATGTGCACATAAGCACATGTACACATAAGCACATGTACACACAACCACACACCAGTGCATTGTGTGTGTGCACACACATGTGTGTACAATATTCATATGTAAAACTCTCAAAAAATAAAAACAATTTAATGAAAAAAGAAATCCTTTAAAAAATTAGGTTATCTAGGGGATGGAGAGATGGCTCAGCAGTTAAGAACACTGGCTGCTCTTGCAGAGGACCTGGCTTTGAATCAGAGCACCCATGTGTGGGCTCACAGGAGTCCATAACTCCAGTTCCAGGGGATCTGATGCCCTCTTCTGTCCTCCACAGGCACTGCATGACAGATGCACTTACATACATGGAACAATAACTCATACACATAAAATAAATGAAAAGAATTTTTTTAAGATTTAGAAAAAAATCAGGTAACCTAGATGGTGTAGAAAAAAGGCCTAGCCAGGCATGGTGGTGCATGCTTTTAATCCCAGCACTTGGGAGGCAGAGGCAGGCGGATTTCTGTGAGTTCAAGGCCAGCCTGGTCTACATAGTGAGCTCTAGGCCAGCTGGGACTAAAGAGAGACCCTGCCTCAAAAAAAAAAAGGATCAAAAAAGAAAAGAGTAAAAAGGCATAGAAAAGGAATGTACCAAAACTGAATCATGAAGAAAAATTTTAAATATATGTGAATCTATTATTGATAAGAAGCTAGCCAAGGAGTTATTGGCTGTTGATGGCTGCTGGGGAGGGAACTCACTTTTGGCAGGGGGGGGGGGATGGAGAAGGAATACAAAGAGGCCCTCCCATTCACAATAGCCTAAAAAAAACTACCTTGGAACAAACCTAACCAAAGACACCAAAGATCTCTACAATTAAAATTTTAAACCCCTGAAGGAGATTGAAGAAGATACCAAAAGGTGGAAAGACCTCCCATGCTCAGGGATGGGAAGAATTAGTAAAAACGTCCATCCTATCCAAACTAATATACACATTCAATGCAATCACAATCTAACTCCCCATGAGTTTCTTCTCAGACTTAGAAAAAAAATCCTTACATTCATATGGAAAAACAAAAGACCCCAGATAGTCAAAACAACCCTGAGCAAAAACAGCAACACAGGGGCATAACCATACCAGATTTCAAACTATATTACAGGGCTATAGTCATAAAAACAGCCTGGTACTGGCACAAAAACAGATCCGTAGATCAACGGAACAAAATTGAAGAGCCAAACCTGAGCACATACAATTTCAGCCACCTTATATTTGACAAGGGGCCCAAGAAAAACTCAATGGAAGAAAGACAGCATCTTCTGCAAATGGTGCTGTCAAAACTGGATCACCACTTGTAGAAAGATGAAGCTGAACCCCTACCTTTCATCATGGACAAAAATCAACTCCAAATCGATCAAAGACCTCAATGTGAAACCAGAAACCCTGAAAATGATAGAAGACAACAAGGGCAGTAAACTACAAATATGGGCATAGGAAAAGACTTTTTAAATAGGACAGCAGGTGCGTTGGAAACAAGGTCAAGAATAGACAAGTAGGACCTCATTAAACTCAAAAGCTTCTGGACAACAAAAGAAACTATCAAAGAAGTGAAGAGAAAACCCACAGAGTGGGAGGAAACCTTCACCACAGATACATCTGATAGAGCAGTAACATCCAGAATATATAAATTACTCAAAAAACAAAGGAGCAAGAAGACAAATGACTCTATCAAAAGATGGAGTAAAGAGATGAATAGAGAATTCACAAATGAAGATTTGAGAAACATCTCAGGAAGTGTTCAAAGTCGCTAATAATTAAGGAGATGCAAATTAAAACCAGCTTAAGATTTCACCTTACCCCAGCAAGACTGGCCAAGATTAGGAAAACAAATGACACCAAATGCTGGAGAGGTTGTGGGGAAAGGGCAACACTCATTCACTGCTGGTGGGAATGTAAACTCATGAAACCCCTATGGAAAGCAGTGTGTAGAACTCTTAAAAGACTGAAAATGAGGGGCTGGAGAAATGGCTCAGCAGTTAAGACCACCGACTGCTCTTGCAGAGGACCTGGGTTCAATTCCCAGCACCCACATGATGGTTAAGAACCATCTTTAAGCTGGGCATGGTGGTGCATGCCTTTAATCCTAGCACTCGGGAGGCAGAGGCAGGTGGATCTCTGTAATTTCAAGGCCAGCCTGGTCCACAGAGTGAGTTCCAGGCATGCTGGGGGTACAGGGAGACCCTGTCTAAAAAAAAAAAGACTGAAAATAAGGCATACCTGACCCAGTCATACCACTCCTGGCTATATACCCACAAGACTCATCCTATCACAGATATACATGCACATCTATGTTTATTGCAGCTCTCTTCACAATAGCGAAGAGCTGGAACCAACACAAATATCCTTCAGCCAATGAGTGGATAAAGAAAATGTGGCACATCTACACAATGGAGTTCTATGCAGCAGTAAAGAAAGATGGCATCATGAACTTTGCAGGTAAATGGATGGAACTAGAAGACATTATGCTAAGTGAAGTAACACAGTCCCAGAAAAACAAAGGACAAATGGTATCCCTCATTTGTGGATGCTAGCACCAAATCCCTAGCTGCAAAGCAAAGTAAGCATCATCAACGTGGTATGGTCAAAAGGTGAACCCCTTAATGGGCTCTAGAATTAACCTACCACTTATGTTCAGAGTTTGTAATATTGGTATATGGGTGGAGGGTATGTATGCATATTTTAGAGCAATATAAAATTAAAGGGAAAATGTGAATTCCTAAACACATTTTGGAATTAACTTATAGATTTTCAGTCATCATAATTTAGGTATATGTGTGACATATATATATATATATATATGTATATATATATATGTGTGTGTGTGTCGTGTGAACATATACATACTATATGGATATATCATTACTCACTATAGATATATATATATATATATATATGAGCAATACAAATTGGAGGGAACAACACCAAAAAAGGACTGACTGAAAAAGTAAACTTCTGCCCCAAACAGTAAACCTCTGCAAAGAAAAACTTCAAAAAGTCTGAGAAAAAGATGCAAGACATGAATGGCAGAATGTATGAGTTCAGGTGGGGTAGGGGGACATGGAAGGAGGAATGAGTCTAAACTGGATTGAGAAATGTTATATGAAATGAACAAAACTTCAATAAAAATATTTTAAAAAGAAGACATTTCCTCCCTTAAAAAACACTCCCAGCCAGGCGTGGTGGCTCGCGCCTTTATTTACTTATTTTTTTATTTATTCTTGTATGTGTATGAGTGTACTGTCTGCATGTAGGTTTGTGCACCCGTGTCGTGCAATGCCGCGGAGGTCAGAAGAGGGTGTCAGATTCCCCTGGAACTGGAGTTAAAGACCATTCTTAGCTGCCGTGTGGGTGCTGGGAATAGAACCCGGGTCCTCTGCAAGAGCAGTCAGCATTCTTAACCGTCGAGCCATCTCTCAGCCATTTCCAGCCCCAGCTCTGGCTATTCTTGCAGAAGATCCGTGTTCAAATCCCCGCACTCACATGGTGGCAAACAACTGTCCATAACTTCAGTTCCAGGCTATCTGACACCTTCTTCTGTCCTTGGTGGCCTTTGCACAACACAGGTGCATTTAACATACATGCAAGCATAACATTCATACAAACAAAATAAAAATAATGTTTTAAAAAAAATCATTCTTGAACTACTTCTAAAAATTGAAGTGTACAAAACACTATTCCATGTTTTGAGGTCATCACTCTATAATATAAAAGCTTGGCACAACTGCTCACAAATTGGTTTGACATGAAGGATGCTTGTACTCACAAATTATCACTTATTGTTAAAAAAATGAAAACAAAACAACAACAAAAAAACCCAGAAAGATGCAGAAAAGTTACGGCAGAATGCATGATCTGGGATGGGTAGGGGTGGGGCGGGGTGAAAGGAAGGGGATATACGCCTGAACTGAATTGGAAAAAGATGTATGAAATACACAAAGCATCAATAAAAAAAAAAAAGCTTGGAAAACAATTACCAGAAAAGAAAACAGCCTGTGATGGTTAACCTTGATGTCAAATTGATTGGATGGATAGATGTGTATCAGAATAGTCAAAACACTTTTGCTTATGCAGGCACTTTCAGACATGATTAGATCATGAGAACACTGACTGAATGAAGCGTTTCATCTATTGAGGCATTCAAAATTCAAGCAGAGCATTAAAATGTGGTGGAACTGTGGAAGGTAGGGCCTCGTTGGAAGAAATGGGTCACTGAGGGCCTACCTGTAAAGGACGTATCTTGGATCTGGCAGTTTCCCATCACTCTTCTCTGCTTCTTGCCACCGTGAAGTAAATAGCTCTTCTCACCTACTCCTTCTCTGCTATGATGCCCTGCCTCACCACAAGCTTGCTGCCATAGCATCAAGGATGCTATACTGAAACCTTTGAAAGTGTGAGCCCCAAATAAATCTTTTCTTTTTTTCAAGTGTTTCTTGGATATTTGTCACAGTGAAAAAAGAACAAACATGAGAATGATACCCATTCTGAATAGGAATACAATTAAAAAAAATACAATAACATATTAAGCCAGGCATGGTGGTACACACCTTTAATCCCAGCACTCAGGAGGCAGAGGCAGGCAGATCTTTGAGTTCAAGGCCAGCCTGGTCTACAGATAGAATTCCAGGCCAGCTGGGCCACAGGGAGACCATGTGTCAAAAAAACCCATTAAATTCATAAATTCAGCAGCTTGCTAAAGGTAACATTCAGCATGAATGGGCAGGGAGATGACTCAGTGGGCAAAGTACTTGCCATGGAAGCATAAGAGCTTGTGTTTGAATTCCTAGCAGTCATGTAAAAGCGAGGCATGTTAGTGTACATCTGTGACCCCAGTGCTGGGAGAAGAAGATACGTGAATCCCATGGGCTTTTTGGCCAGTCGGTCTCCCTGAATTAGTGAGATCCGGGTCAAAGGAAAGAGACTCTGCCTCAAAAAGTAAGATGGAGAAGCAATTAAAGAAGACATTTTGTGGCTAGGCATGGCAGTGCATACCTTTAATCCCAGGCAGAGATAGCAGAGATAGGTGGAGCTCTGTAAGTTCAAGGCCAACTTGGTCTACATAACATGTTTAAGGCTAGCCAGGGCTACATAGTGAGACTCTGTCTCAAATTAAATTAAATTAAATTTTAAAAATAGGGGGTGGAGGCCAGGCATGGTGGTACATGCCTTTAATCCCAGCACTTGGGAGGCAGAGGTAGGTGAATCTCTGTGAGTTCAAAGCCAGCCTGGTCTACATAGTGAGTTCCAGGATAGCTGGGGCTACAGGGAGACCCTGTCTCAAAAAGACCCTCCAAAAATAGGCTTTGGAGAGAGAGCTCAGTGGTTAAGAGGATTGGCTGCTCTTATAGAGGACCCAAGTTCAATCTTCAGTACCCAAATGTCAGTTAACAGGTGTTTGTAACTCTAGTTCCAGCAGATCTGACCTCTGGGGGCATTGCAAGACAAGGGTGCACTCTTACACACATATGGCACAAGGCATGAACTGGGGTGGGGGCAGGGAGAGGGGAATGTGTCTAAATTGGACTGAAAGATACTGTATGAAATACACAAATCATCAATAAAAGTATTTAAAAAATAAATAAAATAAAAAATAATAAAATATTTAAAAAATAAAATAAGAAAGGAATCCTGGTGTCAACCCCTGGCTTCCAGATACAACCACATAGGCAAGTGTACATGTACACATGCTTACATCAAATACACTCACACACACACACGATTATATAGCAAGATCAAACAGGATTTATTCATGGAGTATAAGGATGGTCCAACATATGAAAATCCATCAGTGTAACATTCTACATCAACAACATGAAGGAAGAAAATGACATCAAAGACAGAGAAAAGATATTTGGCAAAATTCAACACTCAGCAAACTAAGTAGAAAGCTGTGTGTCGTGGCACACACTTGTAATCTCAGCACTCAAGATGATTACCACTGAATACCAGACCACACAGGTCTACACAGTAATACCCCCATCTCAACAGCAATGAACTCAGAAAAGAAGACAACTTTCTTGAGACAATCAAATATAGATATATGCTTGCAGCTAATATTATGCCCAGTGCTGAGACTCAAAGCTTCTTCCCTCACACCAAGGACAAGACAGTGATGCTTGATTTCATGGTTATATTCAGAACAGTAGCAGAAATTCTAGAAAAATTAGCTAGGAAAAAAACAAATAAAAGGCATCCAAATTAGAAAAGAAGTAAAAGTTTCGGTCACAGATAACATTATCTTATATGTACAAAAATCCTAGACCCCACAAAAAATCTTAGAATGAATAAATGAGTTAAATAAAGGAAATAGGATAATATAAACTATGTATTAGTAGAAGGATTAATAAGTATTAGAGAAAATACAACTCTTGCACATTGCTGCTGAAAGGTAAAATGATGCAGATGTTATGTGAAAAAGTTAGTTGGTGGTTCCCCAAAAAGACAAAACATAGAATTATGACATGATTCCATTTCTAGATATGTGCCCAGAGGAATTGAAAGACTTGAATTAATATTTAAACACCAATGTTCTTTGCAGTGTTGAGGGGAAATCCCTTGTGTCTCTTAACAAATTAACAGATAAACAAAAGCAGCCCACACACATAATGGAGAAGACGATGGATCAGTGGGTGAAAAGCACTTACCACATAAGCCTAGCAACATGAATTCAAGTCTTGGGACCCATGGTGGAAGGAGAAAACAATGCCTGAAAGTTGTCCTCAAAACCTTGACACACACTCCAATGTGCATGGCTGCACACACACACACACACACACACACACACACACACACAAATGATGATGATAAGATAACATACCCTTAAAATGATTAAGATGGTCTTCAAAATTTTCAGTTATGCAAAATCAAAAATTCCTGGGGGTGTGGTTATACAGTGTGAATATATTTTGGTGACTTTGCTGAACTATACAACTTTAAGTAATTAGGATGATAGATTTTGTTAATGCATATTTTTCCATGACTAAAATTTTAAAACAAAAAGGGACACAAAAACAAATTTTTAGTCATCAATTTGACAAATGACCAGAAATGGACCAATCCTCAAAAATCACAAACTTCCTGGGGCTGGAGAGATGGCCTAGCGGTTAAGAGCACCAATTGCTCTTGCAGAGGACCCGGCTTCAGTCCCCAGCACCCACATAGCAGCTGAGAACCGTCTTTAACTCCAGTTCCAGGGGAATCCGACACCCTCTTCTGACCTCCGCGGCATTGCACAACATGGGTGCACAAACCTACATGCAGACACATAAAAAGTAAATAAAATTAAAAATAATAAAATGTTAAAAAAAAGCACAAACTTCCAAAGAAGCCAAGAAGAAATAAACAACATGAATATGGATATATCCATATATATCCAACACCCTCTTCTTGCCTCTGTGGGCACTGCACAACACAGTGCACTTGCATACATGCAGGCTATACACACAAAATAAATAAGTAAATAAATAAATAAATAAATAAATAAATAGCCAGGGCACCAGAAAGAGGCCATTGGGCAAGGTGAGCAGGCCTTAAGCAGGGGTGTGTGCAGTAGAACACATGCAATATGAAAGAAGAGAAGGGAATACTGGGGGTGTGGAAAGGTTTAAAGGGAGATTGGAGTGGATGTATGGGGAAAAGGAGAAAGTGGGTGACTATGAACCAAACTGAGGGTGCATGAAAAAGTCATACAGAAACCTACTAGTGTGTAAGCCAATTAAAAATATAATTAATCTGGGCAAACTGGTACATACCTTTAATCCCAGCACTCAAGAGCCAGAGGCAGGTGGATCTCTGTGAGATAGAAGCCCTGGTCTCCAGGCCAGATGGACAGTGATACATACATATATAAGTAAAAAGAATTTGAACAGAGGTACATGGTGGATAATGCTTTTCCTAGAAGCTATAGAATATTAAACAATTTAACAAAAATTCTAGTCCCATGTGTGACACACTTCCCTGAGTCATTGATCATGGAAGCCCTGTAGAGGTCCCTGAAAACAATGTAGGCTATTGGCATTGTTCTTGGTTGCCCATCATAACTAGATATTAAGACCTTATTGCTGAAGCTCCCACACATTTTGGTTACAGAACATAGGGAAATCAATAATCACTGGGATAGAAGCTTCCTCCGTACTGGCTAGCTTTGATAGTGCACAGAAGGTGCTGCTACGTAGGCTGATGTAAAGAAAAGTTCTCAACAGCCTTACCTAGGTGTCAATCCCGTAAGCTCTAATACCTGCCAGATAAGCTGTGCCCACTGGTGCAATAGTGGCATGAGAATTATGAGAGTAACCAACTGTTTTATGATTGGATTTGTGATCCACTCCACAGGAGAGAATTCATGCCTGGTACTGTAAACCTAGTCAAAAGTTCATGCCTGCTGATGTCAGAGGCCCTAGCGGAGGACTTACAGATGCTTTACTAAATGGACATGGTCTAAAACTGCATTCTAAATACTTAGGATTATATCTGTAGATTAGTGCTGCTCTCAGCCTTAATCAGAGAAGCTTCTTTCTGCAGCAGGCAATGGTTGATGGCAAAGACTCATAACTGATCAAAGTGCCAAGAATAAATGTGTATTGAGTGGGTGGCCCTAAACAGGACATGTACAGTCATCCCTTCCAAGCTTTGGGGAGCATCACAAAAGGGGGAACAGAATGAATATAAGACCCAGAGGATAGGGAAAAATGGTCATTGCACCAACTGTGTTTACCTACACAAGACCTACCCGAGATTGAACAAACATATCAATGTTCCATCGTGGCGCAGGGGGCTCATAAGATTCTACTTGTCCCTGAGGAGCTATTAGCAGTTAATGTATGCTGCAGGAGGAGGGGTAATTTTTTCCCCGTGATTTAGCCTCTGGTAAGTTACTGATGTTCCAGTAAATAACCTCCCACCCATTCTCATGTGAGCAACTCTTTTTTTTTTTTTTTATTTCTGTATGTGTATGAATGTACTGTCTGCATGCAAGTCTGTGCACCCGTGTCGTGCAATGCCGCGGAGGTCAGAAGAGGGTCTCGGATTCCCCTGGAACTGGAGTTGTCCTGGAATTGGAGTTTCAGACGGTTCTCGGCCACCATGTGGGTGCTGGGGATCGAACCCGGGTCCTCTGTAAGAGCGGTTGGCGCTCTTAACCGCTAGGTCATCTCTCCAGCCCCGTGAGCAACTCTTAAACTCACTTGGGAAAACTCAGTGCCCACTGGCCGGGTTCCCAGCACTGACTGATAAAGGAGTCCTCAGACCTTGACTACTCGGCCCAACCTTCCGTTATCCCCTAGTCCCTGTCACCCACAGGTAAACAGACCCTTGACATAGAGCATCCAGCTGAAACTTTTGCCATCCCCACATTCCCTGGTGCTGTAGGGTATGTAGTCCTTAGACCTTGAGCATTTGGCCCAAATTTCCACAGTCCCTCTATCTAGCTCCTGGCACTAACAGCTAGACCCCAGACAAATGGCCCAAAGTTCCACTACCCTGTAGCTCCTGGTGCCAATAGGTAAGGTCCCCAGATCCCAACCACACAGCCTGAACGTCTGCAGTCCTTCCAGCTTGCTATGTGACAGTTAAGGAGTCAGTGGACTCTGACTCCAGTCCAAACCTCTGATACTCTCTAGGGGTCCTTGGACCTTGAGACGAATTTCCAGCCCACACTTCTCTAGCTCTTTGCGTCCCTAGAGCCACGGTATTCAACCAATTAACTCCAGATATGGAAGTCTCAGAACAGAAACAAAAACAACACAAAACTCCAAAACAACTTGTCACCTCCAAAATTTACTTATCCCGTAGTAATGGACCCCAATGAGAATGACCTGGAAGAACTTCTAGACCAAGATTCAAAAGAATGACTATAACTATGTTTAAACAACTCAAAACATGAATATACTTAGTGAGTCACAAAAAAAAAGATATAAATGTTTGACGGGGATTTGTTTGAAAGTAGAGGTTTAGTAGGAGTACAAGAGGAGTGGTGAAAATGACAGAAATACATTACACACACATATGAATTTGTGAAAAAATAATAAAGCAATAACAAGGAAGCTATTAGCAGGCTGGAGAGATGGCTCAGTGGTTAAGATTTCTGGCTGTTCTTGCAGAGGATCCGGATTTGGTTTCCAGCACCCACATGATGGCTAAGGACCATCTGTAACTCCAGTTTCACGGGATCCAGCGCCCTCTTCTGGCCTCTGCAGGCATTACACAGGTACACTTACATACAATGCAGGCAAAACACAAACTAAAATAAATAAATAAAATACTTTAAATAAAAATAAAGGAACCTATTAATATGATAAGGAATAGGTTTCTATGAAGTTTTAGACAACATACTAGTATAGTGTCTGGGATTTACAGTGGCATGATAAAAACCACAGAAAATCAGAAGGAATTAGTATATAAGTCAGGATAGTGGTTAGTTATTAGGAGCAGAAATTATTTAAGTGGGATATGGTACATAGAAGGGGTTTCCTGGATGACTGGAAAATTTCTATTTCATATCTGTGTTTTTAATTTTTGTACCCTTAATTATTTCATGCGTGTGTACATGTGTATGTGGGTATGTACATGACACAGCATATAGGAGCTCAGAAGACAACTTGCAGGGAGGAGTTGGTTCTGTGTCCTTTCACCACATGGGTCCCAGAGATCAAATCCAGATCCTCACACTTGGCAGCAAGTACTTTACCCACTAAGATATTTTACTGGCCCATCATCTTTATTTTTGATAATTCATTAAGTTGTACATTTGATCCATGTGGTTTCATATATGTTTTATTTTACAATAAAAAGGTTAGTTTTTAAAAGAATATCCAAAATAGATCTAGAAGTTGTGCTGTTTTATTTTTAGCTACACGTACCATTTTCCATATTTAAAACTATTCAAAAATATGATTTGATAAATATTGTGTTGAAACAGTTCTAAAATCTAATTTTGGGGGCTGGAGAGATGGCCTAGCAGTTAAGAGCGCCAACTGCTCTTGCAGAGGACCTGGGTTCGATCCCCAGCACCCACATGGCGGCTGAGAACCATCTGTAACTCCAATTCCAGGAGAACTCCAGTTCCAGGGGAATCCGATGTCCTTTTCTGACCTCCGCGGCATTGCACGACATGGGTGCACAAACCTACATGCAGACAGTACATTCGTACACATAAATAAATAAAATTTTTAAAGAAATCTAATTTTCTCCTTTATGCAAAGTAGAGACTTTGGTGTATTGAATAGTGATTATTGATTTTTATTTCTCTCCATCAGCCCTTGAGACTATCATTTGAACCAAGATCTTATAAAATACCAAAATCTTGACATATTGTTGGGTATACTGTGGAAAGAACTTCCTATGCAACCTCGAATTCTGGCTGGCTGTCATAATTAGCAAATTTTTGCCCTGGTGCAAATGACATTTCTTTGTTACTAAAGGATCTAAATAGTATTTGTCACATTTCCTCTATCAAATCAGAAGTCAATGACTGCCACTTTCTTCCCTTCTCAAACCAATGATTTCTGTTTGCTTTTGTTTTCAGTTTGTTCATTTGTAGTACTGGAGGTTGACCCCAGGGCCTTGAACATAGAGGGTGTATTAGTCACTTTTCTGTTGCTGTGATAAAACCACCATGACCAAGGGAACTTATAAAAGGAAGAGTTTATTTCTGGCAGAAGGCATGGTGGCCAGGGCTGGAGCAGAAAGCCGAGGTTTACATATCACAATGAGTACAGGAAGTCAAGAAAGAGCCTCTGGAAACTAGCAACGCTTGTTAAACTCACTAAGCCCACCCCCAGTGACCTAATTCTTCCAGCATGGCCACACCTTCTAAGATCTCCCAAACGGCACCACCAACTGGGGACAAAATGTCTGAATACTTAAAGCCTATGGGGGACACTCTCACTCAAACCACCACAGGGGCAAGTTGAAGCAAGGTATATAGCCATGCTGGCCTTGAACTCACAATCCTCTTGCTTCAACCTTCCTGAGATTACAAACTTGCACCCCTAGGCCTAACTTCTCTTAAGGACTTGTTAAAAGCTCCATTACTTTGGAAAACAACTCATTTTAACAAAAACCTCTGTTACAAGATGGAAAACTATAAGAACAACTCTACATGAACTATTGTACCCATGCTGGGATAAACCTTACAATTCAAAATAGGATGAAATTTAAAATATTAAGTTTACAGAGCTGACTAAAATCTAGGGGAAGCCTTAGCTATGAGGAAGAAACCTAAGCAGAGGCATTTATTTGCTTATTTTTTTAGTGTTGGCACCCAAACCCAGAACCTCAAGCATACCAAAGCATGCACTTTACTACTGAGCCCCTGAGAAGGGATTTAAGACAGAGAAATAACTGTGGAATATTTCAAGGCATAACGAAATGCTATCATTACAGAAGTAGATGCGCTCAAGCCAATGGGTAGTATCTTGTTTTTCATCATTCCCATATATCTTTCCACGTAGAATTTTAGAAAGAGTGGTGAAAATGGTATGTGGAAATATACTAGCATCCTTGGGTCCTCTGACAGTATTTTACTTTCACAAATTATACCAAAATAAACCAAATGCTTCAGAGAGAAACTCAGATTGACCCAACAAAATAGTGCAATTAAAAAGTACAAACAGTAAAATTCAGAAAGAGACAGGGAGGAGACGGGGAGGACACTTCAGTCCAAAATCATCTAATCAGTGCATTTGCTGAATACTACAAGCACATGTGTGAAAGAAGAGTGACGGGCATCAGCTGTTGAGTGACATTTTTAGAAACAAACAAAATAAATCTTTGGCCAAGAAATTTGGCTTTGAGACCTGCAGTGTGGACTAGTCCTGAAACAGGGTAAGGCTGAGTGGTACTTGGGGGGGGGGTTCCACATCTGATGGTGGCTTCAGTGGAATCTGTGGACTTAGGGAGGGGAACAAATTGAACTCCAGGTTAGTCCCACATGCACTAGGGAAGTTCCACATTTCCCAGTGGCTTCAGTGGAAACTGCAGACCCAGGGTGAGGACCAGGTTATGCTTTAGGTACGACCTACAGGTGTATGGAGAGGTTATGCTGCTATCCCCAGCAAAAGCTACAGACCCCAGAAGCCCTAACTGACACAGAACAATACTTGACCCTCAGAGGAAGAACTGAGATAGAACCCCAGCCCTAAATACCAGTCTCATAGAGGAAAATGGTACCCATTTTCCATTGAACATTGCAAATACCACCACTGAAAAGAAAAAAAGGGGGGATTTGAATTTAAAAAAAATAGAAAAAGAAAAATTCAACCAAAAAACTAACTCCATATGTGTAAGTCCCAACACAGAAACAGAAGCAACATGAAAAACCATGACCCACTGGGTATGGTGGGGCACACACCTTTAATCCCAGCACTAGGGAGGCAGAGGCAGGCGGATCTCTGTGAGTTAAAGGCCAGCCTGGTCTACATAGTAAGTTCCAGGACAGTTGGGACTGCAGGGAGACACTGTCTCAAAAAGACAAAAAAAGAAAGAAAAATCAAGACCTAAACACAAAATCACTAATCCTGTAATAATAGCATCTAACGAATATGACCTGAAAGAACTTCCAGACAAAAAATTCAAAATAATTATTATAAGTATGTTCAAATGGCTAGGTGTGGTGGTGCACACTTTTAATTCCAGCACTCAGGAGGCAGAGTCAGGCAGCTCTCTTGAGTTAAAGGCCAGCCTGGTCTACAGAGAGAGTTCCAGGCCAGCTGGAGCTACCAGGAGACACTGTCTCAAAAAATTTTTTTAAACACACAATTGGGGCTAGAGAGATGGCTCAGCAGTTAAGAGCACTGGCTGCTCTTGCACAGGACCCAGGTTCAATTCCCAGCATCCACATGGTGGCTAACAATCACCCATAACTCCAGTTCCAGGGGACCCTGACACCCTTTTCTGATATCTGTAGGTATTGCATGGCATGGATGCACTTACATACATGCAGGCAATGCACTCATACACAAAAAATAAAAATTTAAAAAATGAATAAAAACACAGAATGAAGAAAGCATTTGAAAAGATGCAAGACAGAAAGGTGAAGCCATTTACAAAGGCAGACCCATTAAAATAATACCTGATTATTCAGCAGAAGCTTTTAAAACCAAAGGGGCCTGGAAAGTTGCATTTCACCTTCTGAAAGACAACTGTCAACCCATACTCTCCAGCAAAACTATGAAAAACTGAAGGAAAAATAAAAGCTTTCCATGTTTAAAACAGATTAAAGGAATGTCTGACCACTAAACCAGCTCTACAGAGACTATGGAATGAATATTTCAGTCTGAAGATAAGGATAATCATAGCAAAGAGAATAGATAATTTCAGAACAGTTCATCAAAACAAATCTAAGTAAACACCACAAAACAACAAAATGACAAGAATCAACACACATCATTCAATAACCCTTAATGTTAATATTCTCGATTCCCCAATAAAGCAACACAGAAGAGCAGATTGGATTAGAAAACAGGATCTTTTTGCTGCCTCACAGAAACATACGTCACCATCAAAATCGGATATCACATTAGGGTAAAAGGATGGAAAAGAGGATTCCAAGCAAATGGAACTAAGAAATAAGCAAGCATGGCTATATTAACCTAACAAAATAGACTTCAAACCAAAGCCAGTGAAAAGAAATAAGGAGTGTCACTTCACACCCATTATAGGAACAATCCCCCAAGATGATATTACATATATATATATATATATATATATATATATATATATATCACAAATACACCAAGTTTCATAAAAGAAATGCTATGAGATCTAAAGGTACAGATTAACCTTAACACAGATGACTTAAATATCTCACTCTTACTAAAAGACATCATCTGGACAAAAACTAAACAGGAACATTGGAATTAAATGGCATCATTAATCAAATGGACCTAACAGACATCTGCAGAAAGTTTCACTCAAACACTAAAGAATGCACATCGGCTGGGCGTGGTGGCACACACATTTAATCCCAGCATTTGGGAAGCAGATGTAGGTCTGCCAAAATTTGAGGTGACCTGATTTACATAGGGGGGTTTAGGCTAGCCTGGGCTACATAGTGACACCCTGTCTCAATCTCCAAAGCAGTAACACCAAAAATAATATGTGTGAAACATGGAAAGAAGACAGATAAACTAGAGACATTGGAACCTGAAGAGTAGCACAGTAGTGTTTTCCTAGGTTTTCATTCTGCTTCATACAGCTTTTTTTAATTTTTATTTATTTTTGTATGTGTATGAGTGTACTGTCTGCGTGCAGGTTTGTGCACCCGTGTCGTGCAATGCCGCGGAGGTCAGAAGAGAGTCTCGGATTCCCCTGGAACTGGAGTTCTCCTGGAATTGGAGTTACAGACTGTTCTTGGCCTCCATGTGGGTGCTGGGGATTGAACCCGGGTCCTCTGCAAGAGCAGTCGGTGCTCTTAACCGCTAGGCTATCTCTCCAGCCCCTGCTTCATACATCTTAGACTGCTAGGCAGCTAGAGTATCTTTGGCTACCCAAAGACCATAAGGAGCAGCCTAGAAATTCAGAAAACACGGACAATGTTTTACTCCAGCTAGACATCTATGGAAAATCTCTGTCTCCAACCACAGTATCAATAGGCCAAATACTTGTGTGCCAGGCATGGTGGTGCACACTTGTAATCCCAGCACTCGGGAGGCAGAGGCAGGCAGATCTCTGTGACTTCAAGGCCAGCCTGGTCTACATAGGAAGTTCCAGGATAGCTGGGGATACAGGAAAATCCTGTCTCAAAAGACCCCAAAACAAAACAAAACAAAAAAAATGTGTCTGAATGATTTTCTGAATTTCATTAGTATCTGTTACAATATTTCCCTTTTTATCTCTAATTTCATTTATTTAGGTTTTCTGTATCTTTCCTTTGGCTAGTTTGATTAAGGGTTTGGTATTGTTTATCTTTATAAAACCCAACTCTTCTTTTATTCTTTTTTTTCTATTTCATTAATCTCTGCCCTCATCCTGAGAATTCCTTTCCACCTACTGGTTGTGAGTTTTGTTTGTTTTTGTTTTTCCAAGGTCCTGAGGTACATTTTCACTTTTTATTTGAGACCTCTCTAAGTTTGTACTTTAGGTACTTGCAGCTATAAACTTTACTCTCTTAGGACTGCTTCCTTTGTATTCCATAAGTTTTGGTGTGCTGTGTTTTCATTTTCATTCAATCCTAGGAATTTTTAAATTTGCTTCTTTTTAAAAATTTATTTATTTGTTTATTTATTTATTTGTAATGCCTGCATATATGTAAGTGCATCCATGTCATACAATGCCCATGGGGGTCAGAAGAGGGCTGAAGATCCCCTGGGACTGAAATTATAAATGGTTGCTAGCCACCATGTGAGTTTTGGGAATCAAATCTGGGTCCTCTTCAAGAGCCCCTCACGGGGCTGAAGAGATGGCTCAGCGATTAACAGCACTGACTGCTCTTGCAGAGGACCCAGGTTCAATTGATGGCAGCTAAGAACCATCTTAGGCTGGGCGTGGTGGCACACGCCTTTGATCCTAGCACTCAGGGGACAGAGGCAGGCTGATCTCTGTGAGTTCAAGGCCAGCCTGGTCTACATAGTGAGATCAGGCCAGCTGGGACCAAAGGGAGACCCTGTCTCAAAAAGACCAAAAAGGGGAAAAAAAAGAGTACTTCACAAAGGCACTGGATGCCTGCTGGAGCCTAGGTGCTGGTGTTCTGAACACAGTTACCACCACTTTGTCCTTTGTCCTTCTGCTTCCACTTCTGGATGAGACATTAAGGTTTGAAGGGAGAAAGGAGGGAGGCATTAAATAACAGACCACACCCACTGCAAGTTCTGGAGCTAGGAACTGAATAGTGGAAAAAAGAGACTCTTTAAATGGATGAGAAGTTAAAGCCTTTACTTGGAACACATGAGGCTTAAACTGGTCTTCTGAGTGGGTTTCTGTGCATTTTTCAAATACCTTCAAATGAGACTGTTCTTTTTTATGGAAGTGATAGGAAGCTGTGGGCTCCACATGAGGAGCTACCATGAGATAGAGAAGATACAGGCTGTGGGAAGTGTTTAAAGGCAAAACTGGATAAAGGATAATTATTTCCCACTGTTCTTTCACTGAGTTCATCCCACTCACCAAACCACTGACAAGTGTCACGTACCTGGAGCCTAGGTGTTGCTATTATTTTTTTTTCTTATGTTAGTGGCCCAGCTGGATTTATGAGTTACAATATTTTTTAATTTTTTATTTATTATTTTCAGTTTATGTGTATGTGTATGTGTGTAAGTGCACCCATGTTGTGCAATGCCCTTGGAAGTCAGAAGACGGTGTTGGATCCCCTAGAACTGGAACTATGGATGGTTGTTAGCCACCACATGGGTGCTGGGAGTCAAACCCAGGTCCTCTACAAGAATAATTAGTGCTCTTAACTGCTGGGCCATCTCTCCAGCCCCAAGTTACAGTATTTTTAAAATAAATTCCTTTAGTGTTTGAACTAGCCAACCCAGACTTGGTTGCTTGACACTAAGAAGCTCGGGTGTCCCTGCCATTTGGAGGTCTGCTTCTATTGCTCCTGAAACCTGCAGCATCTTTGTATTTTGTATCATTTGATTTTTGGACATATTTGATACTTCCTTGGATTCAGTGAATCAAAATCCTTGTCTTAAAATAGAGCTTAATGTGTATTTGTGTCACTTTGCAACTGGAGGAAAGGTGAAGTTCAGCTCTGGACAGACAAACAGAGAAGAAGAGAGAGTGACAGTTTTCTGGCTAATCATTTGAAATCATGGCTTATGTGCCTTTTGGTCCCTGGTCCTGCCAATAAAGCCAATATCCATCACCTCAGTTCCTTAACTTGACAGACTCCACTGCTACACAACCCTAAACTGATCTGTTTTTATCTGTGCCTCTGGTCTTTTATTTTGTTTTTCTTGAAACAATGAAAATTTATTACTGCTCTTCAGTGTGCTAGTCAACTGAGACATTCACTCCATCTCTGTCAGGCTGGCTTTGGCATCTGCTGTTTTGCTGATCTGAGTTGGACTGCTGTCTGGCTAGGAGCTGCTCCCATATGCTGGTTCAGGATGCTTTCTCATAAGTGCCAATGCGCTCTCCTTCAGTGCTCTAGGTATTGAAAAACCTTAGTTAGGTGTTGAGATCTAAGCTTAGAACTGGAAACTGCCATTGTGCTCTTTCATCCTTCCCTGTTGCCTTCCAACTCCTCTCAAGTTGCCCCCACTTCTTCTGAATTTCCTGTTCCCTTCCTTATCATCGTTGCATAGTTGTACACACACATATGTATATATAGAGAGAGATATATACATATCTGGAGGAACATAATTCTCCTTCCCCACCATCCATCAACTGCCTATAGTTAGCTCTTCACCTTGAGGTAGGACCCTGTGTGACATTCCTCCCATACCTTGGAATTTCAACTCATTTCATTATTCTGTAGATTTTGTTAGTCTACCATACTACCATTAGTGGCTAGCCATTACTTAGTACAGATATTATATGAGGCTGTTCCACCTCCTAGACAAAATGAACAATCAGATATAGCAAAGTTTTGCCCCAGGTGAGGAATTCCTTTCTCAAATATGAATTTTTTTTTCTTAGTTGGAGTAAGAAATATATAGGGGGGCTGGAGAGATGGCTCAGCGGTTAAGAGCACTGACTGCTCTTGCAGAAGACTCGGGTTTGATTCCTAGCACCCACATGGCGGCTAAGAACCATCTTAGCCAAAANATGGAGAACACTGCTTACTAGCTTGCTTTTCCATGGCTGTGTTCATCTTTATTTTCTTATGACAAATAAGGACACCTGTCCGGGTGGCAACTTACCACATGGGCTGGGCACTCATTCAACAGTCAAGAAAAGGCCCCACAGAAATGCCACTCCCAATACACTGAAGAAATCTTCAATTGTAGGGTCCCTCCACCAGGTGGGGGGCCTTAGGGGAATTGGCAGAGAGACGAAGAACCAATAGCAAAATGGTATATAGATATAAAGGGTATTTGGTGTGAACTTATACCAAATAGGGGCTGGGTAGTCCCAACATGACTACTGCATGCGGGAGTCAGACAACCTGGTGGTTGCTCATCCAAAAATCTGGATGCTTTTGCGCGTCCCAGTACACATGTGAAGGATCCTGAAGCGTACCTCGAAGAGTGACTGTTGGATAGAGTCCATATTGAGTAGAAGATGCTGATGACAGTCGGATGTACTTGGCCAGTGCAGACAGGAATGCTCCCTTCTCAGAAAACCAGATTGTTTTACACACAACACCACACACAAAAACAACACACACACACACACAACACACACAGTGCCTTTACTCATGTACTTCGTTTTCATCTGAACAACCAGCTTGTTGGGAGGTGCTATGCACATTCCAGATGTGCCCTCCCTCATATCCAAGTACAATATGTCAATCCTTTCTGAAAATACATCGTCCTACATGCACAGGGGTGGATTGTCACACTCCTATACAGTGCGGTCTGTTCTTTTCTTTACGTTCTATCTTTGGAGACAAGGTGCGCCCAGAGCACCCAGCTGGCCGGGAACGAGGCTGTAGACCAGGCTGGCCTTGACTACAGAATCCACCTGGCCTCTTCGCCTCCCTAGCGGAGGTTAAAGCGCGACACCAACATGCAAGACCTAAGACAGTCTCTTAGCTACCATGTGGGGTAGCTAGGAATAAAACCCACATCCTCTGAAAGAGCAGTGGTGCTCTTAACCACAAAGCAATCTAGCAGCCCCTATACATGTTTGTTCGTTTTTTCTTTTTTTTTAAAAAAAAAAAAAAAAAAAAAAAGAAATGTATAGGGGCTGGAGAGATGGTTCAGTGGTTAAGAGCACCAACTGCTCTTGAAGAGGATGTGGGTTTGATTCCTAGCACCCACATGGTAGCTAAGAACTGTCTTAGGTCTGGCATGGTGGTGCTCGCCTTTAATCCCAGTACTCTGGAGGCAGAGGCAGGTGGATTTCTGTGAGTTCAAGGCCAGCCTGGTCTACAGAATAAGTTCCAGGCCAGCTGGGGCTATAGGGAGACCCTGTCTCAAAAAAGAAAGAAAGAAAGAAAGACAGAAAATGTATAGGAGTGCTGAAATCCACCCCTGTGCATGTAGGACGATGTATTTTCAGAAAGGATTGACATATTGTACTTGGATATGAGGGAGGGCACATCTGGAATGTGCATAGCACCTCCCAACAAGCTGGTTGTTCAGATGAAAAGAAGTCAGAGAAAGGCACTGTGTGTGTGTGTGTGTGCGTGTGTGTGTGTGTGTGTGTGTGTGTGTGTGTAATACACACTGTTTTCTGAGCAAGAGCATCTGTCCTCACTGCCATCATCCACTGTCATCAGCATCTTCTATCAATATGGACTCAGTACCAGTCACTCTTGAGGAAGCTTCAGGCCTTCAATGCTGTCCTGGGACTGCCAAAGCATCCAGATTCTTGGATTGAGCAACCACCAGGTTTTCTGACTCTCCAGCATGCAGATAGTCACTGTTGGACTACCCAGCCCCTATTGTATAAGTCAATCCAATAAACACTTTTATAATATATACATATTTTCTATTGGTTTTGTCTCTGAAAAATCCTAAGGCACACCTGGGTGGAGGGAACCACAATTGAAGATTTTCTTCCATTGTATTGGACTGTGGCCATATCTGTATGGCATTTTCTTGACTGTTGAGTGATGTGCCCAGCCCACTGTGGGAAGTGCCACCCCTGGACAGGTGGTCCTGTATTGTATAAGAAAATAAGCTGAACACAGGCCAGGAAAGCAAGCTAGTAAGCAGTGTTCCTCCATGATCTGTGCTTCAGCTCTGGCTCCAGGTTCCTGCCCTCACTTCCCTCATTGAAGAATTGTGACCTGGGAGAACCCCTTTCCTCCCCAAGTTGGTTTTGGTCAGTGTTTTATCATAGCAATAGAAAGTAACTAGGACAGATACAGTGTGGGTGTTGGGGACCAAAACTGGGTTCTCTGCAAGAGCAGCGAGTGCTCTTAAGCACTAAGACATTTCTCCAGCTCCATCACTTTTTAAAAAAAATTTTTAACTGATTCTTTGAGGGGTTTTGCTATTTACCCCAGATGGCCTATAACTCACTTATGTAGACCAGGCTGGCCTTAAGCTCACAGAGATCCATCTGCCTCTGCCTCCTAAGTTCTGATTACTTCTGGTAGAGTAAGAGCCGATCTTCTTAAAGGGAGGGACTGTAGATAGGCTGGCCAGACCTCAGTTGATGAACTTGCACTGAGAAACATCTGGGGATACCTGACTCCATAGGCCTTAACCAAATGTCAGAATGTGTGAAATCAGCTGGGAGGGGGCTATGGGAGGGTCCCATTGGGGAGAGGGGGTATAAAGATGATCAAGATGTTCTGTACGAAATGCAGAAAATTTCATGATGTCGTCTTTCTTTACCCCTTCATAGCACTCCATTGTGTAATTTTACCACATTTTCATTATCTACTCATCAGTTGACAGACACTTAGGTTACTTCCAGCTCTTTGCTATTGTGAAAAGAGCAGGAATAAATATGGATGCACAAGTATCTCTGCAATAAATAGGATGAATCCTTTGGGAATACACCCAGGAGTAGTATGACTGGGTCAAATGGAAGGTTCATTTTTATTCTTTTAAAAGTTCTCCTCACTGCTTTCCATAGGGGTTGAATGAATTTGCAATCCCACCAGCAGTGAATGAGTGTTCCCCTCTACCCACAACCTCTCCAGCATTTGGTATCATTTGTTTTCTTGATCCTAGACAGTCTTACTGGGGGTAACATGAAATCTTAAATTGGTTTAAATGTGGATTTCCTTAATTACTAATGATGTTGAACACTTTTACAGTTGTTTCTTAGTCATTTTTATTTCTTCTTTTGAGAACTCTCTGTTCACATCTTTAGCCCATCTTTTAATTGGGTCACTTGTTTTCTTGGTTCTTTGTTTTTTGAGTAATGTATATACTTTGGATGTTAAACCTCTATCAGATGTTTCACTGGTGAAGATTTTCTCCCACTCTGTGTGTTTTCTCTTCACTTCTTTGATTGTTTCTTTCGCTGTACAGAAGCTTTTTAGTTTAATGAGGTCCCACTTGTTTGTTGACTTTATTCCCTGGCAACTACTGTCAGGTTTGGAAAGTCTTTTCCTATACCTATGTCTTATACTTTACTGCTGATGTTTTCTTCCAACATCTTCAGACTTTCAGGTTTGACATTAAGGTCTTTGATCCATTTAGAGTTGACTTTTGTGCAAGGTGAAAGATAAGGGTCTAGTTTCATTATTCTACAATGGTGATCTAGTTTTGCCAACACCATTTGCTGAACATGCTGTCTTTCCCCCATTGACTGTTCTTGGCCCCTTTTGTAGGTAGAGAAAGGCCACCTGCAACTGCATTGTGGTTAATTGCCTGCCTGTCTTTCACACTGGAATCTGCCCCTAGGTGAGTTTGGCTTGTAGGCTTATATCAACAAACCCCTGAGACAAAACTCATGATAACAAGAACTATGATGTTTACAGAGCATGAGGCAGGGGGGTCTGAAAGCTGGCCCTGAGAGACGTCACTCTGCTTATATAAGCAAAGTGCTATGAACAATAAACAGATTCTTCTTTACCACCATAGGAGAGTCTCTGGTGTGTAAGTTAAGCCCATTAGGCTTGGGGCTTGTATGTGAGTGCTAGCAGTTATTGGTTGGAAAAAGGTCTTTCTGTTGGGCCACCAACCTGGGAAGTCAGTATTGGGTAGCCAGCTGGGTTTAGACTGGACAGAGGCTTGCAGATAGCCAGCAGTCTGTACATTCTGTCTCGGGGTGTGGTCCCCAACAGATGAGATTTATCTGACTGACACCCCAAGGCTAAGGGTCTGAGACGGGGTAATTAGGCTGTGGGGCGGAATTCCGGAATTCCCCAGACAGGCTGACATGCAGTGTCCTTGTGTCAGCTCCCATGAGGAAGCCCTGGTGGATTCCTCTTCACCTCCTCCCTTTTGTTCCTCTCAGTGCCAAGCCTCAGCTACTCTCTGTGACCTCTTCACATTTGAACACTGGAACCATGTAGGAGACTCTTACACATTACCAAGTCCTGCTTCTGGCTTGAGATGGTGGCCGTGGCCCCCTCTGGATCACAGCTTCTATGTGTGGACCCCGAGGAAACTCTTCCCAGAAGATTTCACCACAGTGATGCTAGTCTCTTGTTACTTACAGCTGACTTTTCAGCTCCAGGTAACCAGCATCAATTGTCCCAGTACAACAAAGGTTTCACTTTAGGTTCTGGTCTTTTGGCCCCAGCTGACAGAACCCAGAGATTCTCAATTGAAAACATCACACAAACAGCCCTGATATTTTCTGCTTCCCTTTGAAACCTCACAAGCCAGGCCTCCATCATCTACAACTCTTTCAGCGTAAGTGTTCCAAGCTCCACAGAAACAAACTCTTAAGCACTCCATAGCTTTTCTAGTCCAAAGTTCCAAATGCTTCCACAATTCTCCCAAAAACATCTGGGTCAGGTCTGTCATAGCAATACCCCCAAGATCCTGGTATCAATTTCTGTTCTAGTTTGTTTTCAATTGCTGTGACAATGCACTCTGATCAGTACCAACTTGGGGAGGAAAGAATTTATTTGTTTTAACTCTCCTGAGTCACAGTTCATCACTTAGGGAGCCCAAGGTAGAAACTCAGGGCAGGAACCTGGAGGCAGAAGCTGAGGCACAGGCCATGCAGGAATGCTGCTTACTGGCTTGATCCCCTGGCCCATGCTCAGCCTGCCCTCTTATACAGTACACAACAACCTACCTGCCCAGGGGTGGCACCATCCACACTATTAGTTTTGTTTTTATTTTGGCATGCTAAATTAAATTGCACATGTGCTGGTTTATAAATGTATTTTGCTGGGGCTGGAGGGATGGCTCAGTGGTTAAGAGCATCAACTGCTCTTGCAGAGGACCCAGGTTTGATTCCTAGCACCCACATGGTGGCTAAGAACCATCTTTAAGCCAGGCATGGTGGCGCATGTCTTTAATCCTAGCACTCGGGAGGCAGAGGCAGGTGGATCTCTGTGTGTGTACAACAATAATAAAATAAATAATGAGAAAGGAAAAATAGCAAAATGGACAGTTCAAAAATTGTCTTGACACAAACAATACATAAAACAATTATTATAGACACATGATGCAATTATGTGAAACCTAGGTGCACCAAAGAGTAAGAGAAGGCAGAAAGCTTCTAGCTCTAGCTTTTTAAGATGTAAAAGGGCTTAGTGACCTAAAAGAAAGGGTAAAGTTTACCATGTAGACTTAAAGTAATCTCTCTTTCCTTTCAAAGAGCAAAGTAACTGAAGAGTGTTATAAATAAAATCTGAGATCCAAGGACCCTATCAATACCTCACAAAGAACACTCAGAGAAAGCAAAAGTAACTTGGCAAGGCAGAGTTTACCTTTGCATAAGGGTACATTGTATGGTCAGCGAGATCTAGTTTAAAAGACTACTTAAAGGGGAAAAAACTCAGCTGCCCCAGGCATTCAGGTTCAGGAAGGCAATAGGGTCTTCTATTAAACAAAAGTCTCACAAGGTGTGGTAAGGTTAAAGATTAGAATTTCTTATCGTAAACCAAGTTCTAAGATTTACAGGTTTTTAAAGACTAATATTTGATGTTTCTTATAGGGTGTGCTGCACAGGTTTAGTGTCAACTTGACCCACTGGATTGAGGAAGCCTTAACAGAGGAATTTCCTCCATTGGACTGGCCTATGGCCATGTCTATGGACTATTTTCTTGATTGTTGAGTATTCTTAAAACAGACCATAATTGTCACATTCTTCCCAAGTTCAGTGTTGGCCCAGCATCATAATTATTAAACCCTCCTTTTTTTTTTTTTTTTTTTTTTTTTTTTTTTT
>VZQC01012462.1:2051884-2100065 GCA_009823505.1 Rhizomys pruinosus | reverse complement strand
TGGAAAAATGTTGGATGTCTTGTTGGCGGGAGCCCCGGACAGTAGGAGTACAAAGAAGGCGCACCTCCAAGTGTGTTGTAAAGCCACACGTGTGAGGCAGAGCACCAAGGTGAGAAAGCGGGGGGAGGTCAGCATGCAAAGCCTGGTCAGAGAAGTGGGTGCAAGGAAAGAGGGGGCGACAAGGAGACCCGGTCGCGAAAAGACCCCACCCCAAAAAAAAGGCAACAGGGGAATGAGAACAGTAACTACATAGGAGTTTTGGAGTTTGAAAGGAGTGTTTAACAGGGAGATACCCGATCGCCAGAAAAGAGACAAAAAAAAAAAAAAAAAAAAAGACCATAATCTATTTATGTAGAGCTTTGCTGTAGAAGAAAGAATGAAGGGCAAGGTCAGAGAAAGATGAGATTAGTCCTAGAATTATCTTTAGGCTAGATGTAGACACAGCACAACAGCAGTGTGCATCCAGCTCCTGGCAGGAGTGGACTTCACCTGTGTCCTGCATAACAACAGCCTGCAAAAGACCAAGTGAGCCCTGCCTTTCTGGGTATTTTGTGTACCCCTGTGCCCCATGGAGGCTTGGTATCACCTGGGATTTCCCAACCTTTGGGTCCCAGTGTGCAAAGTGGGTGGAGCTAGACATACACACAGCACAACACCAGCATGCACCCAGCTCATGGCGTGAGCAGACTTCACCTGCATCCTGCATGAGAACAGTCTGCAAAAGACCAGGTAAGCCCTGCCTTCCTGGGTGCTTTGCGCACCCCTGTACCCCATGGAGGCTTGGTATTGCCTGGGACCTCCCAACCTTTGGGTCCCAACATGCAACATGAGCGGAGTTACAAATGTGCACAGCACAACACCAGTGTGTGCCCAGCTTGTGGGGTGACTTGGCCAATAGGGTTCCGGCATGTGGGCCAAGGTAGCAAAGTGCCCCCCCCCAGCCCCTGGGAGTGGTGGTGCAGAGGATTCAGCAGGCACATTATTAGTGATTATAGTCTGTGCAGCCAATGTTGAGACACCAGAATCCAAAGAAACAAATAAACAAACAAATCCACATGCCAAAGACACAAAGAAAAAACAACATGGGAAAAGCTCATAATAAATCAACACTGAACTCTACCAACCCTACACAAGACTCCTACAATGAGGTCTCCCTGGAGAAAACCAAGACACAGACTTTAGAAGAACAATTGTGGACATATTCAAAGAAATTAGAGAACTAAGGGAAGAGAATGAAAAACTCAAAAAGTACCAAGAGGGTGATAATGAAAAACATTGTTAAGAACTATGGGGAAAGATTGAAAAACTCAAGAAGGACTTAGAGGTAGAAAATAGCAAACATTAGAAAGTACCAAAGGGAGAAAATGACAAACTCTGGAAGGAAGTGGAAATGCTGAAAAGATCCCAGACCAAAATGAAAAAAGAAAATGACCAATGAACCAAGGAGCTATTAGATGAGAATGACGGGCTCCAGAAGGAAGTGGAAATACTAAAGAAATTACAGGATGAAATGAAAAAGGAAAATGAACATTCATCCAATCAACAAGAAAGGATGGGGAAAAAGCCTCAGAAGCAGAATGGAAGAAGCAGAAAAAAGAATATCGGACCTGCAGGATAACATAAACCAACTAAAATACTCAAGTAAAGATTATGAAAAATTAAAAAAAAATAAGAGTGGAACAACCAGGAAATGTGGGACACTATGAAAAGACCAGACCTCTGCATCATAGGGATAGAGGAAGGAGAAGAATCCCAAGACAACACTACTGACCAGATCTTCAATAGGATAATAGAAGAAAATTTCCCCAAACTAAAAAACAAACCCATACAAATACAAGAAGCACATAGAACACCAAACAGACAGGACCAGAAAAGAAATTCCCCATGCCATATAATTGTTAAAACACTAGATGCCCAATGCTCAAAACAAAGACAAAATACTGAAAGCCACAAGAGAAAAACGACAAGTTACTTATAAGGGGAAACTCGTCAGAATCACAGCTGACTTCTCAGTGCAAACTATGAAAGCTAGAAGAATGTGGACCAAATTATTCCCAGTACTAAATGATTTAAGATGCCAACCCAGACTACTATACCCAGCAAAAAAATTATAGTTGAAGGAGAAAGAATCTTTCATGGCATGAACAAGATTAAAGAATACATGTCTAAGAAAACAACACTTCAGAAAATTCTCAAAGGAATTCAAAGAACAAAGGAAAGGAGTAACTATCCCTAAGCAGTTAAAGAGAGAAATCAACAAAAGCATAACAGAGTAAATACAAACCTAGACCAAGAGTGCAAACAAAAAATAAGGTTAAAATGCTGGGCATGGTGGTGCACACCTTTAATCCTAGCACTTGGGAAGCAGAGGCAGGCAGATCTCTGTGTGTTCAAGGCCAGACGGGCCTACAGAGTGAGTTCCAGGCCAGCTGGGGCTACAGAGAGACCCTGCCTCAAAAAAAAAAAAAAAAAGGCAAAAGGAAGCAACACACATCTTTCAATAATAACCTTAAATACTAATGGTCTAAACTCCCCAATCAAAAGGCATAGACTGGGAGAATGGATTAGAAAACTGAATCTTTCTATATGCTGTCTATAAGAAACCCATCTTATCCTCAAGGACGGATACCACCTTAGAGTGAAAGGATGGAAAAAATATTCTAAGTGAATGGTACCAAGAAACAAGCTGGAGTGGCTATTCTAATATCAGACAAAATAGATCTCAAAGTAAAATTAATCAGAAGAGACATTATATCCTTGTCAAAGGAACAATGAACCATGAAGTCTTCACAATCCTAAATGCCTATGCACGAAACTCTGGTGTACCTAATTTTATAAACACTATTCTGCAGGACCTCAAGACACAGATTACTCCTAATGCACTAATAGTTGGGGAGGTCAACACCCCACTAAGCCCCTTGGATAGATCAACAGGACAAAAAATAAAAAGAGAGACATCAGAACTGAACAATACAATACACCAAATGGACCTCACAGACATCTATAGAATATTCCATCCAAACACCAGAAAATATACTTTTTTTAAAGAATTATATTTTTAATGTGGTTGCTTCTTTTTTTTAGTACACTTTTTAAATTTTTTATTTATTTATTTTTATGTGTATGAGTGTACTTTCTGCATGTAGGTTGGTGCACTCATGTCATTAAATGCCACGGAGGTCAGAAGAGGGCATCAGATACCCCTGGAACTAGAGTTAAAGACAGTTCTTAGCTGCCATGTGGGAGCTGGGAATCGAACATGGGTCCTCTGCAAGAGCAGTTGGTGCTCTTAACTGCTGAGCCATCTCTCCAGGCCCACAAGAATATACTTTCTATTCAGCACCTCATGGAACGTTCTTCAAAATTGACCACATACTGGGGCACAAAGGGAACTTCAACAAATACAAAAGGATAGAAATTATTCCATGCATTCTATCAGACCACAGTGCAATAAAGCTCAATATGAACACCAGAATAAGTCCAACTAGCTACAAGAACACATGGAGACCAAACAACACAATCTTGAATAATGAATGGGTCAGAGAAGAAATAAAGAGTGAAATAAAAGTATTCATGGAACTGAACAAAAAAAGACAATACAACACAACAAAACCTGTGGGATACTTTAAAAGCAGACTTGATGGGGAAATTTATAGCCCTAAGTGCCCACATCAAAAAAACAGAAAGGGAACAAATAAACCATCTAACACTGCTGCTAAAAATGCTTGAGACACAACAACAAATGAACCTTAAATGCAACAGACAGGAAGAAATAACAAAAATCAGAGCAGAAAACAATGAAATAGAAACAAAGAAAACAATACATAAAATCAATGAATCCAAAAGCTGGTTCTTTGAAAAAAATAAACAAAATAGACAGACCTCTAGCCCAGTTAACCAAAAGAGAGAGCAACTCCAAATCAATAGTATTCGTGATGAAAGGGGAAACATCACAACAGACAAAGAAAAGACAATCATACAGGAATACTTCAAAAATCTATACTGCACTAAATTTGAAAATCTAAAAGAAATGAATGAATATCTGAAATCCTGGGAACCAACAAATCTTAACCAAGAAGAGATTGAAAGTTTAAACAGATCCATAATATTTGAGGAAATTGAAGATGTAATTAAAAACCTCCCAACTAAAAAAGCCCCAGTTCAGATGGTTTCACGGCAGAATTCTATAAAACATTTAAAGAGGTCCTACAACCATTGCTACTCAACATGTTTAGAAGGATACAAACAGAGGGAATTCTCCCAAATTCTTTCTATGAAGCCATAATCACTCTAATACCAAAACCAGGCAAAGATACAAGCAATAAAGCAAGCTTATAGACCCATCTCACTAATGAATACAGATGCAAAAATTCTCAACCAAATACTTGCAAATCACATACAGACCCACATCAAAAAGATCATCCATCATGATCAAGTTGGATTCATACCTGAGATGCAGGGATGGTTTGACATAAGTAAATCAATAAATGTCATAAAACACATAAATGGACTGAAGGACAAAAACCACACGATCATCTCAATTGATGCAGAAAAAGCCTTTGACAAGATCCAGCAGCCCTTCATGTTTAAAGTCCTAGAGGGAACAGGACTGAAAAGAACATTCCTCAACATGATCAAAGCCATATACAGCAAACCCACTGCCAAGAACATCCTAAATGGAGAAAAATTGGAAACATTTCCCTTAAAGGTGGAAACCTGGCAAGGCTAACCCTTATTGCCATTCCTCTTCAACATAGTGCTTGAAACACTTGCTAGAGCAATAAGACAAGAGAAGGAAATTAAAGGAGTACTAATCGGAAAACAAGAAGTTAAGCTATCCCTTTTTGCAGATGATATGATAGTTTACCTAAGGGATGCTAAAAACTCCACCAGAAAACTTCTAGAAATGATTAAGAGTTTTATTGAGGTAGCAGGCTACAAAATTAACCTAGAAAATTCAGTAGCCTTTCTTTACACCAACAATAAACAAGTGGAGAAGGAATATAAGAGGACCTTCCCACTCACAATAGCCTCAAAATTAATAAGATACCTGAGAACAAACCTAAACAAAGATACCAATGACCTCTACAACAAAAATTTTAAACCCCTGAAGGAGGAGATTGAAAATTACATCAGAAGATGGAAAGACATCCCATTCTCATGGATTGGGAGAATTAATATAGTAAAAATGTCCATTTTACCCAAATTGATATACAGATTCAATGCAATCCCAATCAAAATCCCTATGAACTTCTTCACAGACCTGGAAAAATATCCTTAAATTCATATGGAAAAACAAAAGACCTCGAGTAGCTAAAGCAACCCTGATTGAAAAGTGCAATACAGGGGTGACTGTCCTACCATACTTCAAACTATATTACAGGGCCATAGTCATAAAGACAGCCTGGTACTGGCACAAAAACAGACCCGTTGACCAATGGAACAAAACTGAAGATACAAACTTGAGCTCATACAATTTCAGCCACCTCATATTTGACAAAAGGGGCAAAAAAAAAAAACCTCAATGGAGGAAGGATAGCATCTTCAGCAAATGGTGCTGACAAAATTGGATCATCATTTGTAGAAGAACAAAATTAAACCCCTACCTCTCTTCCTGTACAAAAATAAACTCCAAGTGGATCAAAGATCAACATCAAGCCTAAAACCCTGAAGGTGATAGAAGAAAAAGTTGGCAACAACCTACAAGTCAGAGGTGTAGGAAAAGACTTTCTAAATCAGACAGCAGCTGCACAAGAAATAAGGTCAACAGTCAACAAATGGGACCTCATCAAACTCAAAAGCTTCTTTACAGTGAAAGAAACAATCAAGGAAGTGAAGAGAAAATCCAAAGAGTGTGAGGAAATCTTTACGAGTGATACATCTGACAGACCATTAACATCAAGAATATATAAACTACACAAAAAAAACAAAGAAGTAAGTAAACAAATGACCGACTCAAAAGATGGAGTAAAGAGCTGAACAGAGACTTCAACAGTGAGGAATTAAAGATGGCTGAGAAACATCTTAAAAAGTGTTCAACATCATTAATAATTAAGGAAATGCAAATTAAAACCACTCTCATATATCATCTCACTCCAATACAACTACCTAAGATCAAGAAAACAAAAGACGACAGATGCTACAGAGGTTCTGGGGAAAGGGGAACACTCATCCACTGCTGGTGGGAATGTAAACTTGTACAACCACTATGGAAAGCAGTGTGGAGAACCATTAAAAGACTCAAAATGAGCCTACTGCCTGACCCAGTCATACCACTCCTGGGTATATACCCAAAAGACATCCTACCGCAAAGATACATGCACATTCATGTTTATTGCAGCTCTCTCTCTCTCTTTTTTTTTTAATTTTATTTATTTTTTATGTGTATGAATGTATTGTCTGCATGTAGGTCTGTGCACTCGTGTCATGCAATGCTGCAGAGATTAGAAGATGGTGTTGGATTCCCCAGGAACTGGAGTTAAAGGTAGTTCTCAGCTGCCATGTGGGTGCTGGGGATAGAACCTGAGTCCTCTGCAAGAGCAGTGGGCACTCTCAACCGCTAGGCCATCTCTCCAGTCCCATACTGCAGCTCTCTTCACAATAGCAAAGAGTTGGTACCAACCTAAATGCCCCTCAACAGACGAGTGGATGACAAAAATATGGTATATCTACACAATGGAGTACGACTGAGTGGTAAAGAAAGAAGACATTATGAACTTTGCAGGTAAATGGATGGAGCTCGAAGCCACTATGCTAAGTGAAGTAACACAGTCCCAGAAAAACAAATGGCAAATGGTTTCCCTCATTTGTGGATGCTAACACCAAATCCCCCAGGCAAGCTGAAAAACATTATTGTTATAATCGTTTATCTGAACGCAACTATGTTGTTATAATGTAAATCTCTCAATGGGCTCTAGAATCTACCCACCACTTATTTTCAGACTCTCTAATTACTGTATATGGGTGGAGAGTATCCATATTTTGAGTAATATAAAATTAATGGAGGAAAACGTGAATTCCTAAGCATAAAAAAAGACTGAGAGAAAGATTCAGGACAGTTATGGCAGAATTCATGATCTAGGGTGGGGTGGGGGAAAAGGAAAAGGGAATATGCCTAATCTGAATTGAAAAATTATGTCTGAAATACACAAAACATCAATAAAAGCACAAAAAAGAAAAAAAGTATCTTTAGTTCTGATAAAATCTCTAAGAATTTTTAAAATTAATTTAGTACTTTTAATAATTTTCTTTACTCACATCTATTTTCTTAGAGCTCTTATTATTATAATTTGCCCATTTTATAATTTTGTCCTTTTAGATAATTTCACATTTGAATTACAGCAGACTGTCAATGTAATCATTTTTAATTTTATTGCCTAGGATTTCTAGTTAACTGCATAAATATACATTTATAAATTTTGGAACCTTAAATATTCTCCACTGAGCAGACAAGTTATCTTTGGTTATAACTCCCCATTTTTCCAAATACTTCCAAGTTAAAAGTTCATAATTATTACTGGGAATGATGGCGCATGCCTTTAATCCCAGCACTTGGGAGGCAGAGGCAGGAGGATCTCTGTGGGTTCAAGGCCATCCTAGTCTGCATAATGAGCTCCAAGCCAGCTGGGACTAAAGGGAGACCCTGCCTCAAAAAGACAAAAGAAAAAGGTTATAATTATCATACATAAAGCCAGCTATGGTGCCAGATGGACTTTTTTCTTCAAACACTTCACATTATATGGAAAAATTATTTTACTTTTATTTATTTATTTATTTATTTATTTATTTATTTATTTATTTATTTTTTATTTATTTTTCTTTGTGTATGAGTGTACTGTCTGCATGTAGTTCTGTGCACCCATGTCGTGCAATGCCGCGGAGGTCAGAAGAGGGCGTCGGATTCCCCTGGAACTGGAGTTCTCCTGGAATTGGAGCTTCAGACGGTTCTCAGCCACCATGTGGGTGCTGGGGATCGAACCCGGGTCCTCTGTAAGAGCGGTCGGCGCTCTTAACCGCTAGGCCATCTCTCCAGCCCTATTTATTTATTTATTTATTTATTTATTTATTTATTTATTTATTTATTTTTCTCCTGAAAATTGCAGGCCTTTCTATGCTAGCTGGGGAACATGTGTTTTGGACCTGGTTTATGTGCTGCTTTGGCAAAGAACTTTATCAGCTTTCTCACTGAGACCGTCTTTTTCCACTGCATCTCTGGGTTATCCTGAAAGTTTATGAGGGGGCTCAAGACACTGGGGGATCAGCTCTTATGTGTGTCTTCCCAGATGAACCAATAAAGTTCCTTCTAATTCAGGAATGGGTTATGTCATTCGGGTTTCCTTATGAGGCTGTTATTCACCTGGGGAATTCTCCCTGACACCTCCACTCTGTAAGGGTGGAGGAAATGAGTGCCTCTTGTCTTCAGACCCTTTATGACAAGGCACTCATAAAATCCCTAAACTAAAGGCATTAAGGTTGCAATCAATGAACAGGAGAAATCGCAGGGAATATAAATACAAATTCAGGAGTGCCTGAAGACAAAGGCCAACTAAATCAAAGCATATCAAAACAAACAAAAGACAGATCACAAACAAAAAACAAAATGCTTTCAAAGGTCTAGAAACACACTAATACTTAAAACAAACCAAACAATCAGAAACAAAATGCTTCTGAAGCAAACAAGAATGGATACTTTAGATACCTTGAAAGCAAGCAAGCCAACAAATATCTGAACAAATAGGAACCTGAAAATTGGCAGACATACCTTAAGTTAGATTTCTACATTTTCTTCTAAGTTAAAGGAACATACTAATTCACTCTAAAACCAACTGAAATATGAAAAATCTGTTTTTCTCAAGATATTTCTCCAATCCTTAGATTAGAAATGGGAAATGTGTTCAGAGGAAAAAAAAAGAATGGAGAGAAAAAATGCACTGCTAGCAAATTTTAACAAACTGTCAGAACCAAACATGCCTTCAAAGGTCTTTCTGAAAGCAACAACAACAACCACAAAAACGAATGTAAAACCAAAATACTTTCAAAGCAAACAAACAAAATACATACCTTAGAACACTTTGAAAGAAAACCAAAACCATAAAAAAGGTATCTAACAATAGGATCCTTAAACAACCAACTCAGAACAAACAAATGAACCATCCCAGAAAAGAACTCACCACAACCCATTGAAGGAGACACCACCAGATGGCTGGACTCAGTGGATCCATCTAGATGATTTCTCTGATGAAAAGCAGATAATTCTTGGGGTCCCATGTTGTGGCGCCATAAATGTAGACACAAAAGCATAACTCTCATCTCAAAGGGGTTAAGAGATACTTTATTCTGGAGCCAAATATGAGTGATCATGGCCTGGGGAGACAGATTCAGGTTATCTTCAATTTCATGTTTCAAGGTGGTAACAATTGCATTATGGTTTTATAGTAACAGAACAAAGTAAAATCCTAAATCAAGACACTTTTCTTTCTTTCTTTCTTTCTTTCTTTCTTTCTTTCTTTCTTTCTTTCTTTCTTTCATTTCTTTCTTTCTTTCTTTTTTTTTTTTTGTCTTTTTGAGGCAGGGTCTCCCTGTAGTCCCAGCTGTCCTGGAACTCACTCTGTAGACCAGACTGGCCTTGAACTCACAGAGATCCGCCTGCCTCTGCCTCCCAAGTGCTAAGATTAAAGGCGTGTGCCACCACACCTGGCAAGACACTTTTCAAATACATTGGTGGATACATTCAATAGACAGGTCATAGCAAAGCAGGTAGTTTCTACTATAGGTCTCAGATACTATGTGATGACATTCTCAGCCTTTTAATTGGTGGAATCTGGCGGTCTGCTAAGTTAATACATTTTATTAGTCACAAGAATGTTAATTCAGAAACAGAGATAGTCCTGGTGTGGCTATTTGTGGGGTTAAAGATGTCCCCCAGATAATTTATGAACAGGCTCTGAATCTGCAACATTCCAAACTTTCCACAGTCATGGAAGAACTAGTCAGCTGTTCAGACTTGCAGGAAATGTAGCTCAGGATGCAGTTTTTTCTAGGAACTTTCTTTCACAGCCTGAATTATGTTGGTAAAATTTTTTATCTATTATTTTCATTTTATGGGTATGAGTATATTGCCTGCATGTATGTAAGTGCATCCATGTCCTGCAATGCCTGCGGAGGTCAGAAGGTGTCAGTTCCCCTGGAACTGTAGTTATGGACAGTTGTTAGCTGCCACAAGGGGGCTCAGAATCAAACCTGGGTCCTCTGTAAGAGCAATCAGTGGTCTTAACTGCTGATCCGTCTCTCTAGCCCTATCCTGCTTTGTTATACAACACAAGGCCAACTGCCCAGAGATGGGACTGCCCATAGTGGACTGGGCCCTCCCACATCACTCAACAATCAAGAAAAATGACCCACAGAAATGTCCACAAGGCCAGTCCAATAGAAAAAATTCCCCAGTTGAGGTTCCCACTTCTCAGTTATGTCAAGTTGACAAATAAAGCTATCCAGCACAGAACAAAAATCTGAATTCCATACTTTGGGGTTGGAATTGGTATTACCTTTCATGATTCAAGGACCTTCTGCCTGATAAGTTAGCATTAAAGGTGATCCGAGGCTGGTAAGGCTTTGAGCCAACTGCCTCGCAGTAGCCAACAGAGAGCTCTAGGGACACACTTTCTACAACACTCTTCTCACAATAACATGGCAAATAGGAGCACAGATTCCAGAAGCACAAGTCCTAGGAAGAAACTATTTTCCATGAGTACCAATTAGGAGAACTAACAAACAGCGTAAATTAGATCCTTAAGAATTTCACTGGCCAGGCGGGGTGGCGCACACCTTTAATCCTAGCACTTGGGAGGCAGAGACAGGCAGATCTTTGTGAGTTCAAGGCCAGCCGGTCTACAGAGTGAGTTCCAGGACAGCTGGATTACAGGGAGACCCTGTCTCGAAAAGACTAAAAAAACAAACAAACAAACAAGAATTTCACCTAATAGAATTACAATATGGAGAGTAAGAAATGGTATGTTTAGGGGCTGGAGAGATAGTCTAGCGGCTAAGAGTGCTGACTGCTCTTGCAGAGGACCTGGGTTCGATCACCAGCACCCACATGGCAGCTGAGAACCGTCTATAACTCCAATTCCAGGAGAACTCCAGTTCCAGGGGAATCCAACACCCTCTTCTGACCTCCATGGCATTGCATGACATGCAGACACTACATTCATACACATAGAAAATAAATAAATAAAAATTTTAAAAAATGAAAAAAAATGAAATGGTATGTTTAAATAGGACATACAAAAAGAAACATAAAAAAATAGGACAAGGAGCAATATGCTATTTTTAAAAGATAGTTATGAGGGGCTGGAGAGATGGCCTAGCGGTTAAGAGTGCCGACCGCTCTTACAGAGGACCCGGGTTCGATCCCCAGCACCCACATGGCGGCCGAGAACCGTCTGAAACTCCAATTCCAGGAGAACTCCAGTTCCAGGGGAATCCGAGACCCTCTTCTNGTCAGAAGAGGGTGTCGGATTCCCCTGGAACTGGAGTTAAAGACGGTTCTTAGCCACCATGTGGGTGCTGGGGATAGACCCCGGGTCCTCTGTAAGAGCAGTTGGCGGTTTTAACTGCTAGGCCATCTCTCCAGCCCCTATACATACTTTTTACAAAATGAATTCCCTATAAAATTAGATGAGTATTTTAACAGAATTTCTACAATTATCTCAATGAATTATCCTTTTGATATGGTTTTCTGTGATTATAAAAAAGTGTTTCCCAAACTTTTAGACTTTGTAGAGTTATGAAAAGAAACACAGAAACATTCCAGAATTGAAAAATAATCACTGGGGGCTGGAGAGATGGCTCAGTGGTTAAGAGCACTGGCTGCTCTTGAAGAGGACCCAGGTTCGATTCCCAGAACTCATATGGTGGCTAACAACTGTCAGTTTCAGGGGATTCAATACCCTCTTGTGACATCCTTGGGCACTGTATGACATGGTTGCACTTAAATATATTCAGGCAATATATTTATACACATAAAATAAAAATAATAAAATATTTTTTAAAGAAACGAAAAAGATAGTCACTGAAAACAAACACCCAATTCTCAGGAAAAATAGAATATTACACTGAAGAGAAACATAACATACAGAACATAGGTATGGCATCATTATCCAGAATACAGCAGAAAAGGATATATAGATATCAACTAAGAAAGAGAGGTCAAAAGGCATGGAAGAAGTGACTGATGAAAAAATTCTGGGCCACCAACAAAATCTTAAGCAATGCAGACACAGTAATAAGTATATCATTCTCATTCCAGCAAGAGCAAGTTTAAGAACTTTAGACATGAGTATGAATTATCATAAAGAGAATCAAATGATAACTCCATAGTAAGTTGATCTCCAAGATTTTACCTCCTTCTTGGAGCACTTTTCTACATTCCAGAAAGCAAAGAACACTAAAATGCACTTTGCTCTTCCTAGCATAAATGATCTATAAACTACTGTCCTGGGTAGAGGCATATCTTATTTACAAATCTCCAGTTTAGTGTTGGGGGATTTTTAAGCATACCAATATCCAATGGGAATTTTTCTAGTCTGTACTGTTGCTATCATTGTGCTGATAAACCCTAGGAAAATGAAGTAGCAAGTACATCATAGCTTCTGGAAGGAATTTGAGGTTCCAGAGGCTTAGAGTCAATTTGTTTGAAATTACAGAAGACCTTTACCTTCGTGAACTTGCAAGGTGTCCAGTGGTGTGAGGCATGTCAAGTTACTTTCTGCAAACCAGGTGTGGTGGTGTGCATTTGTAATCCCAACACTAGAGAGGCCGAGGCAGGAGGATCAGGAGTTCCAGTGCAGCCTGGAATATATAAGACCATACCTTGATAAAAAGAAAAGTTCCTGGGCAGATCTCCCAAGACCACCTGAAGCACAGGTAGGAGCTGGGTGCTTCAGCCAGGCGGAATGTTTGATTGGATTTCGTTGTCTTTGGCCCAATTGGCTGGTGTGGCTGTGGGGGTGGAGTTGTCTTCCCAGCTGGTATAAAAGGTGGGTTTGTGTGAATCTTGAGATCAGGGATCTCCGAAGACCACCTGAAGCACAGGTAGGAGCTGAGTGCTTCAGCCAGGCAGATTGTTTAGTTTGATTTAATTGTCTCCATTTGCTTGTGTGGCTGTGGAGGCGGAGTTGTCCTCCCAGTTGGTATAAAAGGTGGGCCTCAAAGCAGTTGGGAGTGATGCATATTGGAAACAACAACAACAACAACAACAACAACAACAGAAAGGACTGCATCAAAGAACTGAAACTTCTGCTCAAAACAGTCAACTTCCACATGGAGAATATTGAGAAAGATGGAGAAAGAGATGAAAAGCATGTTTGGCAGAATACATGAGCTCTGGTGGGGTGGGGGCATGGGGGTACATGGGTCTAGATTTGATATATATATATATATATTATATATATATATATATATATAATTAAATAAAATATTAAAAAATAAAAAGAAAGGAAAATGATACCAAATGCTGGGAGGTTGTTAGGAAAGGGAAACACTCATCCACTGTTGGTGGGATGTAAACTTCATTACAACCACTATGGAAAGCATGTGGAGCTGCCAAGGACATGAAGAAGGGAACAACATGGGAAAAAAGAAATGGATAATTCACTACAACTGCTACCATCCCTAAGTGAAGATTCCTATAGTGAGGATTCCCCCTGGGGATGGCCCAGGACACAGATATATTAGAAGCACAATGGTGAACATACTTAAAGAAGTCCAATGGTATAAGAGCAAATCAAAGAATTAAGAAAAGAGAAATGAAAAAAACTCAAGAAGAGACCTAGAGGGAGAGAATGACAAAATCCTTCTACAAGAAGTGAAACACTGAAAAGATCCCTGTTGAAACAAGATAAGGAAAACCAACCAGTGAAACAAAGAGCTACGGAAGAGGTTGAGAAGCTCCAAAAGAAAGTGAATACTAAAAAATCAGAATTTGAAATGAAAAAAGAAATCAAAACCTCATCTAATCAAGAGGATAAGGAATAGAAAAAGGCCTCAGAAAGTAGAATGGCGGAAGCAGAACAAGAATATCAGACCTGGAGATAACACAGAACACTAAAAAACCTCAAGATAAATGGTTATGAAAAATTTAAAACACAAAGTGGAACAAACCAGGACTGTAGGACACTTGAAAAGATCAAACCTCCGATCATGGAATAGAGGAAAAGAATCTCCAAGAGAATGGTATTGTCAGATCTTCAAACAGAATAATAGAAGAAAATTGCCCCAAACTAAAAAAAGACAAAACCCAATACAAATACAAGAACACATCAGGGAATTCTAAACAGAAAGATCAGGAAAAGAAAACTCTCACCGCCATATATGTAAATGTAGCACCCAAAACAAAGGACAAAATTCTTTAAAGGCACAAGGAAAAAAACACAAGTTAACCCTACCCCTATGAGGGACAACCTATCAGAATTACAACTGACTTCTCAGTGCAACTATGAAAGCAAAAGAACATGGGCAGTTCAAGCATTCCTAGGTTAAAGTATATAGATGCCAACCCAGGTTACTATACTCAGCAAAAAATGTCGATTATAGTTGAAGGAGGGAGAAAAAACTTCTTCCGGACATAAACAAGATGAAAGAATTACTGTCCGAAAACCAAACTTCAGAGAATACTTGAAGCAATTCAAAGGAGAAGAAAGGCAGCAACCATTCCCCAGGCACCTAGAAAGAGAAATCAATTAAACATAACTACCGCAAGTTTAGAACTAACCAAAACTGCAATGGAAATAAGTGAAAGGAAGCAACACAAGCCTCATCGTATAACTTAACTATTAATGGACTAAATTCCCCAATCAAAAGAGTATAGACTGGGAGATTGGATTAGGAAACAGAAACCCCTCGATATGCTTGTCTACAAAAAACACATCTTACCTTCAAGGATCAGTACCACCTTAAAGTTGAAAGGATGGAGAAAAAATATTCCAAGCAAATGGATTATCAAAAGAGAAAGCAGGTGTTGCTATTTTATATCAGACAATAATTAGACTTCAAAGTAAAGAAATCAAGAAGAGACCAAAGATGGCCATTATATCTACCAAAGGAAACAATTGGCCATGAAGACTTCAACAATTCATGAATATTCGACCACCTCTGGTGCACCAAACCTTTATAAAGACAATTCTTCAGGACCTCAGGGCACAGATTAACCCAACACAGTAAAGTAGTGGACTTTGATACCCCCACTAAGTCCTTGGACAGATCAACAGGACAAAGAATAAACAGAGGACATCTGAACTGAATGATATGAACACCCAAATGGACCTCACAGACACTTCTACCGATAGTCCACCCTAATACCGAGTAATACTTGTCTACAATCAGCACCCCATGGAACATTCTCCAAATCCGGACAACATTACTGGGACACAGAAGAAACCTCCACAAATACAAAAAGTTTGAAATAATTTTCATGCTTCTATCAGACCACAGTGCAAATAAGCTCAATATCAACACCAGGATAAGCCCTTCACTAAAACACTAAAGTAACATAGAATAAAAAACACCTAAATAAAAAATGAATGGGTCAAGGAAGAGATAAAGAATAAATAAAAGAAATATTCCTGGAAATGAATGACAATGATATACAACACAACAAAAATCTATGGATACATAAACGCAGTTCCTAAGGGGAAGTTAATAGCCCTGGGTCCTTTAAAAAAAACATTAGAAAAACAAAAGGAGCACAGGTAACATCTAAACACTGCAGCTAAAACACTCAAGAGACAAAAACAGATGTGATCCTAAATGCAACAGACAGAAGAAATAACAAGATCAGAAGCAGATCAATGATAAAGCAACAAAGAAAATAACTATAAAAAATCAATGAACAATAAAGTTGGTTCTTTGAAAGAATAACAAGAAATAACAGACCTCTATGGCCCAAGTTAACCAAAGAAAGAAGGAAACAACCCAAATCAATACGAATCATGATGAAAAAGTGAATCTGACAAGAAAAGATCCAGAAAATCATACAGGAATACTTCAAAAACTTATATTCTACACAGTTGAAACCTAGAAGAAATGGATGAATATCTGAAATCCTGGGAATACCAAAGCCTCAAACCAAGAAGAGATCAACAGCTTAAACAGACCCATAATATATGAAAGAAATCTAAGATGTAATAAGAATCCTCCCAACTAAAAAAAGCCAGGCCCAGATGGTTTTAAGCAGAATTTCTATTAAACATTTCAAAAAGACTTACAACCATTAACTACTCAATTGTATCAGCAGGACACAAATACAGAGGGAATTTCCCAAAATCCTTCTATGAAGCCACCTCACTCTATTTACCAAACCAGGCAAAGATACAATCAAAAAGGAAATATAGACCCATCTCACTAATGAAACACAGATGCCAAATTCTAAACAGAATACTGGCAATCACATACAGGACCCACATCAAGAAATCACCTATCATGACACAAGTTGGATTCCTATCATCCCCTCATGCTTAAAGTCTAGAGGGAATTTGGTTTGGGGGATCATTCCTCCAATGTAATCAACGACATATAAAGGAACCCACAGGCCAATCATCATCTAAATGGGAAATGACGGAAGCATTCCCTTTGAAGGTAGGAACTCCAGCAACGCTGCCCCTGTCACCACTCTTCTTCACTATAGTACTTGAAACACTTGCTAGGGCAATAAGGCAAGAAAAGGAAAATAAAGTGAGTACAATTTGGAAAAGAGAAAGTCAAGCTATCCCCTTTGCTGATGATATGATGTTTACTTAAGGGTTGCTAAAAACTCCACCAGAAAACTCCTGAAACGATTTAACAGCTTCAGCAAGTGGCAGGATAAAAATTAACCTAAAAAAATCAGTAGCCTTTCTTTACACCAACAACAAGCAATGAGGAAAGATTCAAGGAGACCTTCCCTCACCAATAGCCTCAAAAAACAGTAAACATACCTAGGAACAAACCTAAAAGCAAAGACACCAAAGATCTCTACAACAAAAAATTTTAAACCCTTAAAGAAAGAAATTGAAGAAGGACATCAGAAGATGGAACAAACCTCCCATTGCTATATGGATTGGGAAAATTAACATTCTACAAAACTCTGGTATAGATTTAATGCAATCCCAATTAAATCACACAAGGTTTCTTACACAGGCTTGGGAAAAAAGTCCTTTAATTTTATTCGGAAAAACAAAGACCTGAATTAGCTAAAACAAACCCTGACTGCAGAATAGCAATCCAGGGGGGATTCTATACCAGATTCAAACTCTACTCAGGGTATAGTTCATAAAAACAGCCTGGTACTGGCATAAAAAACAGACCTGTTGACCAATGAAACAAAACTGAAGATCCAAACTAAGCACATACCAATTTCAGCCACTCATCATTTGACAAGGGGGCCAAGAAGACACAATGAGAAAAGACAGCATCTTCAGCAAGTGTGTTGGCAAAACTGGATCACCGCTTGTTAGAAGAATGAAAATTAAACCCCTATCTATCACCCTGTACAAAAGTCAGCTCCAGATGGATTAAAGGAAGACCTCAACAGAAACCCAAACTCTGACGGTAAATAGAAGAAAAAATTGCAGCAGACTACAAGACATGGTGTAGGAAAAGAATTCCAAATCAGACACAGCAGCTGCGCACGTATTAGAGTCATGATGAAAATTGGACCTCATTAAACTCAAAGTTTCTGTACATCAAAAGAAACAAGGAGTTGAAGAGAAATCCCATTAGAGTGGGCGGAAACCTTCACAGCAGAAACAATCTGGAAAAAGCACTAGATTTCCAGACATATATAAATCTACCAAAAAAACAAATCAAAGAATGAAAGCAAATGACCACTCAATAGAAGGGCAAGGGCTGAACAGAAGACTCAACAGTGAGGTAATTAGAGATGATGAGAAACATCTTGAGAAGTGTTCAACATCATTAATCATTAAAGGAAATGCAAATCAAAACGAACTTTAAGATATTCACTTACTCCATTATACTGGCTAGGATCAAGGAAAACAAAATGATACCAAGTGCTGGAGAGGTTGTGGGGAAAGAGGAAACACTATCCACTGTTGGGGGAATGAAAACTCGTAAGCCACTATGAGAAAGCGTGTGGAGAACCCTTGGAAGACTTGGAATGAACTTGCCCACCTGACCCAGCCATACCACTCCTGGGATGGACCTTCAAGACTATCTTACCGCAGAGATATACATGCACGCCTGTTTATGCAGCTCCCCCCCCCCCACCTTCTCAATAGCAAGGAGCTGGAAACCAACCCAAGTGGCCTTCTCAACATGATGAGGGGATAGAGAAAATGTGGCTCACTACACGATGACGTTCTATGCAGCGGTAGAAAAATGACATCATGAGCTTTGTAGGTAAATGGCTGGAGCTAGAAAGATATCATGTTGAGTGAAGTAACACAGTCCCAGGAAAAAACAAACAACAAATGGTATCCCTCATCTTGTGGATTGCTTAACGCCAATTACCTAATTGTATGGCCAACTGAAACCAAATAAAAAAAAAGAAAACAACTGTGCTCTTATATTGTGAATCCCTTAAAATAATATAAAATTTTAAAAACTGAAAAAAGGGAAAAGTTCCCTCCATGAGGGGCAAGTTTATTTAAGTTTCTTCCATTTCCAGTAATGAATCACAATGCTTCATTATGAAGATAAAATTTGAGTATTCTGTTCCAACTCATTTTGTAGATGAAAAGAGAAATGATTAGTGTTCAGTGGGTTCCATCATAAATAAAGGCTCATCACACAGTCTACTATCAAGACTTTAGCCCCTAAGATAGCCAGTGGTGCTTGAAGTGTGTGTAACCAGACAAATGGTTCCATACAGAATCTACTGTAGTCCCCAAGGAAAAAAATGCCAGTGAACTCCAAAATTGCAGCAAATGTGCGTCTTCATTGGCAAGTAACTATGTCCTTCCAGCTTACTATTAGTTGTAAAACCAGATGATCATGTGACCTGAGCTGTCCATCACAAAACAGTGTTGCTGTTTAATCACTAAGAGATAAAGCACAGTCTAACCAGATCTCCATCACCAAAGGCACATGCTGTACACAAGACTAAATTTTTATTCCTCTCTGTACTGCCACCTATTCTTCAACCTGCACGTGTGCGTTTGTTAGGACATTCTGGTGACCCGGGGAGAAAAACTCTGAAGAGCTGTACAGGATATGTCAAAACCATGTGGAGGTAGACATTTGTTTCATTACATTCCCAATCAGTTTGGGTCCTGACATGAGTGAACTAAAGGAAATCTTCAAGTAAGCAGAACACTGATGAATATATTTTACTGTCCATTTCCCCAAGACGTGCAGAATCCTGAAGTCAAGATCTCTACTGATGTCTCGACTGTGGTTATGATGGGCTGAAATTTCAAAGGAATAGAATTTGAAGATTGTAACAAGATTGAAGAGGAGATACGTGGATTGACATCTCTGGATAGGTGCACAATTTGAGAACATTTGCGTCCTATGCAAATGCTCACCAAAGTACCACCGATGTGAAAAAGATTCAATAATTTGACAAATTAGGACTCTGGCAAAGCCACTTTTTTTGTGGGGGTATTTTTTTTTTTTTCAAGTCTCTATAGTCCAGCGTCCTGGGAACTCCACTCTGTAGACCCAGGCTGGCCTTGAACTCACAAAGATTGCCTGCCTCTTGCCGCCCAAGTTGCTAGGATTAAGGTGTGCGCCACCACGGCCCAGCCTCAAAGCCTGTTACTCTTATTCCTAGTGTTTGACCCAAAACACTATGTTCACTATGGTGAACAACTCTTGTTACATGCTTGGTACATGTTCAAGAGTCTCCCTGAGAATCTTTTGCCAACTTTTCTGATAGAAACCTTGGACAAACATTTTTAACTGCTCCCTGACATATAAGCATACCTATAAACTTATAAGCACAAGTACATGTAATGAAATGAATATTTCACAAAATAATGCTCCCTTTACATGCAATACAAATGCTATCCTCCATTCTATTTTCTTGTAGTTTGATATAGTTATAACTCATAAAATTAATTTCAAAACACATTCACCATAGTGTCCTAGCCAGTAACTGGGAAAACATTGCTGTGTGATACAGTTCTAAAAGCTCATTTGCTGGATTATGGATTATTGACATCTTTGGATTTTTACTCAGTATTTGTAAGTACCCATCAGAATTCCACCCTGTAAAATGGTTTTTTCTCAGTTACATATTATCATCAATACATTGTTATGTAAATCTAAAAATTGAGCCCATTCTTTAGTATAATAATCTCTAAGCAGAAAACATTAAAGTAAAAAGAGATAATCAAACGAGGTTGCCTTGATGTGGTGGTTGTTTTTCAGATAGATCTTCTAGAAAATGGTTTATGTTGCTTATGAGTTTGAGGTTAGGAATGATTAATGAATAGGAAGTGTGTATTTGGGTAATAGAATTAATGGCCAGAAAGCCACTAGATAGTTGGGGTAGAATGAACAGAATCCAAAGCATAAGTGCAGCTTTAAGAAGGAAAACATGGGCTGGAGGATGGTGTCCAGTGGTTAAGAGCACTGACTGCTCTTGCGAGGACCCAAGTTCATTTCCAACATCCACATGGCAGCTAAAGAACCGTCTTAGGCCAGTGTGCGTGGGGCACACCTTAACTACCAACACTCAGGAGGCAGATGCAGGGTGGACTCTGAGTTCAAGGCCAGCTGGTCTTCATAGAGAGACTCTGTCCAAATAAAATAATATAAATAATAAAATAAAATAAATAAAATAGAAGGGAAAACATTAGTCCCTAGTAACAGGACAATTCATAATTAATGTGTATATTCAAACTTTTAGGGTAGAGAAGCGAGGGGTTTGTTTTCAAAACACACGCATAATGATTATGTTCATGATGTTACAGACAAGCAGATAGAGTATATAATTAGAAGTTAAAGTGCAAAAAACCACAATGAAATACCTGACCTACTATCAAAGATCTATACAAGAATTGCTCAGAAATGTTCAAGGGCTGGAGAGATGTTCAGTTGTGTTAAAGACATGGGTATCTTGCGAGAGGACCCTGGTGGACCGGGTTCAATCCCAAAGCACCCCACAGGTGGCTAATAACCATCCATAACTCCAGTTCCCGGGCAATCTGACACCCTCTCTTGCGAGCCTGTGTCATCTTAATAGCATGAAGCAAAAGTATATACACAAAAAATGAAAGCACTAAAGCAAAAATAAAAATAAAAAATTTAAAAATAAAAACTGCTTTAAGACTGTGACCTAGATCATGAGAAAGTTACTGAGGCAAAGGATAGGAGAAATATGGAGTAGATTGACAAAAGAAGGATCTAAAATGAGTTTACATGATTGGGAAATAGAAGGAAATCTGCACTGTTGGTCTAGAGTTTGAGAAGGACCAAGCTGATAGAAAGCTTAAGAAGTAGGAAATGTTCACATGACAGAAGCCCTCATAAGCCCTGTGCAAAGTTCAGCCTTTATGCTCAGTAAGTGGAAATTCATTTAGGGCTGGCTTGGTTGGTTGTTGGTTGGTTGGTTGTGTGGTTGGTTGTTGGTTGTTGAGACAGGTATTACTACATAGCCCAGGACAGTCACTGAATTCTAGTCTTCGTGGTTCAGCCTCCAGAGTACCAGGGTTATAGATTTGAGTCTCCACACAGACATGAGTTCTTTCTTTCAAATATTAGTACTGAGGCCTTGGAGAATACGTTAGAGATAAGTCAGAGATGTAGCCAGAACAATTTTCAGTGGTCCAGGCAATGAGTAGTAGGAGTAATTGCAGCAGATATAGAATGTGCTGAGATTATTTTTAAATTTTATTTATTTTTGTCTTGTGTATGAATGTATGTCTGCAATGTAGTCTGTGCACCCGGTCTGCAATGCCGCGGAGGTCAGAAGAGAGGTCTCGATTCCCCTGGAACTGGGAGTTCTCTGGAATTGGAGTTACAGACAGTTCTTAGCTGCCATTGGGTTGCTGGGACTGAACCAGGTCCTCTGCAAGAGCAGTCGGTGCTCTTACAGCTAGGCCCATCTTCTCCGAGAACCTTGAGAGATATTTAAAAACAATGGTGATTACGATGACGACCTTGAGTTGTCAACTTGACTGGCTCTGGTATCAACTAAAATGCAAGGCTCTGGGCATTTCTGTGAGGGACTTTTTTGATCAGATTATTTGAAGAAGGAAAACCTACCCTAAATGTAGATGGCATCTTCACCTTCTGTGCCATCCTGGGTAAAAGGACATGGAAGAAGGAAACTATTTTTTGTTTGCTTGCCTGCACTTTTGCTTGGCAAGTTATCTATCCTCTGTCTGTGACATTCCTTCACTGATAGCTAGAACCAGCATTTAGAAGGGATCATCCGACCCACCCATCACACCCCCAGGGCTCTATCTGTGGGAAGACATCTTAGGGCTTCCAAGGCAGAGTGAAGATCACCTTCAGGCCTTCTAATACCAGATTGGACTGTTGAGACATCCAGCCTCCATGAACTAAGCAACTACTAGATTCATGGCTTTTCCAAGTGTGAGACTGCATTGTTAGATACCCAATCATATCCCATAGCCATTCTAATAAATACCCTTTGTAACTTTAATGTATAGTTTTGGGCTTTCTGCAATGATATGATCAATCTATCTGTTGTTCCTTTAGAGAACCCCTGACTGTGAAAGAGTGATAAGATGTGAGTGGAGAAGAATTTAGGAAAAATCACGTTTTATGTAAATAACTGAGTGGATAGCTTACAAATGACTAGAAATGATAGAGACTCAAGTTTTGTAGAGAGAATCATAAGTTCATTTATGTTCATTTTAAGTCATGGTCTGTAACTAGGTCCATGGTAGTAACATTTTTGGAATCAGAAAACATTGTAGATGCCAATAGGAAACCTAAGTTGGAGTAGCTTGAACAAGCAGGGCTTACATTGTTCACACACACACACAAAATACTATATGAAGGTGACTGTCGGTTCCATGACTTTAAGTGTTGTAGTAGTTACTATGGGATCCCACTTTCTGGCTATGCCTGAATAGGACAACTCCCCTACTCAGCATCCATTTAGCCCAAGAGAGGACCTAATTGCTAACAAACCTGTTCCTTAAGAATTCTTCTCAGAACTATGCTCCTGAACAGAGGCCTCTTTGTATTTTATTGAAACAGTATGTCCACTGTGAAATGGTCAATTAAATGGACACTTATCTTTGTTTGTTTGAGAACCGGGTCTCACTAGTTCGTGAATGTCTGGCAAATTCGACTATGACACTGCGTGGAAACTCCCCCTCCCCACCCATGAAACCTCATCCCCCGCCTAACTCACAGAGGATCACCTGCTTCTCATGCATCACACCCCATCTTGGGACCCTGATCTTATAGAAGATTGTGTACTTTTCTGACCCCATATTTACCATACACCACACACCACACACAAACACACACACACTGTCTCAATTTAATCCCATCCTTGTTTGCCCAACACAATTATAATTATCCACTCATTGTCAGTGAAGTACCATTTGCACACTTGATATGTTAAACACATACCACACACACACACACACACACACACCACACACTTTATACACTATCTGGGTCAGGGAACAAGAAGGGTCATGCGGGATTAAGGACTATATCCCCAGTTCCACATAGCGAGCATACGGCTCAGTGAGTTTTCTACCATCATAAACAAGCTAAGATGATTAACTTTCTGGTTGCAATGTTAAGTATAAGTCATGTGTTCAGAGCATGTAATTACCACAAAATGTCAATTCTAACATCCCCATAATTTACTCAACTTTTTTTCATGATCAGAAATGGTGTACCACACATACAATTCCAAGACAGAGATATGGGGGAAATGGGAGTGTTCTTCTTTTGAGACTGTGATTTTGTTGAAGAGATACCTTACACTTCAGAAAATATATCAGAACTGATTTAAATAAGTGGTAGTGTTCTCAGTGCTCTTAGTTATTGATCACCCTAAACATGGATATACAGGGGAAGCTAATGTGATAAAGGAGGAATTCCTCCTGGGAGAAGATTCACTTCTTAAATATAATATGCCAGTTGCATCTTATGGGGCTCCTGAATACCAAATGTGAACTCACACTGATTCCAGAAAGCCCAAAATTTCTTATCCTCCAGGCAGAGTTGGGGCCTCTGGAGGTCAAGTGATCAATGGAGTTTAGGCTCAGGGTCATTTCACAGTGGAGTCAGCGAGATGGACCCTTTGTGTGGTTATTTGCCCACATCTGGAATGAATAATCAGAATAGGAACACTAAGGAACTGGCAACATTCTTATACTGTTCCTTGGCCTCTAGAATGAGGGCTACTACAATAGGAAAGATGACAGGGAAGTCACAAGAACTCCATTTACCATGACTAGCACACAGCTAACCAGAATGGAGGAAAAGGGGGCAAAAAAAATGGGAGAATTCACCCCCAATTCCCATATGTCAACCAAAAAACCAGATCGGGGCTGGAGAGATGGCTCAAGCAGTATAGAGCATGACTGCTCTTGCAAAAGCCTGGGTTTCACATTCCCGCACCCACATGGTGGCTTAAAAATGTATTGGGCCAGTGGTGGTTGGTACATGCTTTAATCCCAGCACTCGGAGAAGCAGGCAGGCAGATCTCTGTGAGTTCCAGGCCACCTGCTCTTCATAGCAAGATCCAGGCCACGCGGACTAAAGGGAGACCCTGTCCCAACAAAACCAAAACAACACCAAACAAAAAAACCAAAAACCCACCAGATCGAAGAGGTCCCTTTAGGTATGCAGCAAGTTAGAAAGAGGCTACTGTGCAAACACAGAAAAGGGAAAAAGAAATTCAGAACAATATAGTTTGAAATATAGACAGTTTGAAATCTAAATTTGAAGGAAAACACAAACCAAAGAATGGAGAAACATTGTCTGTTAGTGCATCCTCCTACAGAAGAACTTAACAGTATTGTCTTATGTACCGGGAGATGTCTGAAACATTCAGCTAACATTAATGACTTGGACTATGGCATTTAAGGTAGTTGTTTCACTTTCTTCTATTTTATTACTCGAATTTCTGATAATTTGCATTTTTTACTAGTTCACAAGTGCTTTTTAGTTTTATAGGTACCAAGGAGACTGCTTAGGTGAGAATGCTCAGAGGGTAAAGCGTTTTGCTGCCCAGCCTGAAGACTTGAGTTCATTCCTTAGGACCCACATGGTGGAAGGAGAGAAAACTGACTTCCACCCCACCCAGTAAGTGCATGGAGTGCCCACACACATCACAATATACACATTCATATACACACACATACATAATAACGATAATTTTTTTTTTAAAAAATTTAAAAAGAAGAGATTTAGGAGAAATATGCAAAGAATTTTCAGAGTGGTGAAGGACTGGTGATGGCTGCTTCTGGAATAGGCTATGAAGGAAGTTAAGGCATGTGTTTAAAACCACAATGAGTGACTATATTTCTGATGCTGATGAGAGTTCAATGGGAGGAGGACAAAAAAGTAGACATGTTATTGATCTGTTTGCCACCAGTGATGTTAGCAGGAGCACTTTTTGCACTACTGGGTGCTCAAGCCATGCTGAAGTGGAATGAGAAGTGCATGAATGATGATGACAGAAGGACACTGCCAGATTTTCTTTCTATACCTACACAGATATTTTTTCTTCTCTTTGTACTTCAAAAAATATTTTATTTACTCTTTGACAATTTCAATATAGCACTATAGTATATCTTCATTATTTCCATCTTCAACTCATCTATCATTTCCTCCAGACACTCCCAACATGTCCCCATACCACCTTCATGTCCTATTCTGTTTAGCTTTTGTGCAAGGCAAAAGATAAGGATTTAGTTTAAGTCTTCTACCAGTTGGTAGTCTCAGTTATGCCAGACCATTGCTGAAGATGCTATCTTTAGTAAGTGTTCTTGGCCCGCTTGTCAAATATCAAGTAGCTGAAATAGGGTCTTCCATTATAGTCCATTGATATATGGGTTATTTTTGTGCCAGTGCTATGCTGTTTTTATGACTATAGCCCTGTAATATAGTTTGAAATCGGGTACAGTAATCCTCCCTGCATCGCTCTTTGTACTCATGGTTGCTTTGGCTATTCGAGGTCTTTGTGTTCTTTCTGAATTTATGAATTTTCAAATTAGTGAAAAATGTCTATGTGGAAATTTTGATTGGATTGCATTGATTATATATACTTTGGTAGTTTGGTCATTTTTTTTAATTTTTTTTTTATTATTTATTTATTATTTTTTGTATGTATATGAATGTACGTCTGCATGCAGGGTCTGTGCACCCATGTCGTGGCAATGGCCGAGAGGTCAGAAGAGGGTCTCGGATTCCCCTGGAACTGGAGGTTCTCCTGGAATTGGAGTTACAGACGGTTTCTTAGCCGCCATGTGGGTGATGGGGATCGACCACACCCCGGGTCCTCTGCAAGGAGACGTCGGTGCTCTTAACCGCGAGCTATCTCTCCGCCCCATGTATTATATGAGTCATTTTTCACATATTTAATTCTTCTAATCCATGAGCAGGGAAGATTCTTCCATCTTCTGGTGTCTTCCTCAATCTCTTTCTTTAAAAGATTTAAAATTTTTACCAGGCGTGGTGGGTGCATGCCTTATAATCCTAGCACTTGGGAGGAGAGGCACAGTGGAATCTTTGTGAGTGAGAGCCAGCGCCTGGTCTACATAGTGAGTTCCAGGCCAGCTGGGGCTACAGGGAGGACCCTGTCTTTTAAAAGACTAATAAATTTAAATAATAAATAATAAATAAATAAAATAAATAAATAAAGAAATATTTAAATTCATTCATGTGATGTCTTAATGTTCTTTGGTCAAGTTTGATCTGAGCTTTTTATTTTATTATTTTTTTGAGGCTCTTGTGAATGGGTGACTTTCCATGCATTCCTTCTCCATTGCTTGTTATTGGTATATAGAAAGGCTTCTGACTTTTCGCAGTTTAATTTTGTTACCCTGCCACTTTACTGAAAGTGATAATCATTTCTAGGGTTTTCTGGTGGAGACTTTGCATCTCTTAGGTATATTCTATCATCTGCAAAAGAAGGGTTAGTTTGGCCTCTTCTTTTCCAATTTAGTACTATTATTTTATTTTCTTCCCTTGTCTATTGCTCTAGCAAGCAATTTTCAAGCACTATATTGGAAAAGGAGTGGAGATAGTGGGGCAGCCTTGCCGGGTTTCTGACTTTAAAGGGGAATGCTTCTAATTTTTTCTCCAATTTAGAATGAGTTGGGGCTGTGAGTTTGTTGTATATGGCTTTATTAGCTTAAGGTATGTTCCCTCCAGTCATTCCAATTAGGACTTTAAACATGAAGACAGCGTTGCATTTTGCCAAAGCCTTTTCTGCATTATTTAGATGACCATGTGTTTTTTGTCTTTGAGTCCATTTAATGATTTATATCCTTTATTGATTTACATATGGTGATCTATCCCTGAGTCTCTAGAATAAATCCTACTTTTTGATGTGTGCTTGTATGGCGTTTCAGTTATTTTGTTAGAATTTTTGGCAAACTATATTAAGGATTAGGTCTATGCTTTTCTTTTTTGGTTGTATCTTTCCCTGTTTTGGTATTAGGTGTGATACTTGCTTCATAAAGGACGGAATTTTGTAGATTTCTCTGTTTTATCATTTTGAGTAACTTGCAATAATACTGGTTGTAGGTCCTCTTAAATGTCTGGTTAGAATCTGCTGTAAATCCATCTGGGCCTAGGCTTTTTTTTGGTTGGAGATTTTGTATTACTGTTTCAATTTCCCTCTGTTGTTATGGGTTCTGTTTAACTGTTGATCTCTCTCTTGGTTAAGATTTGGTGCTTTGGGGCTGGAGAGATGGCCTAGCGGTTAAGAGCGCCGCGACTGCTCTTGCCAGAGGACCCGGCGTTCGGATCCCAGCCCCACATGGTGGCCGGAACCGTCTGAAAACTCCAATTCCAGGAGGAACTCCAGTTCCAGGGGACTCCGACCCCTCTTCTGACCTCCGCGGCATTGCACGACACGGGTGCACGACCTGCCTGCAGACAGTACATTCATACACATAAATAAATAAAGAAAAATTATTTAATACATAATAAAAAAGATTTGGTGCTTCCCGTGATTTCAGATATCTCATCCATTTCTCTTAGGTGTTCAATTTAATAACAGTATAGGTTTTTAACGTTCCCATATATGTCTGGATCATTCCTTGTCATATGATTTCCCTTTTAGTCATGATACTTATTGATTTGAGTTGCTCTTTTTTGGTTAAATGGGCTAAGGTCTGTATCCATAATGACTAAGGTCTGTTTATCCTTCAAATTCTATTATCTGGGCTAAGGTTGTTATTTTGTTTCTATTTCATTAACCCCTCTGCTCTGATTTTGGTTATTTCTTCCTTTCTGTTGGGTTTGGGCTTCATTTGTTGTTGGTCTTTTGTGTTTGGAGTTGCAATGCTAGGTAATTTATTTGTGCTTTTTTCTGTTTTTTAAATGTAGGCACTTAGATCTATAAATTTTCCTCTTAGAATTGNGAGTAAAGAACTGAACAGAGACTTCACAAGTGAGGAAGTAAAGGTAGCTGAGAAACACCTTAAAAAGGTATTCAACATTGCTAATAATGAAGGAAATTCAATTTAAAACCACTTTAAGGTATCATCTCACTCCCATAACACTGGCTAGAATCAGGAAAGCGAATGATACCAAATGCTGGAGAGGTTCTGGGAAAAGGAGAACACTCATCCACTGTTGGTGGGATTGTAAACTCATACAACCACTATGGAAAGCAGTGTGGAGTGCCAAGGACATGAAGAAGGGACAACATGGGAAAGGTGCAAGATAATTCCATACCAAGCTCTACCAACCCTGTGGAAGATTCCTATAGTGGGATCCCCCTGGGGATGGCCCAGGACACAGATATTAGAAGCACAATGGTGAACATACTTAAAGAAGTCCAATGGTATAAAGAGCAAATCAAAGAATTAAGAAAAGAGAATGAAAAACTCAAGAAGGACCTAGAGGGAGAGAATGACAAACTTCTCAAAGGAAGTGGAAACACTGAAAAGATCCCATGTTGAAAAAGATAAGGAAACCAACCAGTGAAACAAAGAGCTACAGGAAGAGGTTGAGAAGCTCCAAAAGAAAGTGGAAATACTAAAGAAATCAGAAGATGAAATGAAAAAAGAAATCAAAACCTCATCTAATCAAGAGGAAAGGAATAGAAAAAGCCTCAGAAGTAGAATGGCGGAAGCAGAACAAAGAATATCAGACCTGGAAGATAACACAGAACAACTAAAAACCTCAAGTAAATGTTTTGAAAAAATTTTAAATACACAAAAGTGGAACAACCAGGAACTGTAGGACACTATGAAAAGATCAAACCTCCGCATCATTGGAATAGAGGAAGAAGAATCCCAAGAGAATGGTATTGGTCAGATCTTCAACAGAATAATAGAAGAAAATTGCCCCAAACTAAAAAAAGACAAACCAATACAAATACAAGAAGCACATAGAATTCTAAACAGAAAAGATCAGAAAAGAAACTCTCCACGCCATATCATAGTTAAAATGCTAGACACCCAAAACAAAGACAAAATTCTTAAAGGCACAAGAGAAAAACAACAAGTTACATATGAGGGGAAACCTATCAGAATTACAACTGACTTCTCAGTGCAAACTATGAAAGCAAGAAGAACATGGAGTAAAGCATTCCCAGTGTTAAAGGACTATAGATGCCAACCCAGGTTACTATACTCAGCAAAAATGTCGATTATAGTTGAAGGAGAGAGAAAAATCTTCCGTGACATAAACAAGATGAAAGAATACATGTCCAGAAAACCAACACTTCAGAGAATACTTGAAGCAATTCAAAGGATAGAAGAAAGGAGCAACCATCCCCAGGCACCTAGAAAGAGAAATCAATAAAAGCATAACTGCAGAAGTAGAAACCTAAACCCAAACCGCAAATGGATAATAAGGCAAAAGGAAGCAACACAAACCTATCAGTCATAACCTTAAATATTAATGGACTAAATTCCCCAATCAAAAGACATAGACTGGGAGATTGGATTAGGAAACAGAATCCATCGATATGCTGTCTACAAGAAACACATCTTACCTTCAAGGACAGGCACCACCTTAAAGTGAAAGGATGGAAAAAAATATTCCAAGCAAATGGTACCAAAAAGAAAGCAGGTGTTGCTATTTTAATATCAGACAAAATAGACTTCAAAGTAAAAGAAATCAGAAGAGACAAAGAAGGCCATTACATTTTTATCAAAGGAACAATTCACCAAGAAGATTTCACAATTATGAATATATATGCCCCAAACTCTGGTGCACCAAACTTTATAAAGACAATTCTCCAGGACCACAAGTCACACACTAACCCCAGTACACTCATAGTAGGGGACTTCAATACCCCACTGAGTCCTTTGGATAGGTCAACAGGACAAAGAATAAACAGAGAGACATCTGAACTGAACGATATGATACACCAAATGGACCTCATAGACCTCTACCGAATATTCCATCCTAATACCAGAGAATACACTTTCTACTCAGCACCCCACGGAACATTCTCCAAAATCGACCACATACTGGGACACAGAAGAAACCTCTACAAATACAAAAAGATTGAAATAATTTCATGCATCCTGTCAGACCACAGTGCAATGAAGCTCAACATCAACACCAGGACAAGCCCTCCTGCCTACAAGAACACATGGAGACTAAACAACACACTCTTGAATAATGAATGGGTCAAGGAAGAGATAAAGAAAGAAATAAAAGCATTCCTGGAACTGAATGACAATGATAATACAACACAACAAAATCTATGGGATACCATAAAAGCAGTCCTAAGGGGAAGTTTATAGCCCTGGGTGCCTACATTAGAAAAACAGAAAGAGCACAGGTGAACGATCTAACACTGCAGCTAAAACCACTCAAGAGACAAAAACAGATGATCCCTAAATGCAACAGACAGGAAGAAATAACAAAGATCAGAGCAGAACTCAATGAAATAGCAACAAAGAAAATAATATAAAAAATCAATGAATCCAAAAGTTGGTTCTTTGAAAGAATAAACAAGAATAGACAGACCTCTAGCCCAGTTAACCAAAAGAAAGAAGGAACAACTCCAAATCAATAGAATCTGTGATGAAAAGTGAAATCTGACAATGAAAAGATCCAGAAAATCATACAGGAATACTTCAAAAACTTATACTCTACCAAGTTTGAAAACCTAGAAGAAATGGATGAATATCTGAAATCCTGGGAATCACCAAAGCTCAACCAAGAAGAGATCAACAGCTTAAACAGACCCATAATATATGAAGAAATCTAAGATGTAATAAGAATCCTCCCAACTAAAAAAAGCCCAGGCCCAGATGGTTTCTAAGCAGAATTCTATTAAACATTTCAAAAAGACTTACAACCATTACTACTCAAATTGATTAGAAGGACACAAACAGAGGGAATTCTCCCAAAATCCTTCTATGAAGCCAGCCTCACTCTATTACCAAAACCAGGCAAAGATACAATCAAAAAGGAGAACTATAGACCCATCTCACTAATGAACACAGATGCCAAAATTCTAAACAGAATACTGGCAATCACATACAGACCCACATCAAGAAGATCACCTATCATGACCAAGTTGGATTCCTATCATCCCCTCATGCTTAAAGTCCTAGAGGGAATTGGTTTGGAGGGATCATTCCTCAATGTAATCAAAGCCATATACAGGACGCCCACAGCCAATATCATCCTAAATGGGGAAATGACGGAAGCATTCCCTTTAAAGGTAGGAACTCAGCAACGCTGCCCCTGTCACCACTCCTCTTCAATATAGTACTTGAAACACTTGCTAGGGCAATAAGGCAAGAAAAGGAAATTAAAGGAGTACTAATTGGAAAAGAGAAAGTCAAGCTATCCCTTTTTGCTGATGATATGATTGTTTACTTAAGGGTTGCTAAAAACTCCACCAGAAAACTCCTAGAAACGATTAACAGCTTCAGCAAAGTGGCAGGATACAAAATTAACCTAAAAAAAATCAGTAGCCTTTCTTTACACCAACAACAAGCAACTGAGGAAAGAATTCAAGGAGACCTTCCCTCACAATAGCCTCAAAAACAGTAAAATACCTAGGAACAAACCTAACCAAAGACACCAAAGATCTCTACAACAAAAATTTTAAACCCTTAAAGAAAGAAATTGAAGAAGACATCAGAAGATGGAAAAACCTCCCATGCTCATGGATTGGGAAAATTAACATTGTACCAAAACTCTTGTATAGATTTAATGCAATCCCAATCAAAATCCCCAAGAGTTTCTTCACAGGCTTGGAGAAAAAAGTCCTTAATTTCATTCGGAAAAACAAAAGACCCTGAATAGCTAAAACAACCCTGACTGAGAAGAGCAATTCAGGGGGGATCTCTATACCAGACTTCAAACTCTACTACAGGGTTATAGTCATAAAACCAGCCTGGTACTGGCATAAAAACAGACCTTGACCAATGAAACAAAACTGAAGATCCAAACTTGAGCACATACAATTTCAGCCATCTCATATTTGACAAGGGGGCCAAGAAGACACAATGGAGAAAAGACAGCATCTTCAGCAAGTGGTGTTGGCAAAACTGGATCACCGCTTGTAGAAGAATGAAATTAAACCCCTATCTATCACCCTGTACAAAAGTCAGCTCCAGATGGATTAAAGACCTCAACAAGAAACCCCAAACTCTGACGGTAATAGAAGAAAAAAGTTGGCAGCAGACTACAAGACATAGGTGTAGGAAAAGAATTCCTATATCAGACAGCAGCTGCGCAAGTATTAGAGTCAATGATTGACAAATGGGACCTCATTAAACTCAAAAGTTTCTGTACATCAAAAGAAACAAGGAAGTGAAGAGAAATCCCATAGAGTGGGAGGAAACCTTCACAGCAGAAACATCTGACAAAGCATAGATTTCCAGAATATATAAACTACTCAAAAAACAAACAAGAATGAAAACAAATGACCCACTCAATAGAAGGAGCAAAGGGCTGAACAGAGACTTCACAAGTGAGGAATTAGAGATGGATGAGAAACATCTTGAGAAGTGTTCAACATCATTAATCATTAAGGAAATGCAAATCAAAACGACTTTAAGATATCATCTTACTCCAATAAGACTGGCTAGGATCAAGAAAACAAATGATACCAAGTGCTGGAGAGGTTGTGGGGAAAGAGGAACACTCATCCACTGTTGGTGGGAATGTAAACTCGTAGAGCCACTATGGAAAGCAGTGTGGAGAACCCTTGGAAGACTTGGAATGAACTTGCCACCTGACCCAGCCATACCACTCCTGGGCATGTACCTTCAAGACTCATCTTACCGCAGAGATACATGCACAGCCATGTTTATCGCAGCTCTCTTCACAATAGCAAGGAGCTGGAACCAACCCAAGTGCCTCTCAACTGATGAGTGGATAGAGAAAATGTGGTACATCTACACGATGGAGTTCTATGCAGCGGTAAGGAAAGATGACATCATGAGCTTTGCAGGTAAATGGCTGGAGCTAGAAGATATCATGTTGAGTGAAGTAACACAGTCCCAGAAAAACAAACAACAAATGGTATCCCTCATCTGTGGATGCTAACGCCAATTACCTAATTGTATGGCAAACTGAGCAACGTCAATGTGATTTGAAAACAACTGTGCTCTTATATTGTGAATCCCTTAAAATATAATAAATTTTAAAAATCTGAAAAAAGAAAAGTTCCCTCCCATGAGGAGGCAAGTTTATTTAAGTTTTCTTCCATTTCCAGTAATGAATCACAATGCTTCATTATGAAGATAAAATTTGAGTATTCTGTTCCAACTCATTTTGTAGATGAAAAGAGAAATGATTAGTGTTCAGTGGGTTCCATCATAAATAAAGGCTCATCACACAGTCTACTATCAAGACTTTAGCCCCTAAGATAGCCAGTGGTGCTTGAAGTGTGTGTAACAGACAATGGTTCCATACAGAATCTACTGTAGTCCCCAAGGAAAAAAATGCCAGTGAACTCCAAAATTGCAGCAAATGTGCGTCTTCATTGGCAAGTAACTATGTCCTTCCAGCTTACTATTAGTTGTAAAACCAGATGATCATGTGACCTGAGCTGTCCATCACAAAACAGTTGTTGCTGTTTAATCCACTAAGAGATAAAGCACAGTCTAACCAGATCTCCATCACCAAAGGCACATGCTGTACACAAGACTAAATTTTTATTCCTCTCTGTACTGCCACCTATTCTTCAACCTGCACGTGTGCGTTTGTTAGGACATTCTGGTGACCCGGGGAGAAAAACTCTGAAGAGCTGTACAGGATATGTCAAAACCATGTGGAGGTAGACATTTGTTTCATTACATTCCCAATCAGTTTGGGTCCTGACATGAGTGAACTAAAGGAAATCTTCAAGTAAGCAGAACACTGATGAATATATTTTACTGTCCATTTCCCCAAGACGTGCAGAATCCTGAAGTCAAGATCTCTACTGATGTCTCGACTGTGGTTATGATGGGCTGAAATTTCAAAGGAATAGAATTTGAAGATTGTAACAAGATTGAAGAGGAGATACGTGGATTGACATCTCTGGATAGGTGCACAATTTGAGAACATTTGCGTCCTATGCAAATGCTCACCAAAGTACCACCGATGTGAAAAAGATTCAATAATTTGACAAATTAGGACTCTGGCAAAGCCACTTTTTTTGTGGGGGTATTTTCGAGACAGGGTCTCCCTATAGTCCCAGCTGTCCTGGAACTCACTCTGTAGACCAGGCTGGCCTTGAACTCACAAAGATCTGCCTGCCTCTGCCGCCCAAGTGCTAGGATTAAAGGTGTGCGCCACCACGCCCAGCCTAAAGCCAGTTACTCTTATTCCTAGTGTTTGACCCAAAACACTATGTTCACTATGGTGAACAACTCTTGTTACATGCTTGGTACATGTTCAAGAGTCTCCCTGAGAATCTTTTGCCAACTTTTCTGATAGAAACCTTGGACAAACATTTTTAACTGCTCCCTGACATATAAGCATACCTATAAACTTATAAGCACAAGTACATGTAATGAAATGAATATTTCACAAAATAATGCTCCCTTTACATGCAATACAAATGCTATCCTCCATTCTATTTTCTTGTAGTTTGATATAGTTATAACTCATAAAATTAATTTCAAAACACATTCACCATAGTGTCCTAGCCAGTAACTGGGAAAACATTGCTGTGTGATACAGTTCTAAAAGCTCATTTGCTGGATTATGGATTATTGACATCTTTGGATTTTTACTCAGTATTTGTAAGTACCCATCAGAATTCCACCCTGTAAAATGGTTTTTTCTCAGTTACATATTATCATCAATACATTGTTATGTAAATCTAAAAATGAGCCCATTTCTTTAGTATAATAATCTCTAAGCAGAAAACATTAAAGTAAAAAGAGATAATCAAACGAGGTTGCCTTGATGTGGTGGTTGTTTTTCAGATAGGATCTTCTAGAAAATGGTTTAATGTTTTGCTTATGAGTTTGAGGTTAGGGAATGATTAATGAATAGGAAAGATGTGTATTTGGGTAATAGAATTAATGGCAGAAAGCACTAGATTAGTTGGGGTAGAATGAACAGAATCCAAAGCATAAGTGCAGCTTTAAGAAGGAAAACATGGGCTGGAGAGATGGGTCAGTGGTTAAGAGCACTGACTGCTCTTGCAGAGGACCCAGGTTCAATTCCCAACATCCACATGGCAGCTAAGAACCGTCTTAGGCCAGGTGTGGTGGGGCACACCTTTAATACCAACACTCAGGAGGCAGAGGCAGGTGGATCTCTGAGTTCAAGGCCAGCCTGGTCTACATAGAGAGACTCTGTCTCAAATAAAATAAAATAAAATAATAAAATAAAAATAAAATAAAATAGAAGGAAAAACATTAGTTCCCTAGTAACAGGACAATTCATAATTAATGTGTATATTCAAACTTTTAGGGTAGAGAAGCGAGGGGTTTGTTTTCAAAACACACGCATAATGATTATGTTCATGATGTTACAGACAAGCAGATAGAGTATATAATTAGAAGTTAAAGTGCAAAAAACCACAATGAAATACCTGACCTACTATCAAAGATCTATACAAGAATTGCTCAGAAAATGTTCAAGGGGCTGGAGAGACGGTTCAGTGGTTAAAAGCCCTGGCTGATCTTGCGGAGGACCTGGTTCAATCCCAAGCACCCACAGGATGGCTAATAACCATCCATAACTCCAGTTCCAGGGAATCTGACACCCTCTTCTGACCTTGTCAGTCAATGCATGACAGAGGTATATTTACACACATGGAGGCAATGCACTAAATGCAAAAATAAAAATAATAAAAATATTTAAAAATAAAAAATGCTTAGACTGTGACCTAGATCATGAGAAAGTTACTGAGGCAAAGGATAGGAGAAATATGGAGTAGATTGACAAAAGAAGGATCTAAAATGAGTTTACATGATTGGGAAATAGAAGGAAATCTGCACTGTTGGTCTAGAGTTTGAGAAGGACCAAGCTGATAGAAAGCTTAAGAAGTAGGAAATGTTCACATGACAGAAGCCCTCATAAGCCCTGTGCAAAGTTCAGCCTTTATGCTCAGTTAAGTGGAAATTCATTAGGACGTGGTTGGTTGGTTGGTTGGTTGGTTGGTTGGTTGGTTGGTTGGTTGGTTGTTGAGACAGGGTATTACTACATAGCCCAGACAGTCACTGAATTCTAGTCTTCGTGGTTCAGCCTCCAGAGTACCAGGGTTATAGATTTGAGTCTCCACACAGACATGAGTTCTTTCTTTCAAATATTAGTACTGAGGCCTTGGAGAATACGTTAGAGATAAGTCAGAGATGTAGCCAGAACAATTTTCAGTGGTCCAGGCAATGAGTAGTAGGAGTAATTGCAGCAGATATAGGAATGTCTGAGAGATTTTTTTAAATTTTTATTTATTTTTGTATGTGTATGAATGTACTGTCTGCAAGTAGGTCTGTGCACCCGTGTCATGCAATGCCGCGGAGGTCAGAAGAGGGTCTCGGATTCCCCTGGAACTGGAGTTCTCCTGGAATTGGAGTTACAGACAGTTCTTAGCTGCCATGTGGGTGCTGGGGACTGAACCCAGGTCCTCTGCAAGAGCAGTCGGTGCTCTTACAGCTAGGCCATCTCTCCAGACCTGAGAGATATTTAAAATACAATGGTGATTACGATGACTGACCTTGATTGTCAACTTGACTGGCTCTGGTATCAACTAAAATGCAAGGCTCTGGGCATTTCTGTGAGGGACTTTTTTGATCAGATTATTTGAAGAAGGAAAACCTACCCTAAATGTAGATGGCATCTTCACCTTCTGTGCCATCCTGGGTAAAAGGACATGGAAGAAGGAAACTATTTTTTGTTTGCTTGCCTGCACTTTTGCTGGCAAGTTATCTATCCTGCTGCTGTGACATTCCTTCACTGATAGAAACAGCATTTTAGAATGGATCACGACCCACCCATCAGGGCTCTATCTGTGGGAAGACATCTTAGGGCTTCCAAGGCAGAGTGAAGATCACCTTCAGGCCTTCTAATACCAGATTGGACTGTTGAGACATCCAGCCTCCATGAACTAAGCAACTACTAGATTCTTGGCTTTTCCAAGTGTGAGACTGCCATTGTTAGACTACCCAGATCATATCCCATAGCCAATCTAATAAATACCCTTTGTAACTTTAATGTATAGTTTTGGGCTTTCTGCAATGATATGATCAATCTATCAGTCTGTTCCTTTAGAGAACCCCTGACTGTGAAAGAGTGATAAGATGTGAGTGGAGAAGAATTTAGGAAAAATCACGTTTTATGTAAATAACTGAGTGGATAGCTTACAAATGACTAGAAATGATAGAGACTCAAGTTTTGTAGAGAGAATCATAAGTTCATTTATGTTCATTTTAAGTCATGGTCTGTAACTAGGTCCATGGTAGTAACATTTTTGGAATCAGAAAACATTGTAGATGCCAATAGGAAACCTAAGTTGGAGTAGCTTGAACAAGCAGGGCTTACATTTTCACACACACACACAAAAATACTATATGAAGGTGACTGTCGGTTCCATGACTTTAAGTGTTGTAGTAGTTACTATGGGATCCCACTTTCTGGCTATGCCTGAATAGGACAACTTACTCAGCATCCATTTTAGCCAAGAGAGGACCTGAATTGCTAACAACCTGTTCCTTAAGAATTCTCTCAGAACTATGCTCCTGAACAGAGGCTCTTTATTTTATTGAAACAGTATGTCCACTGTGAAATGGTCAATTAAATGGACACTTATCTTTGTTTGTTTGAGACCGGGTCTCACTATGTAGCCCTGAATGATCTGGAAATCACTATGTAAACCACTCTGGCCTTGAACTCACAGAGATCCACCTGCCTCTATCTGCCATCACACCCATCTTGGACCCTTATCTTATCAGAAGATTTTGTACTTTCTGACCCCTAATGATTTAGACCAGTACACACACACACACACACACACACACACACACTGTCATCAATTTAATCCCATCTCTTGTTTGCAACAAATTATAATTATCACTCATTGCTTTCAGTGAAGTACCATTTGCCAGCACTTGATATGTAAAACACATACACACACACACACACACACACACACACACACACTTATACACTATTCTGGGTCAAGGACAAGGAAGGGTCATGAGGGATTAAGACTATATCCCCAGTTCACAATAGGAGCATAAGGCTCAGTGAGCTTTTCTACATTATAAACAAGCTAAGATGATTAACTTTCTGGTTGCAATGTTAAGTATAAGTCATGTGTTCAGAGCATGTAATTACCACAAAATGTCAATTCTAACATCCCCATAATTTACTCAACTTTTTTTCATGATCAGAAATGGTGTACCACACATACAATTCCAAGACAGAGATATGGGGGAAATGGGAGTGTTCTTCTTTTGAGACTGTGATTTTGTTGAAGAGATACCTTACACTTCAGAAAATATATCAGAACTGATTTAAATAAGTGGTAGTGTTCTCAGTGCTCTTAGTTATTGATCACCCTAAACATGGATATACAGGGGAAGCTAATGTGATAAAGGAGGAATTCCTCCTGGGAGAAGATTCACTTCTTAAATATAATATGCCAGTTGCATCTTATGGGGCTCCTGAATACCAAATGTGAACTCACACTGATTCCAGAAAGCCCAAAATTTCTTATCCTCCAGGCAGAGTTGGGGCCTCTGGAGGTCAAGTGATCAATGGAGTTTAGGCTCAGGGTCATTTCACAGTGGAGTCAGCGAGATGGACCCTTTGTGTGGTTATTTGCCCACATCTGGAATGAATAATCAGAATAGGAACACTAAGGAACTGGCAACATTCTTATACTGTTCCTTGGCCTCTAGAATGAGGGCTACTACAATAGGAAAGATGACAGGGAAGTCACAAGAACTCCATTTACCATGACTAGACACAGCTTAACCAGAATGGAGGAAAAGGGGGCAAAAAAATGGGAGAATTCACCCCATCCTATGTCAACCAAAAAACACCAGATCGGGGCTGGAGAGATGGCTCAGCAGTTAAGAGCACTGACTGCTCTTGCAAAAGACCTGGGTTCAATTCCCAGCACCCACATGGTGGCTAAAAATGGTATTGGGCCAGGGGTGGTGGTACATGCCTTTAATCCCAGCACTCGAGAAGCAGAGGCAGGCAGATCTCTGTGAGTTCAAGGCCAGCCTGCTCTTCATAGCAAGATCCAGGCCAGCTGGGACTAAAGGGAGACCCTGTCCCAACAAAACCAAAACAAAACAAAACAAAACAAAACAACCCACCAGATTGAGCAGAGTGTCCCCTTTAGGTATGCAGCAAGTTAGAAAGAGGCTACTGTGCAAACACAGAAAAGGGAAAAAGAAATTCAGAACAATATAGTTTGAAATATAGACAGTTTGAAATCTAAATTTGAAGGAAAACACAAACCAAAGAATGGAGAAACATTGTCTGTTAGTGCATCCTCCTACAGAAGAACTTAACAGTATTGTCTTATGTACCGGGAGATGTCTGAAACATTCAGCTAACATTAATGACTTGGACTATGGCATTTAAGGTAGTTGTTTCACTTTCTTCTATTTTATTACTCGAATTTCTGATAATTTGCATTTTTTACTAGTTCACAAGTGCTTTTTAGTTTTATAGGTACCAAGGAGACTGCTTAGGTGAGAATGCTCAGAGGGTAAAGGCGTTTGCTGCCAAGCCTGAAGACTTGAGTTTCATTCCTAGGACCCACATGGTGGAAGGAGAGAACTGACTTCCACCCATGTAAGTGCCATGGAGTGCCCACACACATACAAATACACATTCATATACACACACATACATACAGGTAAACGAATAAATAATGTAATAAAAATTAAAAAGAAGAGAATTAGGAGAAATATGCAAAGAATTTTCAGAGCTGGTGAAGGACTGGTGATGGCTGCTTCTGGAATAGGCTATGAAGGAAGTTAAGGCATGTGTTTAAAACCACAATGAGTGACTATATTTCTGATGCTGATGAGAGTTCAATGGGAGGAGGACAAAAAAGTAGACATGTTATTGATCTGTTTGCCACCAGTGATGTTAGCAGGAGCACTTTTTGCACTACTGGGTGCTCAAGCCATGCTGAAGTGGAATGAGAAGTGCATGAATGATGATGACAGAAGGACACTGCCAGATTTTCTTTCTATACATACACAGATATTTTTTTTCTTCTTGTACTTCAAAAAATATTTTATTTACTCTTTGACAATTTCATATATGCATATAGTATATCTTCATTATTTCCATCTTCAACTCATCTATCATTTCCTCCAGACACTCCCAACATGTCCCCATACCACCTTCATGTCCTATTCTGTTTAGCTTTTGTGCAAGGCAAAAGATAAGGATTTAGTTTAAGTCTTCTACAGTTGGTAGTCCAGTTATGCCAGCACCATTTGCTGAAGATGCTATCTTTAGTAAGTGTTCTTGGCCCGCTTGTCAAATATCAAGTAGCTGAAATAGGGTCTTCAATTATAGTCCATTGATATATGGGTCTATTTTTGTGCCAGTGCTATGCTGTTTTTATGACTATAGCCCTGTAATATAGTTTGAAATCTGGTACAGTAATCCTCCCTGCATCGCTCTTTGTACTCATGGTTGCTTTGGCTATCCAGTGTCTTCTGTGCTTCTATATGAATTTTAAGATAGTGAAAAATGTCATGGGAATTTTGATTGGGATTGCATTGAATCTATATATTACTTTTGGTAGTATGGTCATTTTTTTTAATTTTTTTTTATTATTTATTTATTTATTTTTGTATGTATATGAATGTACTGTCTGCATGCAGGTCTGTGCACCCATGTCGTGCAATGCCGAGGAGGTCAGAAGAGGGTCTCGGATTCCCCTGGAACTGGAGTTCTCCTGGAATTGGAGTTACAGACGGTTCTTAGCCGCCATGTGGGTGCTGGGGATCGAACCCGGGTCCTCTGCAAGAGCGTCGGTGCTCTTAACCGCTAGGCTATCTCTCCAGCCCCATGTAGTATGGTCATTTTCACTATATTAATTCTTCTAATCCATGAGCATGGGAGATTCTTCCATCTTCTGGTGTCTTCCTCAATCTCTTTCTTTAAAGATTTAAAATTTTTACCAGGCGTGGTGGTGCATGCCTTTAATCCTAGCACTTGGGAGGCAGAGGCAAGTGGATCTTTGTGAGTTGAAGGCCAGCCTGGTCTACATAGTGAGTTCCAGGCCAGCTGGGGCTACAGGGAGACCCTGTCTTGAAAAGACAATAAATAAATAAATAAATAAATAAATAAATAAATAAATAAATAAATAAATATTTAAAATTTTCATTGATGTGATCTTTAATGTCTTTGGTCAAGTTTGTTCTGAGCTTTTTATTTTATTTATTTTTTGAGGCTCTTGTGAATGGGTGACTTTCCATGCATTCCTTCTCCAATTGCTTGTTATTGGTATATAGAAAGGCTACTGATTTTCGCAGATTAATTTTGTACCCTGCCACTTTACTGAAAGTGATAATCATTTCTAGGGGTTTTCTGGTAGAACTTTTGGCATCTCTTAGGTATAATATCATATCATCTGCAAAAAGGGATAGTTTGGCCTCTTCTTTTCCAATTAGTACTATTTTATTTTCCTTCCCTTGTCATTGCTCTAGCAAGAATTTTCAAGCACTATATTGAAAAGGAGTGGAGATAGTGGGCAGCCTTGCCGGGTTTCTGACTTTAAGGGGAATGCTTCTAATTTTTCTCCATTTAGAATGATGTTGGCTGTGAGTTTGTTGTATATAGCTTTAATTACGTTAAGGTATGTTCCCTCCAGTCCAATTAGGACTTTAAACATGAAGGCAGGTTGAATTTTGCCAAAGGCCTTTTCTGCATTGATTTGAGATGACCATGTGTTTTTTGTCTTTGAGTCCATTTATATGATTTATATCCTTTATTGATTTACATATGTTGATCTATCCCTGAGTCTCTAGAATAAATCCTACTTTTTGATGTGTGCTTGTATGGCGTTTCCAAGTATTTTGTTGAGAATTTTTGCAACTATATTAAGGATATAGGTCTATAGCTTTCTTTTTTGGTTGTATCTTTCCCTGGTTTTGGTATTAGAGTGATACTTGCTTCATAGAAGGAATTTGGTAGATTTCCCTGTTTCTATCATTTTGAGTAACTTGAATAATACTGGTTGTAGGTCCTCTTTAAATCTCTGGTAGGATTCTGCTGTAAATCCATCTGGGCCTAGGCTTTTTTTGGTTGGGAGATTTTGTATTACTGTTTCAATTTCCTCATGTTATGGGTCTGTTTAAGCTGTTAATCTCTTCTTGGTTAAGATTTGGTGCTTTGGGGCTGGAGAGATGGCCTAGCGGTTAAGAGCGCCGCCGACTGCTCTTGCAGAGGACCCGGGTTCGATCCCCAGCACCCACATGGTGGCCGAGAACCGTCTGAAACTCCAATTCCAGGAGAACTCCAGTTCCAGGGGAATCCGACACCCTCTTCTGACCTCCGCGGCATTGCACGACACGGGTGCACAGACCTGCATGCAGACAGTACATTCATACACATAAATAAATAAATAAAAATTAATTTAATTAAAATAAAAAAGATTTGGTGCTTCCCGTGATTTCAGATATTCATCCATTTCTCTTAGGTGTTCAATTTAATAAAGTATAGGTTTTTAAAGTATCCCCATATGATGTTCTGGATTCTTTTTGGTATTGTTCTCCTTTCGTCTCTGATTTTGATTTAGAGTTGCTCTTTCTTTTGGTTAAATGGGCTAAGGGTCTGTCTATCTTGTTTATCCTTTCAAAGATGGTCTCATTGATTCTTGGTATTGTTTTCTTTGTTTCTATTTCATTAACCTCTGCTCTGATTTTGGTTATTTCTTCCTTTCTGTTGGGTTTGGGATTCATTTGTTGTTGTCTTTTGTGTTTGGAGTTGCAATGCTAGGTCATTTATTTGTGCTTTTTCTGTTTTTTAAATGTAGGCACTTAGAGCTATAAATTTTCCTCTTAGAACTGATTTTAAAGTATCCCAGAGGTTTTGTTGTATTGTATTATCCTTTTTGTTTAATTCCAGGAATACTTTTATTTCTTTCTTAATTTCTCCATTGACCCATTCATTGTTCAGGAGTGTGCTGTTTAATCTCCATGAGTTCATGTAGTTACCAGGGGTTCTTCTGGTGTTGATATTAAGCTTTATTGCATTGTGGTCTGATATAACACAAGGAATTATTTCATTTCATTCCCATGCAGTCCAATTTGTGCTCCTCATATACTCATGTGTATGCCCATCCACTGGAGTGTGATTGACCTATGAGAGGCTGAACTCAAAGAAAATGGATTCTCCCTCTCCCATCAACTTCCAATTGCCAATAGCTCCTCAACTAAGTCGTTGTGGCCACCTCTGCCTCAGCTGGGATTTTGTGTGGCTTTTTTTTTCTTTCCTTCTTCAGAAACAGGTGATTTTGTGTCATGTGCTTTTTCCTCCTCCTTCAAACAGCCAAGAGGATTAGGCTACTTATTTTCTTGCACTTCCTGCCTCTCTGTTCAGTATTTCACTGTTGTTCATGTTTGAGTTGCTGGTGCTGTTTCTGATATACAGAGATTAGCTGATCTGATTCTATTGCTCCAACAGATGCAACTGTCTGGGGGTTGGGGAGGTGGGGAAAGCGTTGTTCAAACCAAAAGTGCTCTAAATTGTAAACATGAGAGCAATTCCAGACTTTTCCTTTAGTTTCACAGATAAATTGTGATATTGTTTTGCCACAAAATAGTGATGAGGAGAGGCTAGCAAAATGGCTTGTTGCCAAGCATGATGACCTAAATTCAATCCCTAGAACCTACATGATGGAAGAAAAATCCAGTTCCCTCAAGTTGTCCTCTGACCTCCACACATGTACAGTGGCACACAAATGCCTCTCTATACACATAAAATAAATAAAAATGTTAAAATTCATTAATAAGATTTTCTCTTCTATTATAAAAATCAGGTATTCTCAACCACCCTCTGATGTCTTTGTTGAATCGTTTACACAATGAACATACAATATTGATTTACTTTCTTTCATCAGCATTTTTCACCATATAAAACTTGTACACACTTTATGATATGCTTAAGTATTACATTTTTGGATTTGTTTTTGCTAAATTTAAATATTCTTCAGTTAAAATTTCAGGAATGGGCCGGGCATGGTGGCACATGCCTTTAATCCTAGCACTTGGGAGGCAGAGGCAGGTGAATCTTTGTGAGTTCAAGGCCAGCCTAGTCTACAGAGTTCATTCCAGGACAACTGGGGCTAGAGGGAGACCCTGTCTCAAAGAGACAAAAAAAATTTCAGGAATGAGAGAACAGGAACAATTTCCAACATGGAATTTCTGTGGTCAGTTTGCCTGTTCTTGGTGATACTAACTCCTTTAACATATCTTTCCCCTATTTCATTTTCAACCTGATTTTGTGCTAACTTCTTCAGGCATTCCACTCCAACTGGTTTTTTTTTTTTTTTAACCGAAACGAGCTGGAGAGATGGCACAGCAGTTAAGAGCACTGAATGCTCTTGCAGAGGTCCCGGGTTCGATTCCCACACCCAGATGGCAGCTAAGAACTGCCTTAGGCCGGGCATGGTGGCTCAGGCCTTTAATCCCAGCACTCAGGAGGCAGAGACAGGCGGATCTCTGTGAGTTCAAGGCCATCTGGGACTAAAGGGAGACCATCTCTCAAAAAAAGAAAAAAAAAAAAGAATTTGCCAAAACAAAGCAAGCCACTTTTTTTTAAGCCACTTTTCCACCATTAATTCAAAATTAGTCCTTCTCCTCAGAACTGGTTGTGCATAGCTGCATCCTCCTCACCCCCAAAATGGAGTGGAGTTGTTCCCACAGCTAAATGCAGCCACACAGTTCTTGAGAGATGTGGCCCAGCAGAATCTGGTATGGCTTAGACACTGCAAAAGCAGTCAAGATACTTTTTGGCATGGGTTGCTTGGCAATCTTCATGCTTGACACCAGATCAGGAAGTGGCAGCTCAATCCCTACTCTAACATTGGTCCCTTTATTAGCAGTTTCTCCCAGAAATCTTTTACATTTATAATCCAATTTCAGTTAATTACTGTATAAGGTATGAACTGTAGACCAAGGTTCATTTGTTAAAATTTTTTGAGTATTTTATATATGAATGTGTTTTGATCAAATCAGTATGTTTTGATTATACTCTTCCCACACCCTTTAACCACCCAGCTTCATTTACTCTTTCTAAACTTTTTTTAGTTTTTATATGTACCAATGTCTTGCCTACATGTAAGTGTAGCATATCCGTGTAATGCCCACAGAGGTCAGAAGAGAGTGATGGATCCCCTAGAACTGGAGCATATGCTAGGAACTGAACTCCAGCCCTTTGGAAGAGCAGCCAGTGTTCTTAACCACTGAGCCATCTCTCCATCCCATGTATTTTTTTTTTTTTTTGGTCATTTTGAGACAGGGTCTCCCTGTAGCCCAGCTGTCCTGGAACTTGCTCTGTACACCAGGCTGGCCTTGAACTCACAAAGATCCGCCTGCCTCTGCCTCCCAAGTGCTAGGGTTAAAGGCATGCACTACCACGCCTGGCTCTCACCTTTTTTAAAACCCATTGAGTCCACTAAGTGCTGCCAGTATGTGCCATGACTATAGGGCCATTCACTAAAACATGGGCAGCATGAGGGAGGCACTGCTTTGCTAGCTGAGGAGTTATTGGCACTTGATGGCTGCTGAGAGTCAGTCTTCTTCAGATAATGCCCTCTATATAGGCTGCTATGTTTAAGATTAGCTTTTTGCTTATAAATATCTAATAACTCCAGCACCTTTAAAAATATTTTATGTGTATGAGTGTATTGCCTGCATGTGTGCAAGTGTACCCATGTCGTGCAGTGCCCACAGAGGTCAGAAGGTGTCTGATCCCCTGGAAGTGGAGTTACAGACAGTTGTAGCTGCCATGTGGGAGCTGGGAACTGAAGCCAGAGCTACCTTTCCAGGCCCCCAACACCTTTTTTGGAAAAGATTAATATGTCTTCATCAATTTTTCTTGTGGACCTTTGTCTAAATAGATTAGCTATTTCTGGGTTCCTTACGTGTTGTACCTACTGATCATTTTTTCTTTTCTATCCTTTCCGCCTCTTTGCCCTTCCCTTTTCCCCTTCCTTCAATTCTCTCTCCCTCCCTCCCTCCCTTCCTTTGTTTTCAACCAAGTCTTGATCCCCAAGGCAGCATTTCTTCCTTGTTTCATGGATGCTTAAGTCCAATCTCTGACTCCATCATCACACACATAAGTCCTTTGTTATTTGTGTTTTCTCTGATGCTTGTAAAGGCAAAATGTGGCAGTCACAGGATGATTTCTTCTTAGGATCTTTAGCTTTATTTATTTATTTATTTATTTATTTATTTATTTGGTCTTTTTGAGACAGGGCCTCTCTGTAGCCCCAGCTGGCTAGGAACTCAGTATGTAGACCAGGCTGGCCTTGAACTCATAGAGATCACCTGCTTCTACCTCCCAAGTGCTGGGATTAAAGGTGTGCACCACCATGCCCGGCAATCTTTAGATTTATTAAATTTGTAAAGATCATTTTACTGATATTACATTAATAGGTTCAACATTCAACATACTACAGTTATTCCAGCTCCTTTGCATTTTCATACATTCATTAGAATAATCTTGTGAATATCTATCAAAATATGCTGGAAGATTGTGTTAAACTTATTATCAACTTTGAAAAACTGATATTCTTGTTCAACCTTTTAAACAATGAACTCAAAATGTCTGTTAGATTAACTTTATTTCATCAGGATTTTTCACAATATAAGTTTTGTATATATTTCAAGATATACTTAAATGTTAATTTTGGAAAAAGTTTGATAAATATATTCAGCTTCAAAGTACAATTTCTAGTTAATAGAAATACAGTTCTTTTGCATGTGATCTTACACACTGTATTAGTCAGGGTTTTCTAAAGAAAAAGAAGCAACAGGACAAATATATAGCTATATACAATTTATTGATTTGCTCACGTGACAGAGTTCAAGGAGTCCAACAGTAGCTGCACCGCATTGGAGAGGCTGAGAATCTAGGGAACTGCTCAGTCCGCAAGGCTGGATGTCTCAGTAGTCCCAATCTGGTGCTAAAGGCCCGATGGATTCCAGGAGATCTGCCGGTCTCAGTACACGCTGGGATCCATAGGGTTGATCACAGCAGCAAGACAAACTCACCAGTGAGAGAGAGGCAAGCCACAGGAAAAAAGGGACCAGATCCCTCTGGCATGGCCTTTAATACTGCCTGCCAGCAGAAGGTAACGCCCACATTTGGGGTGCCCCATCCAGGTTGAGGTAGTCCAATCCGAAGATCCTTTTTCTCTTATTTGTTCCATAGTCCAGTCAAGTTGACACCCGGGATTAACCATCACAAGTCCACCCCTTGTCTACTTGACACCCAATAAATAGCCTCTCCTTATGTTATGCTTAAATGTCAATTGCAAACAATGGCAAGGTCATAATTCCACCTAACATGTTATAAGTGTCTCATGTGCAATAGCAAAGCATTATATCTTAGAGTAGGTGGTAATGTCCTTGAGGAACACTTAGTCCTTCAGTAT
>VZQC01012462.1:2034560-2045264 GCA_009823505.1 Rhizomys pruinosus | reverse complement strand
GGCCCTGAGGGACATTAGCTCCCACTGGGAGGGGGAGATTAGTTTCCTCAGGCAAGGGTGGGGAGGAGGGATCTGCAGGGTGTGGATTCTCTGCTGAGGGTGGGGAGATTAATTCCTCAGATAAAGAAAATCCCTCAGAATCCGAGGGTTCAAAATCCTCATCATTGTGGTTCTCCCACACATCTCCATCCCACATTTCAGGGTTCCACCCTTTCCCCACCAGTGCTCTCACTTTGTAAATCAGCCAAACGTATAATAAGGGCTCCAGCTTGATTTTCTACCACTTTACCTCTTTGGCTGCTGGAGAGAAGATGCTCTTCCAGAGCACACTTGGAAACTTTTTAAACTGTTGTTTCAAATCTAGACCTGGTTAATTTTATCACTGACCTCCTTATTTTCCTCTATCACTTTATCCAGAGATGCTAGGGGCAACCAGGCAACATCATTATTTTCCTTATTTTTCTGCAATTTCTCAAACGTTTTATATAGAGTCGCTAAATTCATTGCTTCTCACGAGAGGCGAGTTAGGTGAGTCAAATGGATCTATCTTCATAATTACATCAAATAGTCTGCACCAAGGATTATCATTCCTCTTCATGCCACCAGGAGAGCCTTCAGTAACTAGGCTTCATTGGATTCTAGAGCTGGCTCCAGAGACTACCAAGCACACTGAAGAAATTCATCCTTTCAATTCTGTTTCTCTAGAACCACTCCTGGTACCAAAATCTGTATTAGTCAGGGTTCTCTAAAGAAAAAGAAGCAACAGGACAAATATATAGCTATATACAATTTATTGATTTGCTCACGTGACAGAGTTCAAGGAGTCCAACAGTAGCTGTGCCACACTGGAGAGGCTGAGAATCCAGTCCGCAAGGCTGGATGTCTCAGTAGTCCCAATCTGGTGCTGAGGGCCCGATGGATTCCAGGAGATCTGCCGGTCTCAGTACATGCTGGGTCCGAAGGGTTGATCACAGCAGCAAGACAAACTCACCAGTGAGAGAGAGGCAAGTCGCAGGAAAAACGGGACCAGATCCCTCTGGCATGGCCTTTAATACTGCCTGCCAGCAGAAGGTAACGCCCACATTTGGGGTGGGCCATCCAGGTTGAGGTAGTCCAATCCGAAGATCCTTCTTCTCTTATTTGTTCCTTAGTCCAGGATTAACCATCACACACACTATTGCTTTCCTGAAGTCACCTATGAGTTCCTGGATTTTTTTTTTTTTTTTTGTCTTTTTGAGACAGGGTCTCCCTTTAGTCCCAGCTGGCCTGGAGCTTGCTATGTAGACTAAGCTGGCTTTGAACTCACAGAGATCCGCCTGCCTCTGCCTCCTGAGTGCTGAGATTAAAGGCATGTGCCACCATGCCCAGCGTTCCTGGATGTTTTATAGACTCTTGAAACCATCATTGTATCTGCAAATGAGAACCACTTCCTTTCTTCTTTCTCCATATGTATGCCTTTTGTCTCATATGCTTCACTAATTGGCTTGCCTTCTATATTAAGCTGAATATGAATAGTGACATAAGCCATTTTTTTTTTCTGTGAGATGGGGTCTCCCTTGTAGCCCCAGCTGTCCTGGAACTATGTAGACCAGGAAGGTCTTGATCTACCTGCCTCTGCCTCCTAAATTCTGAGATTACAGGTGTGCACCACTACAAGTGTCATCCTTATTTCTAATCATAAAAATATTAAATGTTATATTTTCATAGATGCTTCTTATCAAGCTTATGAAGTTGCCATGGACTGAATGATTATGTACTCCAACCCCCCAAATTCATGTGTTGAAGACTCGAATGTGATGGTGAGGTCTTCAGAGGATAATTAGGTTTAGATGAAGTTATGAACCCTTCCTTTGTCAAAGAGCTGTAATTCCCTGACCAAGATACCACCCAAGCATATGTGTTTGTTCCCATTGTGTAACTTGTTATAATGGCTAATATTTGTTATTATCTGTGTTTCATTACTAGAATTAAAAGGAGACTTATAAATGAGCCACCAGTCCACTGCGAACAGAATTTGGGCAGACCCAAGAGTTTGATGTGTCACCTCAGAGAAAAAAAAATGGATCTTCCTATCTCTCTCTCTCTTGCTCTCTCCCTCTCTCTCCCTCCCATCCTCCCGTCCGAAGTCCAGGAACTCTTGCAGAAGAGGTGGGTGGATTAGATTATAAGGGCCAAGGAAGGGTGGTGAATTGTGAGATCATAGCAAAATTGGACTGTGGACTTTTATTTGATCAGCACATTTGTGTAAGCAATCCTCTTCAGTTGGACTTGGGGACCCTGGATTCTGTAAGAACTGGACTCAGATGTTTATTAATTGGGTTTACATTGATATACATGGATACTCCTTATGTTTATTGCCTATGTGTACCAACTGGTCAAATAAAAAATTAAGAAAGCAAAAGAAAACCCCCAGAAATGCTAATTTCTTAAAGTTTTGTTATTTAGTGAAGCCATCTGAGCCTGAAGGTTTGGGGTGAGAATTTGAATTAAATTTCATTAAGTTCTAGGGCCATTCAAATGGCTATTTCATGTTGGACAAATGGTGGTAATTTGCAATTTCTGAGATACCCATTCATTTTTCTGAAAAGTTCATAGTATTCTATTTTCTCTTTGATGTCTACAGCAATATTTAATTTAAATTCAGATACCAGCCAGGTGTGGTGGGGCATGCCTTTAAATATAAAGAAATAAGTTCTGTTCACATACTAGTAGAAGGAATTAATTTTAAAAAGTTTCCTTTCAGGCCCAGTGTGGTGGCCCACACCTTTAATCCTAGCACTTGGGAGGCAGAGGCAGGTGGATCTCTGTGAGTTCAAGGCCAGCCTGGTCTACAGAGTGAGTTCCAGGACAGCCAAGCTACAGGGAGACCCTGTCTCAAAAAGAGCAACAACAAAAACAGAGTTTCCTTTCCTTCCAGCTTGGCTTTACCATAAATGTAATCCACAAATGTTAAAACTTCAAAAATATAAATCTGCCACATCTAGAAAAATTTCACATATATCTTTGAATACTTAAAAAATATATGTGCACAGTGTTTTGCCTGCATGTATGCAGGTGCACCCATGTTATGTAATGCCTGTGAAGGCCAGAAGAGAGCGTCAGATCCCCTAGGACTAGAGTTATGGATGGTTGTTAGCCACCATGTGGGTGCTGAGATCTGAATCCAGGTCCTCTGCATGAGCAGCCAGTGCTCTTTGAATACTTATAAATGGTTTAAAAACTTCTGGGATTGTAATGATATGAACGTTGTTTTTGTTATAATCCTATAGGTATTGAGCTCAATGTTTTATTTGTAATAGTGTTATGCCTGCATGTATGTAAGCGCACCCATGTCGTGCAATGGGCACGGAGGTCAGATTCCTGGGAACTGGAGTTATGGATGGTTGTTAGCCACCACTTGGGTGCTGGGAATTGAACCTGGGTCCTCTGCAAGGGGAGGCAGTACTCAATCACTGAGCCATCTCCCCAGCTCTGGCTCTGTGAATCTTTCTGGCTGTTTTGGGTGCTGTTTATATTGAGTTATTTGTATTCTTTTATCTTCAAGTTTTCTGATTATTATGTGTCTTCATGCTGTTGTAGAGCAGATCAAGTTTTTCACTTTACTTTGTATTTTAATTCTAAATTTTTCATTTGGATAAGTGTGCTAGATAGCTTTCGGGTCAACTTGACACACCTGGGTTGTGGGAGCCTCTATTGGGGAATTTCCTCCATTGGACTGGCCTATGGCCATGTCTGTGGGGTATTTTCTTGATTGTTGAGTGATGTGGGAGGGCCCAGCCCACTGTGGGTGGTGCCACCCCTGGGCATGTAGGTTACTGTGTATTGTATAAGAAAGCAGGCTGAGCATTGGCCAGGAGAGCAAGCCAGTAAGCAGCATTCGTCCATGGTCTGTGTTAAGCTCCTGCTTCCAGGTTCCTGTTCCTACTTTGGGCTTCCTAAGTCATGAACCCTTTGCTCCCCAAGCTGGTACTGGTCAGACTGCTTTGTCAGTCACAGCAATGATGAAGCAAACTAGAACAGATGGCTCTGTTTCTTTGCTTTTAATTTTTTCATTTGTTTCAAGTGGGTTTGTGGTTGTTTTATGAGGTAGTTATGGATCCTTCACACTTCTCACGATGCTATCACCTGTATATATTAGTATTCACACCGGTTGTCCTTACTTATTCAGTCTGAAATTGTTAGTTCGTGGTATTAACAATGTCTTTTATTGAAACCTGGCTATTTGGGGTATTATGGCCCTTTGATGCTCAGCTAAAAGCTTCCACTTGAGTTGGCCTCCGCTGAGAAGGTTCTGGCAGATGAAATTCTCATTAATTCCAGATGAAACTGAAAATCCGGGTTCTTAAAGCTTCCTTTGAGACCATCTCAGTGGAAGTTAGAAAACCTCATCACAACTTGGAAAGTCTAAGAGGATCTTTATTCACTCTTTGTACATAAGTGGGTTTTTTGGTTTGTAATTCTGGTCTTTTTGTAGCCACAGCTGGCCTGGAACTCACTATGTAGACCAGGGTGGCCTTGAACTCACAGAGATCCACCTGCCTCTGCCTCCCGAGTGCTGGGATTACAGGTGTGCGCCACCATGCCTGGCACACAAGTGTTTGGCCTAATGATACATGGGTGGAGACAGAGACGGTCTAGCTGGAGTAAAACAGTCATTGTCTGTGTTTTCTGAATTTCTAGGCTGCTCCTTATGGTCTTTGGGTAGCCAAAGATACTCTAGCTGCCTAGCAGTCTAAGATGTATGAAGCAGAATGAAAGCCAAGGAAAACACTACTGTACTACTCTTCAGGTTCCAATGTCTCTAGTTTATCTGTCTTCTTTCCATGTTTCACACATACTATTTTTCGTGTTACTGCTATGGAGAATGAGACAGGGTGTCACTATGTAGCCCAGGCTAGCATATGTAAAACCCCCTATGTAAATCAGGTCATCTCAAATTTTGGCAATCCTATCTCTGCTTCCAAAATGCTGGCCTTATCAGCACCACACATTATTTAAATTCTTTGATTTTCCTTTTGCACTAGTGGGGATTGAACCCAGGACCTCAGGCACACAAAGCAAGTGCTCTACCACTGAGCAATATCCCCAGCTCTTTCCACCTTACAGTTTTACAACCCCCGCCACCTTTTTGTTCTATTTACTAGGCAGAATAGGGAAAATATATCTACTTTCTTAAAAGTGTAAGATTCTGACTTTCTTTTGAGATAGTGTCTTATGTTGTCCTGGCTTGCCTGGAACTACATGTAACTTAAACTCACGGCAATCCTCCTACCTGTCTGAGAGCTGACATTACATATTTGTGCTAATATACCCGGTTATGGCATACTTTTTAATAGAGATCACTCTTCATGCCAAGCTGAGATTAGATTGTAGGGAAGCAATGTACGAGAGATAGATTAGGTTATAGTTTTCTAGGTTAGTGAAGACAGTGGCATTGGCCTAAGGGTATGAGGGAGGTAGTGAGAAGTGGTGACCTGCTGCAAATAATAAAGTCCAACAGAACTTACTTAGTTTGATACGGGTGTAAAATAAATTAATCAAGGATTAACCAAGGTTCCTAGTTTGAGCAACTAGAAGGATGATTACTAACCTGAAGAGGACCAGGAGAAGCAGGTTCATGGAAAAATAATCAGGAGTTAAGTTTTAGTAGGAAGCTGTGTACCCATCCCACTCCCTTCCTCCTAGTCACTTTTTCTGTAACTCTACATATTCGTGGAATTTTTTTATTCTATCCTCCACAGGTCCTAGCCTCTTCTCTTTTCTTTATAATTCTCATTATTTGCTGAGTAATCTAAAGATCTGTCATCCAATGGTTATCTCCTCAACAGTGTTTCAGCTCAGTTTAACTCACTAATTGAGTTTTCAATTTTGAAGCACTTCCTTTCATATCTGCAGATATGATTCTAGGACTCCCACCCTTGAGAATATCAAAATCAGTGAGCATCAAGGCCCGCCTGCTCTACAGTGTGAGTTCCAGGCCAGCTGGGGCTTCAGGGAGACTCTGTCTCAAAAAGACAAAGTCTCTTGTATAAAATGATATGGTATTAAGGGACTGGAGAGATGGCTCAGTGGTTAAGACCACTGGCTGCTTCTGCAGAGGACTCAGGTTCAGTTCTTAGCACTCACATGGTAGTAGAAGACCACATAACCCCAGTTCCAGGGGATCCGGTGCCTTTTGTGAAGGCATTGCATGAGACAGTTGAATTTACATAAACACAGGCAATACACTGATACATGTAAAATAAAAATAAAATGTAAACATCAAAATGAAACTATTTGCATACAACCTGCGCAAACCCTTCTACATACTTTAAAGTGATCCCTAGATTATACTACCTAATAAAATATAAATGCTGTATAAACAGATGCCTATATTGTTCTGTTCGCTGAATAATGACAAGGAAAATAAGCATTATGTTCAGTACAACTACAGTTTTCTCTAAATATTTTTATCCAGTTGGTGGAATTTGTGGATAAAACTGCAGATATGAAGGGCCAACTACGCTGGTTTCTGTTTGCTTTTTCCCCTCAAATTATACTGAGAAGTTTGGTATTTACTTTTACCAAATACCCAGGAGAGACCAATTTTTCTGTTAATTTTATAATTTTCGATTATGGGAGCAAATGTGTAGTTCAGATTTGAACAAGAAATCTATGCAAAGCTCATTACTCACAGAGAATGAAAAATTTTTGCTCATCAAAAACCCAGGCAAAGACAGCTGCCTTGTGTCCCTATGCCTGTAGAAAGGTTACTGCTTAGTCACTTTTCCTGAGAGCATAGCTCTTTAAGAGGCTTCTCATCTTGAAAGGGGCCAAGAAATTTGCATTAAGATTCACTCCTATATAGATGCAACAGCCGTGGAGTTTTCTCTAAGATCTCCAGCCATGTGAATTTGTCTGTTTACAGTACCACATGAGTTTCCTCCCACTGAGTAGGCTTTAAGTCCAATTAGGTAGTTGATTATCCCCAAGATAAAAGTGCCACTACTGCCCCAATATAGTTTGCTGTGCTGATCATTGTTGTCATTATTAGGCCTTAAAGCTGGGGTTGGACAATTGACTGAATTCCCCCTTAGCTGCTTGCAGAGTGCTCTCCAAAACTATGAGGGCTAGCCTTCAGGGAGGTAGCTTCCAGATTAGTTCCAGCTCCATTGCTCCAAGTTCTGTGTCCAAGTATGTCCTGTCTTCAGCGACAGGGTCTTCAAGTTCTGGGAAGCAATCAAGGGCTGTGGCAATAGCCTGTGTAATTTTGGCAGTCTTTTAGACTTACCCTGGCCAACAACTCAAAGGAAGATTTCTTTTTTTTTTTTTTTTTTTTTTGTCTTTTCGAGACAGGGTCTCCCTGTAGCCCCAGCTGTCCTGGAACTCACACGGTAGACCAGGCTGGCCTTGAACTCACAAAGATCCGCCTGCCTCTGCCTCCCAAGTGCTAGGATTAAAGGCGTGCGCCACCATGCCCGGCTTAGGAAGATTTCTTATGTCTGGCCAAACCACAGAGAATAAGGGTCTGCAGAGAGTGAGTCCTTGGAGAGGACTCCTATATTAAACTTTACCCTCCCAGGGCTCAGGGACCATTGTGGCAGAAAGATTGTAAAAAGAAAGCCATGGGAGGAGGTGCATGACCATATAGAAATTGAGTGTTACGGGATCCTGGGACCTTGCTCATATGAACCTACAGCAATATTATCAGCATGCACAAGACCCATGCAAACTCAAGCAGAAGACCCAGTACAGAACTATGGAAATGGGCAGCAGGCCCCAATATTAGCCAAAGAACTATGGGAAACTGATTACTGCTGGGTGAGGAAGAGTTGATCTTCTTTATGAGAGTGACTCTAGATACGCTGACTAGACCCCAGTGCATGAAGTTGCACTAAGAGACATCTGGGGACACTAACTTGACTCCATAGGCCTTAACATAAAGACAGAATGCATGCGATCTAGGGGGGCGGGGCTGATAATGAAGGGGGTATAAAGATGACTAAGATTTTGTGTATGAAATACACAAAAATTCAATAAAAATATACAAAAAATAGAATTAACTATAAAAAAAGACCGACTCCTCTATGTACTACTCTTATGTCTTGTCCTTTCTTTTTTGTGAGACAGTCTCATGACAGGTATCAAACTAGCTATACAGCTGAGGATGACCTTAAATTCTTGATTCTCCTATCTCCATTCCCCAAATGTTGGGATCCCTGGCATTTGCCACCCTGCTCATCTCTGGTATTATCTATAGTTTTTGATCTGGATGATTATTCTACATATGTGACAATTCATCAATCTGTTCATTTAAAATTTATGCTCTATGTACTTGATATTTCAATTAAAATACATAAAAATAAAATCATTGTGTCACTGCTTCAAAAACTGATCTACAGACTTAAGGGAAATCTTTCCAAAATACCAGCAGGGTATAGGTTCACACTCCTCGCTCTTCTCATTCTGTGCGTCATACTCCTAAAGCAACAGGACCAATTGATCATAAGCTAGAACTTTCAAAAGTATGAACCAGGAGCTAGGAGATGGCTCAGTGGTTGAGAGTGTCGACTGCTCTTGCAGAGGACCTGGGTTCAATTCCCAGCACCCACATGGCAGCCAACAACCATCTATCACTCCAGTTCCAGGGGATCTGATGCCCTTTTCTGACCTCTGTGGGCACTGCACAACATGGTGCACCTACCTAGATGCAGGCATTACACTCATACACATAAAATAAAAATAATAAATAAAAATTTTTTAAAAGTATGAACCAAAACAACAACTTTTTATGAGTTAATTATTTTAGGTATATGTTACAGTGATGTAAACCTAACCCATGGGTTGGCAGGACAGTAGATGTAGGAATGTACTAAGTATAGTTACTTTGAATTCTGAATGTCTGGGAGACATTCCTCAAGATACACCTCTCCATACTTCACCTTGGACCCAACAGGTACTCAGTAAATCTGTTAACATTTGAGACTAAGCAAGTTACCTTCCTTGGATGTCTGAGTGAAAAAAAAAAATAAAAGAAAAAAAAAGATTTGAGACTGAGAAGATTTTCGAACATGATGAAGGAAAGGGTATGAGTTTTGGAATCAGGCAGATCCTGCTGTGGAAGACTACTGGCTGTCAGCTTCAGTCTTCTTAACTAAAAATAGGGCTAACTGCCACATGTTTAATGAGGATTAAATGAGATATGCTAGGTAAAATCTCTAACTCAATTCCAATCACTCCCCAAACACTTAATCATTAGTGAGAGGTGGTAAATCAGAATTAAGAATACAGAGGTAGCCGGGCGTGGTGGCGCACGCCTTTAATCCTAGCACTTGGGAGGCAGAGGCAGGCAGATCTCTGTGAGTTCAAGGCCAGCCTGGTCTACAGAGCGAGTTCCAGGACAGCTGGGCTACAGGGAGACCCTGTCTCAAAAAGACCACAAAAAAAAAAAGAAAAGAAAAAGAATACAGCGGCTGGAGAGATGGCTCAGCAGTTAAGAGCACCAGCTGCTCTTGCAGAAGACCCAGATTCAAATCCCAGCAACCACATGGAGGCTAACAACCATCCATAACTCCAATTCCAGGGGATCTGACACCCTGTTCTGACATCCTTAAGCATTGCATGACACGGGTGCACTTACATATATGCGGGCAATACACTCACACACATACCAGACTTGTCCCAGCACTTGCTACATTTGTGATGTTGGAGAGTTACTTTGGTATTTCCTTACTGGAAGGATGAGGATGTTGATAAAGATGAAATAAGTCAATACACATAAAGCACCTTCCACTGCACTAGCCTTAAGCACAATTTTATATTCAATATCAGAAAGAGAGAAGGAGTAAAAGTCCCCAGTCACAGGTTTAGCCAGTAGAAAAAAAAAAGCTCATGGAGGGCTGGAGAGATGACTAAGCTATTAAGGCACTGGCTGCTCTTGCAGAGGACTCAGGTTCGGTTCCAAGCATCCATATGGTGGCTAAAAACCCATCCTTAACACCAGTTTTAGGGGAGCCAATGCCCTCTCCTAGCTTCTGTGGGCATTGCACTCATGTGGTACACTTATATCTGTGTAGGCAAAACACCAATACAATTAAAATAAAAATATATTTAAACAGTCCATAGAGCAAGGGTTATTGCACAGATTCATAAAAGGGCAAAGTACTAGTGAAAGTTGAGACCGAAATAGGACACCTATATTATCCCATCTAAGGCTAAAGGAACACCATGGAGGAGGGGGCAGAAAGAATGTAAGAGCTGGAGGAAGGGTGGATTATTAGGGAATGCTTTCTACCAAGTATGATATAGCCATTTCATTAGAACTCTCTGCAGTTGATTATCAGCAGACTTGCATGATATTGGGCCAGTTGGCATTCTGTTCTGGAGAGGGGCATTCAAATCTCCGTCCCTCCCTAAGGAAATGAATACAGTTGATAGTTTCTGGGGAGGGAGAAAGAGATTTTCTTCAGTGGTGTAACACTGGTAAGGTACCCATATGCCAGTAAATAACCCCTCACTCATGCTTCTGTAAGCAACCTTAATTAAACTCAGTGGTTCACAAGAAAAGAAAAAGACATGACAACAGATGGAAGATTAGTTGATAAGAGAAATGGAATCAGCAGGAGTGAGGGGGATAAGAAAGACTTATGATGGGTAAGGTAAATAATGATTAAAATACACTATATATATATATATATATATATATATATATATATGAAAATGCCA
>VZQC01012462.1:1902273-2025500 GCA_009823505.1 Rhizomys pruinosus | reverse complement strand
AAGCCAGCTGGGGCTACAGGGAGACCCAGTCTAAAAAAGACAAAAAAAAAAAAAAAAGCAGCCAGCAAGGTCTTACCGAAATCTAAATTTTTTGGCCTGATGTACACTGTATTCCACTACCTGGCAACTTACACCTAGCCAACCCATAATGATAATTATTGAAATTATTGAAGCAAACATGTCTGTAATTTCTCTTTTTGAGACAGGGTTTCCCTGTAGCTCCAGTTGTCCTGGAACTCACTGTGTAGACCAGGCTGGCTTTGAACTCACAGTGATCCACTTGCCTCTGCCTCCCGAGTGCTGGGATTAAAGACGTGCAGCACCATGCCTGGCTGCCATTCTAAGGAACATGCATGGATACACACTCTCCCCATTCTCATTTAATCCTAAAACGAAGTCTATGAGTCAACTGAGACAAATTAAATTATGTAACTTGTCTATATACCTAGAACTTAGAGCCAATTATATTGTTCCAGATTCATTTTTTTTTACTATTTAAGTGTGTGCATGCATGTGCAAATGTGCATTATGCTATGACATGAGTGTTGGAGTCAAAGGACAACTTGTACAAGTTGGGCCTCTCCTTCTATGTGGGTCAAGGAATTGAAATTAAGTTGTCAGGCTTGGTGGCATTTTTCCAGACCCAAAAATCATTTTTGTGTGTGTGTGTGTTTTCGAGACAGGGTCTCCCTGTAGACCCAGCTGTCCTGGAACTCACTCTGTAGACCAGGCTGGCCTTGAACTCACAAAGATCCACCTGCCTCTCCCTCCCAAGAGCTAGGATTAAAGGTGTGCACCACCATGGCTGGCCAGAATTCATATTTTAACCAATATTTATTCCTATCTACCAAAATGAAGTCTCTAATCTGGAAGGATCTCATTCATTTATTCATTCATTCACTCACACCAACACTGATTTGATTAAGTGTAATTTTAAAAGTAGAAATACAAAATTCAGGGGCTGGAGAGATGGCTCAGTGGTTAAGAGCGCTGACTGCTCTTGCAGAGAACCCGGGTTTGATTCCCAGCACCCACATGGTGGCTAAGAACCGTCTTTAACTCCAGTTCCAGGGGAATCTGATGGCCTCTTCTGACCTCTGCAGCACTGCACGACACGGATGCACCAACCTGCATGCAGACAGTACACTCATACGCATAAAAATATAAATTAAAAAAAATTAAAAAAAGAAATACAAAATTCAATTAAATATATCCCCAGTCTTTGATAAAAAACACAAAATATCTTATGATCATAAGTGCCATGAGAAAACGCTATAGAAACACAGGTGAAGATCAAAGAAACAAAGTGGTAGTAGAGGGTAGGCAAGGGCTATTAGGTAAAGTAACATAAAAAATCCAATACCCAGTGGGCAGAAGGAATGGCTTATGCAAAGCCATAAAGGCATGAAACAATCTTGTACATGGAGTGAAGTGTGAGTCTTGTAGTAGAGAATGACTGGTATAAAGGGTGTATACTGAGGGTAGTTAAGGGGGTAGGAGAGGAAAGGTTACTAGGAACCAAGTATCAAGGAGCAATCTTTTTCCTCCTCCTACCGGAAACTCAGCCTTCCCCAACTTAAAAACCTCTTCATCGAAGTAATTTCATAAATTTGCATAGTAGTTATTCCTTAGAAAGTACAGAGATGTTTGCACACTTTTATTCATCTATTTTCAAGTTACATCTTATGTGACACTGAGATACATAATAGAAGGAAATTTGAGTAAAAGAAAGGCCATCTGGCCTGCTTGATCTCTGCTAGCTCCCAATAATGTCCTCTAATCTGAAGTTACAGGACATGAGTTTGAATCTTGCCTCCTTCATTTACTGGCTCTTATCCTGGACTAGTCACTTCAAAGTGAGACTCATATTCTTCACCTGCAAAATGATGAAAGTCTCATCTGAAATGATGTTTAATATCGCTAGACAAGGCTATTTGGAATCTTACACTAGACACTCCACATGGGAGTCCCTAACATAAGGGAGATGCTTAATAATGCTCTAAGCTGTGGGGTGTGGCACGAGGAGCTAAAAGGACATGGTTAAGGAAAAAAGATAAAAAGTTAAATGCTCCTAGGGTGGCAGAGCACACTACATGTGTTAAAGAACTTTGCAAACTAATGCTAAGAGATAAAATTGATTCTGTAGGGCTAGAGAGATGGCCTAGCGGTTAAGAGCGCTGACTGCTCTTACAGAGGACCCGGGTTCGATCCTCAGCACCCACATGGCGGCCGAGAACCATCTGAAACTCCAATTCCAGGAGAACTCCAGTTCCAGGGGAATCTGACACTCTCTTCTGACCTCTGCAACATTGCACGAAATGGGTGCACAGACTTGCATGCAGACAGTACATTCATACACATACAGAAATAAATAGAAAAAAATTTTTTAAAAAGCCTTAAAAAATTGATTCAGTAAAGGTGACCTTTTAGGATGAAAAGAATTGTGTTGTTTTCTTGAGAAGCAGGGGGAGAAGATCAAGATATTTGATATAGGATAAGAAAAACCTCTTTTTAAAAGGCCAAATTCAAATACTGGTGGGTGACTGAGGACTTAAGTATACTCAACTGAGACACTTCCTCAGAACTAAATCTGAAAGCAAAGGACAGATCTAGTTCTTTCTATTTGAGGGCTTTAAAAAAATAATATTTTTTATTTGTTGAGAATTTCAGATATATATACAATGCATTTTAATCATATTCATCACCCACTCCCCTCCCTCCAACTCTTTTCAGATCCTTCTCCCATGTCTCCTTCCCCTGGAGCATGGGCAACCTACAACAGACCACACCTTTAAAGAAAACTGATTCTCCCTCCCCTTCTAAGGTTTTTTTTTTTTGAGACAGGGTCTCCATGTAGCCCCAAGGTGACCTGGAATTTGCTTTGTAGACCAGGCTAGCCTTTAACTCACAGAGATTTGCCTGTCTCTGCCTCCCAAGTGCTGGAATTAAAGGCATGTGCCACCACGTCCGGCCTCTGAGGATTTTTATACACTGAGAAAGTTAAGTGATATAAACAAGGGCTTTTCACTGGCCCCTTATTTCATCCTAAATCATGTTAACTATATAACATAAGAAACTAGATTGTCATAGAACTGAAATGTAAAGGATACAGGAAGGGGCTGGGTTATTGTCAAATAAAAATCAAAGGTTATGTACTCTCCATTGAGATAATAGCAGGATCCTACCAGCCAGAAGGTCAAGACTTTGGGGATCTAAGTCATCAGTAGCAGGTCCATTGGTTGGGTGTCAGTATTTACCTGCTGGGCAAGCTTTGCAGCTGCTGCAGCCAAGCCAGTCTCAATGGATGCAACCCGGGTCCCCTCACGCACAGGACGGTCCTGCTTGGGTAGAGTTGGGGTCACACGAGCTGCAAAGGAAACAGGATGCTTAGCTGCTTTCCAACTATATTCTCCACCTCCAACTAACCCAAAGTGGTCACATTAGTCATCCTCCTAACTTTTCACAAAACCTTATTTAATGACCAAGGCACACACTGATTAAAAGCTTAAGGTAACCTTGTTGAAACTGGCATTTAAAGTTGTTCACATTTTTTGTGTGTGTGGTATTGTTCCTGGATTACCTACTTTCCCAACTTTGCTTCTATACATTTTGCTATGGTTTGGATGTCCCCTCCAAACTCATTTGGAAATTTAATTACCATTTTAACAACATTAGTAGGTAGAACCTTTAAGAGGCAATCAAATTACAGTGGCACTATTCTCTTGAATGGATTAAAGCTGTCACTTCTGGGTGTGGTGGTGCACACCTTTAATACCAACAGAGGCAGGTGGATCTCTGTGAGTTCAAGACCGGCCAGATCTACATAGAGTTCCAGGACAGCTGGGGCTGCAGGGAAACCCTGTCTCAAAAAGCCCCCCCCCCCAAAAGCTGTTACTGTGGTGGTAGATTAACACTGAAAGGAGTTTTTCAGTTCTTTCTCCCTCTAACTTCCCTACCCTCTCTCCCCCTCTCTCGTCATGTGGTATCTTCTGCTGATGGGAAATGCAGCATGAAGGCCCACACCACATGTCATCATCATGCTCTTCCATTTTCCAGCTTCCAGAATCATGGGCAAAATAAACTTATACATAGAATTTACTCAGTCTGTGATACTGTACTAACAGCAGAAAACACACTAAAATATCCATAGTTTTCAGCTTCTCCAGACAGATGGCTTCCTTAATTTTTCACAGTGTATTCATTACATCACCTTTCCCTACATACTCATCCTTACCATCTGAACTGCCTAGAGTATGCATTACCTTTTATTTCCCTATTTAAAATATACCTATCCTTCAAAATCATTGTATAAAATCTATCTAAAATGTCTGGGACCTCTCTGATCCCATTGATCATTTCTCCCAGAACTTAAAAATCTGTGCATGCTACTTGATATGCATCACATACCACTTTGTCTCATTTATGTTGATGAATGCTATTTTGTCTATACCAGTTAAGCTATGAGTTCCTAAAGATCATCTTCATGTACAACAGCTACTTGTCTTTCCTTTTCAAGAAGGATATATTAGGACAAATGTCATCAAATGATGAAGGAAAACTTTTTTTTTGTCTTTTTGAGACAGGGTCTCCCTGTAGCCCCAACTGGCCTGGAACTCACTATGTAGACCAGGCTGGCCTTGTACACCCAGAGATCTGCCTGCCTCTGCCTCACCAGTGGTGGGATTAAAGGCAAGTGCTACCATGCATGGCTTAGGAAAACTTTTCTTTCTTTTTTTTTTTTTTTGTATTTGTATTTTTGTATTTTTTTTTTTGTATTTTCGAGACAGGGTCTCCCTGTAGCCCCAGCTGCCCTGGAACTCACTCTGTAGACCAGGCTGGCCTTGAACTCACAAAGATCCACCTGCCTCTGCCTCCCGAGTGCTAGGATTAAAGGCGTGCACCACCATGCCCCGCGCAGGAAAACTTTTCTTTACAAAGGAATACCACCTGAGGCTGAGGAGATAGCTGTCAGTAAAGTGCTTGCTATGTAAGCATGAGAACCTGAGCTCAATCACCAGCACTCACATAAAAAAGTCAGGTCCTGATGATGCATACTTGTCTTGTGCTGGGGAGGCAGAAAAGGAAGGAGCCATCGGCAAGCCTTAGGCCCTAGTGAGAGATCCTATCTCAAAAATGAAAAGGGCCAGCAAAATAGTCCAGCAGGTAAAAGAACATGCTGTACAACTCTCACCACTCAAGTTCAATCCCTGGAACCCGCATAAATGTGGAAGGAGAGAATCATACATGTGCCCACCAGTCATAATACATATAATTGTTTGGGGGGGGGGACTTAAGACATAGCACAGTGGGTAAAGCACTTGCTGTGAAAGTATGAAGAAAACCTGAGTTCAAATCCCCATAACCACTCCTAGAGCAAGATGGGAGTCAGAGACAAAACAATCTCTGGAAGATAATGGGCCAGCTAGCCTTGGGTACACAGCAGCAAATAACAAGAGACTTTACATTAAACAAAGTGGGAAGCAAAGATCAACATCTGAGATTATCCTCTGATCTCTCTACATACATATTGTGGAACGTATATGTGTGTGTGTGTGCGCACACGTGGTGTGTGCACATGCACCATAAAAATAACCAAGGTAGCTATCTCCTAAAAAATGACAACTGAGGTTGACCTCTAACCTGCACACATATACATAAACTACATCAAGTGACTTGCAGATAAAAGTTCTGAGAAAAAAAGATCACTGGGATCAGAGAGGCCCCAGATGTTTTACATAAATTGTTTACAGCATATATAAAAGAATGCTTTAATCACATTTATTTATTTGGGGTGGTGGGTTTATGCATGCCATGTTCTTCATGTGAAGGTCAGGAAACAATTTGCACAAGTTGGTTCTCTCCTTTCACCATAAGGGTCCTGGGGATCAAACTTAGGTTGTGAGGCTTGGCAACAAGTGCCTTGACTCACTGAGTCTTCTCCCTAGCCCTATAGCAAAATTCTGAAGGATAAGCGTGTTTTGAACAGGCAGACAAAAGGAAACAAATATGTTAAGTAAAATATGTGCACCCATACAAACAGACACACACACACACACACACACACACACACACACACAAATACCAATTAATAAAAGTAGGACTCCCAGAACTAGAAAATCACAAGTTTGTGAATCTTACTGAAACAACTGATTCTAGAGAAATGGAAATTCACACAGTACCAATGTATTACTTCACAGAGTATATGCTACTATCATGAGCAAAGACTATATACTGGTGATATTTGTTTTTGAGGCAGGGTCTCACTAACATGGAACTCACTGTGAGGGTCAGGCTGGACTCAATTCAGATATCCACTAGCCTCTGCCTCAGCACTAGGATTAAAGGTTTGCACCACCATGCCCAGTGAAATTATTGAATACTTTTGTTATGTACAGCAGGATTATAATTATCCTAGAAAATGTTGACATTGTCGAGGTTCGTGGAGCAGGAGCACTGAACAAAGGAGCAGAGTGGGGAGGGGAGTGGGTTGGGTGAGGGAGAGCCCCCAGCCAGCTGCTAGAAGATCCCGGCTAGAGGAAGCCCAAGTGTCACTTGAAACCCAACCTCAGAGCGGGTGCCTAGGACCCAAGGGTGTGCTTTAGTAGAGTGGCTAGAGAAAGTCCTGTAAGTTACTGGAGTGTCACCAGTCGCCTGCCCACAAGTGGCCCAGGCTCATGACCCCCTAGACCTCTGCTTCGCCTCTGGCCAGGAGGGAAGTTACAGTATGAAAGGCAAGAAAGGTGGTGTTGCAGCTTCCAGCAATGAGACTGAAGATGAGGACAGCATGGACATTCCCCTTTCTTCTTCAGCAGCTTCTAGCAAGAGGAGGAGGGGCAACCTGCCCAAGGAGTCTGTACAGTCTGGCTTTATGAGCACAGATACAATGCCTATCCATCAGAGCAAGACAAAGCATTGCTGTCCTTGCAGACACACCTGTCCAAACTGCAGGTCTGTAACTGGCTCATCAACGCCTGCCACAGGCTCCTCCCTGACATGCTGAGAAAGGATGGCAAAGACCCAAATCAGTTAACAATTTCCCACCATGGGGCCAAGATTCCTGAAGCTGGCTCTATCGAGGCTGCCATGGGCATCAAAGACTTCATGCCTGCTATATAGAGAAGCCCATATCATTCCTGGACAGCTGGACCCAACCTAACTCTAGGGAGGCCAGTGTCTCATAAGCCCTCATCCCCAGGATTGGTTCTGCCTCACCCAATGATCTATCATACCACTGTGACTGCATTGAAAGACGGGCCTTTCTCCCTCTGCCAGTCAGTTGCTGTGGGACAGAACACAGATACACAGCAACTTTACAGACACCTCTCGTACCCAGAGGCCACTTGTAATCTGGACCAAGTACAAACACACAGAGTGGTCTTTTCAACACTCCGCCCCCTACTCCGCCTGACCTCACCCAGGATTTTAGTGGATTTCAACTTCTAGTGGATGCTGCACTCAAACAGGCTGCAGAGATGACAGCTTAACCCCTTTTCAAACAGTTCTCAAAAATATGGTTCTGATTGCCGGGGTGATAGCAAGAGATGCATTATTTTATAGTTTTTATTAATATTTGCACATGGGATTGCTAAACTGAAGCTTCCTGAGATGTCCTCAATGGAATACAGTCATTCAAGACTAGAAACTTGAAGCTACTATAGAAACAAAGTTTTCTTTTTTAAATGTTTCTTGGTAGATTTTTTTCATAATGTGAGATGGTTCCCAATATCATGTGATCTTTCCCCCTCCCTTCCCCTTTTTGTTTTGATGGGGTTTTTTTCCCAGACTGTGCAATACTTAAAGAACCTAGCCTGGGGGCTGGAGAGATGGCCAAGTGGTTAAGAGTGCCGACTGCTCTTGCAGAGGACCCGGGTTCGATCTCCAGCACCCACATGGTGGCTAAGAACCATCTTTAACTCCAGTTCCAGAGGAATCCGACATCCTCTTCTGACCTCCGCGTCATTGCATGACACGGGTGCACAAACCTACATGCAGACAGTACAATCATACACATAAAAAAAAAAAAAAACCTAGCCTGCCTTTTCGTTCCCATGTGGAACAGGGTGCCCACGTACTGTCTGATTAATACATTTTCAGTTTTTAGATTCAAACAAGTACGAATCTAGTTGTCAGAGGCCTTTTTCGTGATGTAATAAAAGTATTTTCTTGTGCCGGGCGTGGTGGCGCACGCCTTTAATCCTAGCACTTGGGAGGCAGAGACAGGTGGATCTTTGTGAGTTCAAGGCCAGCCTGGTCTACAAGGTGAGTTCCAGGACAGCTGGGGCTACAGGGAGACCCTGTCTCGAAAAGACCAAAATAAATAAATAAATAAAAAATAAAAGTATTTTCTTTAAAAGTTAAAAAAAGAAAACATCTAGTTTTTAGAAAAGCATAGATGGAAATGACATATCCAGGGTTTGCTTTAAAGCGAAAAACAAAATGATAGACAGATGAAGGAAATACAGCAAAAATCTTGGTAATTAATGCACTGTCACTAGGAGGTATATGGAAATTCACTGTACTATATTTTTTAAAGAAAAAATCTAATGTCACCAAAAATAAGTGTAATGGTGGTGGTGACCTAGATTTACAAAGTCCTTGGTTGGTTTGTTATTGGTATTATAAAGAGGAATTTCTGAGTAAGTCATACAGAGAATTCTAAAACAGGCTACCCAGAAGGCTGAAATTATTTAAGGGTGATCTTTTATCTCCTTAAAATGTGAGCCAAGTAGGCCAGCATGATGACTTGGTAGAAAAAAGGAACCTACCACCAAGCCTAAAAACCTGAGTTCAATACCTGGGACCCACATGGTAGAAGGAGAGAAGTTATTACTATAAGTTGTCCCTGAACCTACACAAACACACACACACACACACACACACACAATTACATTTAGAATTTTTGGGTTTTTAAATTTTTATGCCAATGAGTGCTTTGCCTACATGTGTGTAAGTGCACTTGTGTCATGCAATGCCTGCAAGAGCCAGAAGAGGACATCTAATCCCCTAGAACTGGAGTTATGATTGTTAGCCACCATGTGGGTGCTGGGAACAAAACCCAGGTCCTCTACAAGGTCAGTACTCTTAACCGCTGAGCCGTACCTCCAGGCCCTGCATGTATGTGAGTACATCACATAAATGCAATGCCCATGCAGGCCAGAAGAGGGCATCTGGATCCCCTAGAATTGGAATTATGGACAATTGTTAGCCACCGTGTGGGTGCTGGGAACCAAACCCAAGTCCTATGCAAGAACAGCCAGTGCTCTTAACTACTGAGTCATCTCTCTGGCTGTAATTAATTTTGTAAAATCATGAGCCAAAACAAATCCAGCAAAAATATTAATGCATTAACTTCAGGTCATAAATACTTGAGCATTGTGCTGGATAGCTTTAGTGTCAACTTGACACACCTGGGTTGAGGGAGCCTCAATTGGGGAATTGGCTCCAGTGGACTGGCCTGTAGCCACATCTGTGGAATATTGTTTTGATTGTTGAGCAATGTGGGAGGGGCCAGCCCACTATGGGTAGTGCCACCCTTGTTATATACAGTATAAGGAAGCAGGCTGGGCATGGGCCAGGGGACCAAGCCAAGAAGCAGCATTCCTCCATGGCCTGTGCTTCAGCTTCTGCCTGTAGGTTCCTGCCCTTAGTTCCTATGTTGGGCTCCCTCAGTGATGAACTGTGACCTAGGAGATGTAAGCCAAATAAACCCACCCTTTCCTCCCCAAGTTGGAATTGGTCAGAGTGTTTTGTAACGCAATTGAAAGACAAACTAGAACAGAACTTCGTACCAGAAGTGGGATATTGCTGCGACAGACCTGACCTTGGTGTTTTGTGGGAGGATTGTGGAAGCATTTGGAACTTTGGGCTGGACAAGTTATTGAGTGCCTAGAGTTTGTTGCTGTGAAGCTTGGAACAGTTATGCTGAAAGAGATGTAGACAATGGAGGCCTGGCTTGTGAAACTTCAAGGGGAAGCAGAGACCATGAGGGTTGTTTGCATGATATTTTTGAATTGAGAATCTGTAGTCTGGTCAGCTGGGGGCTGAAGAATCAACTGTAAGTAACAAGAGACCCGAACCTGAACTGAAACCTTTATTTAACTGGGACAACTGATATGTGTTAGCTGGGCTTGAAAAAAAAAATCAACTTTAAGTAACAAGACCAGCATCATTGTGGTGAAATCTTCTTTGAAGAATTTCTTTAGGGTTAGCAAACATAAGCTATGTTCCAGAGGGGGCCCGAGCCTCCATGTCAAGCCAGAAGCAGGACATGGTAATGTGTAAGAGTCTCCTATAAGGTTCTGGTGTTGAAATTTGAAGGGGGTCACAGAGAGCAGCCAAGGCTTGCCACTGTGAGAGGTGAGGAAAGACCATTGGTGGAAGTGCACCTCAGTTGCAGTGAAGACCCAATTATTGCAAGGGTCATGAAAAGAAGCTGAGGCTTTGCACGAAGAGAAGTCAGAAGAGACCATTGGTGAAGGTGCTGCCTCAGTTTCAATGAAGACCCCAGCTTTTTGGAGATGCCAGGATCATGAGATGACCACCAAGTGCAGCAGTAGGTGTGGAATGGCGCTACCCTGGGCCTGCAAGACAAGCTTTGTGTGATGCAGACAGCAGAGTCAGGGAAATGAAGCTACTGAAATCCTCTGGAGCCCAGAAGATCATGATTCCCAGATATCCAGCTTTGAGCTACTTTGCTGGACTTAGATTTTGTTTAGGTGTGCCGGATTCTTCTCTTTGAAATAAGACAGTACTGGTTTTGGATTTTACAGGAGGTCACAGTTAAGAGACTTTTAACAAACTGAACTTAAAAGTGTTTGGACTTTTTAAGGTCTGTGGGGCTTTTAAGGTTGTACTGTCTTATGTTGTGATTAATGTTAACATCATAACTTGGGGACAAGAAATGTAAAGCTGATGGTTTAATAGTGGTCTGTTGTGTCAAGTTGACAAGGGGTCAATTGTGCTGGATAGCTTTAGTGTCAACTTGACACACCTGGGTTGAGCCTCAATTGGGGAATTGGCTCCAGTGGACTGGCCTGTGGCCACATCTGTGGAATATTGTCTTGATTGTTGAGTTATGTTGGAGGGCCCAGCCCACTGTGGGTGGTGCCGCCCTTGGGCAGGTTGTTATGTACAGTATAAGAAAGCATGCTGGGCATGGGCCAGGGGACCAAGCCAGAAAGTAGCATTCCTCCATGGTCTGTACTTCAGCTCCTGCCTCTAGGTTCCTGCCCTGAGTTCCTATGTTGGGCTTCCTCAGCGATGAACTGTGACCCAGAAGATGTGAGCCAAATAAACCCTTTCCTCCCCAAGTTAGAATTAATTGGTCAAGAGTGGTTTTTTGCTTGTTTGTTTTTGAGACAGGGTCTCCCTGCAGCCCCAGCTGTCCTGGAACTAACTATGTAGACCGCCTGGCCTTGAGCTCACACAGATCCACTTACCTCTGTCTACTGAGTGCTGGGATTAAGGGTGTGTGCCACCATGCCCAGCCCTAAGATGGTTCTTAGCCACCATGTGGGTGCTGGGAATTGAACCCGGGTCCTCCCCAAGAGCAGACGGTGATCTTAACCCAGCCATCTCTCCAGTCCCAAGAGTGTTTTGTAACAGCAATTGAAAGACAAACTAGAACAAGCTTCTTAAATAGTTCCCTATAGTCTTGAAGGTGTAGCATTTTTTGGGGGGTGTAGTATTTTCAAAATATGACCAAGACTAGGGATCTGGCTCAGTTGGAAGAGTGCTTGTCTATTATGCATACAGCCCTGGGTTTGATTCTGAGTACCTCATATAACAAGGAATGGTGGGCCACACCTGTAATCTCAACACTCAGAAGGTTGCATTAGAAGTTCAAGGGATTTTTGGCTATATAATGAATTCACAGATGGGTTTTGGTAAACATGAAGCCCTCAAAAAAAAAAAAAAAGGATCATAAATTCTTTGAAACTTTTCCTATTAAGAGTCTGCTAGGCAGTGGAGCACACCTTCCATCCCAGCACAAGAAGCAGAAGCAGGTGGATCTCTGTGAGTTAAAGGCCAGCCAGGGGTATATACTGAAACCCTGTCTCCAATAATGTGAGTCCATGCCCCTGCAGCACCACCCCTCACCCCCCCCCAAATACTAGCCAGGCTCATTTACAAACTATGGCAGAAGTGATACAATATGTGACTTCTGAGGTGAGTTTCTCATGCTTGGAGACCTGAGCTACCAAGCAACAAATATAAATACCTGAGACCATGTGGAAAACAAGGAATGTGAGACTACATGATGGTACTCTTAGTCTCTGAGTACTCATGACAGGTACTACAAAAGTGAGATTTCTGATTATTCAAACTCTTGGCTACCAGGTTATCTTCAAGGTTTTTTAAGCTGAGGTCCCATAAACCACAAAATAGACTGAAACTGTTACCATTGTGTCCTTTCAAATTACTGAAAAGATAAAATACATGAACATGAGAAAATGGAGTTGATTTCAACTGTGAAATAAATCCTGACTGACTGGACTTAAAAACAAAGTTATAGACATTTTTAGAGAGCAACTGGAATTTCTTAAAATATTTTTAAAATAAAAAAATAATGTGCATGAGTACTTTGTTAGCATGTAAGTGCATCCAAGTCATACAATGCCCATGGAGGTCAGTAGAGGGCATTGGTCCCCCAGAACTGGAATTACAGTTGTTAGCCACCATGTGGGTGCTCAAAACAGAACCTGGGTCCTCTGCATGAACAGGTAGTGCTCTTAGCCACTGAGCCATCTCTCCAGCCCAGCGACTAGAAAAAAATTATTATAGATTTGGTATTAGAAGATTTAAGGGAATTATGAGCTGAAAAATATTAATATTAAAAAGAACAGAGGGAGGCATCCTTACTCTTAGAAATACTGAAAACATGTAATGATGGGAATATATTATTTTGAAGTGCCTCAGAATAAACTACAGATAGCTAGAGAAATAGATAGGTGGATAAAATACAATGACAAAAAGTTGCCACTATTGAAGGTATTTATATAGGTGTATATATATGTATGTTATTTTTTTAAAAATTTTTGTTATTATTTTATGTGTATGAGTGTACTGTCTGTAAGTAGGTGCACCCGTGTAGTGCAATGCCATGGAAGTCAGAAAAGGGTGTCAGATTCCCCTGGAACTGGAGTTAAAGACAGTTCTTAGCTGCCATGTGGGTGCTTGGAAACGAACCCGGGTCATCTGGTTCATTTCTGGAAGAGCAGTCGGTGCTCTTAACCACTGAGCTATCTCTCTAGCCCCATGTATCAGTTAGTTTTTTGTGCCTGTGACCAAATATCTAAGAAGCAACTTTTTTTTTTTGGTCTTTTTGAGACAGGGTCTCCCTGTAGCTCCAGTTGGCCTGGAACTCACTCTATGGACCAGGCTGGCCTTGAACTCACAGAGAGCCACCTGCCTCTGCCTCCCGAGTGCTGGGATTAAAGGCATGCGCAAACACACCTGGTGAGAAGAAGCAACTTTTAAGGGAAAAAGTATGAGGTTTTTTGTTTTTTAGCTAATGGTTTAAGGGGATACAGTCCATCATGGGGAGGAAGATGTGGTGACAGGAGCATGAAGAAGTTGATGTGAGTTCTGGCAATCATGAAGCAGAGTGAGATGAATGCTGGTATACAGCCAACTTCCTCTTTTTTTCCCTTTTTTTTTTTTTTTTTTTTTTTTTTTTTTTTTTTTGACAAGGGTCCCCCCTTGCCCCCGCCTCCCCTGGAATCCCCTTTTTAAACCCGGCGGGCCTTAAATNTCACCACCGTGCCTGGTTTATGCAGTGCTGGCGAAACTCAGGTTTCATGCATCCTAGGCGAGCACTGTAGCAACTTGTTACATCATCAGCCTGCTTTCTGGAGTTTTCTGGAGATAGTGTCTCACACTATTGATAACTCAAGTCTGGCCTGGAACTCACTATGCAAACAAGACTGGCCTTGAATTTATACCAACCCTCCTACCTTAGCCTCTTGACTGCTGAGATTACACATATGAGCCACCATGCCTGACTACATATAGATAATTTTTAAAATTACATTTGGGCTGGAGAGATGGCCTAGCGGTTAAGAGCGCCGACCGCTCTTACAGAGGACCCAGGTTCGATCCCCAGCACCCACATGGCGGCCGAGAACTGTCTAAAACTCCAATTCCCAGAGAACTCCAGTTCCAGGGGAATCTGACACCCTCTTCTGACCTCGAAGGCATTGCACGACACGGGTGCACAGACTTGCATGCAGACGGTACATTCATACACATACAGAAATAAATAAAAATTAATAAAAAAATTTTAAAAAAAAAATAAAAAAAAAATAAAAAGCATACATTATGCCATTTATATAAAATTCAAAAATGTATAAAATTAACAGTTCATTTAGGCAAACACATGTTGTAAACCTACAACAAGCAAGGGAACAAACACAAAACTCAGAATAACAATTACTTGAAAGGGAACATGTAAATTACTGGAAAGGGAATATGTAGAACTTCTAAAGTAATATTCTATTTCTTAAGTTGGCTGATAGGTAAACAGATAGTTATATTTATTCTTGTTTATGTCTTATATACATGTTTATGTATTTCTGTGATATGAAATACTTCATTTAAAAAAGACTGAAAATATGAAAGATGTTAAATATGAGTGGTACCATGTCTGTGTAACAATAAAATTAGTATAAAAAAGTATGCAAAGAAAATGTTCGATTATCTTTCAGTACCCTATATTATCAGTATTAATACAAGGGCTATAATTTTAACATAAAAAGAAAACAAAATAACAGGCAGAATCTACTTGCTTTGACCTAAAATCTGAACATGTCTCCTGCTACTTTAAGTTAGCTAAGAGTAAACATGTAACCATTCACTTCTGATTCTTCCTCTTTATCTATACTTAGATTTTTCTTTGTCTTTGGATGTCCTTGGACTTCTGCTTCGGTCTCTCTTTTTGCTCCTTTCTCTTTCATGTGGATCTGTTTGGTGTTTGGACTTGTGGCTGTTACTGTGGTGGCCGTCCCTTTCTTGAGATAGGTTGTGACTGCAGTTCTGATGTCAGTCTCTCTTTTCACTCTTGTTTCTCCCAACAGCTTTCCTCTTCTTCATAATGACCAAAACCCATTTCTCTGTAGATATCCTGGTCAGTATTTTTGATTGACATTAATCTTTATCTTTTTCTTCAGAGCAGTGATGGGTTTTCTTCTTGTGTTTTTTTTGTGTGTGTGTGACGCAGTTTTGAGTCTTCTGTCTGCTCATCCAGTATAAGATCACATTTTGCATCCTGTCTGGGCTTGACTTTATCTTTCAGAACTAAATTGGATGGTCTATCCTGTTCTTGTACATACTCCTTGAAATTACACTTGGTATACTGCCCACTTTTTCTTTTCCATTTAACCTTTGCAACAGACTAGCTAAAATCCACATGTAATTCTCCTGTCATCTATAAGTACATTGTCCATTTTGAGGAATGCTTTCTCACAGTCTTCTTCCTTTTCAAATTCAATAAATGCATAACAAAGGGCTTCTTTTGTTTTCAAATCCCGAATAACTTCACAACTTCTTATTGGCCCAAATCTTGAGAATATTATCTTCAGATCCTCATCTGTGGTCACTGGATTCAATTTACATACAAACAGCACATTTTCTGGAGGCTTGATATCTGCATTAGGTAGGTCTCACACCATCTCTAAAAGTATAGCTTGAGTTTTAGCCTCTTTTTACTGCCTTTATTTCTTCTACTACTTCAGCTGATCTTCCTTTGAAGTCATCAATTTATTCATCTGCTCCAATTCAACCACTATCTAATTGTTCCCTTGTGGGTTCTGGTGATCAATTTGGAATTAATAAATCAGGAAAAATGGATCATCTAAAAATCACTGTATGATTTATCCTGATATCTTGATATGGTACAAAATCCTTGTCAACAAAGGTCTCATTAATTTTCTTTACTATATCCATGCCTTCTGTCATCTCACCAAACACGGTATCATCAGGTAGTCTAGATTTTCTCCTGTAGTAATAAGAAACCAAATATAGATTCTCCTCCATGGTTAGTCCCTGTAGGATCACCTGTCTGTATGATAAAATCCCTCTGTACATTGTGAATAAGGTAAGAATTATAATATTTTATTTTGCACAACTTCAGGAAATTCAAGCAAGCGTGTGGCCTCCCCTCAGTGTACAAGTCCATGACTATGATACCCAGAGTGGTCTCCAGTGGAAACACCATGGCCCTGACTCCTCCTCAGGAACTAGCGAGGCACTGATAGGCTCAACCCATCCATACCTACACCTCACGTTATGTTCTGCATGATGCATATTGTGTCATCTGCAGGCATCCTTTTCTTCCCTTTTTATTCATAAGTCTGACACCCCAGTCTGAGATGATGCTACCCACACTGGAGTGTGTATTTGCCTCTTTAGTTAAACCTCTCTGAAAATACCCTCATAACCCTGCCCAGAGGTGTATCTCCTAAGTGATTTCAAGAAGACCATGAAGATTAACCATCACAATATATTACCCTTATTTATGTTAAAATTTGTCATAGCAAAAAAATTAAAATAATGAGACTAAGAGATTATAACAATCAGATGTAACACATAGTTTGAATTTATTCTGGTTTAAAAAGTCAATTATAACAAATACTTTTGGTACAATTAGGGGAACTTTGAGTAAGTGTGGGAAGATCCAGTCTGAAATAGGGGCTAGTTTTCAGCTAGCATCCCTCAGGGCACAACATGGAAGTCACAAGTTTCCTCTGACCCCACCCCATGAGGGATCAACTCCAGGCCCAGGCACATGATGCTAGGCCAGGCAGCAGTATACAGAGGTGTGAGACTGGCATCCGTGATTGGCTCTGAGAGATGATGCTTATAAAAATGATTCACAGCATGTGATACAGTTAATTCTACATTATCATAATCACATCGAATTCCCAGATCTGTTATTTGGCATGTATACAGGCTGAAGCAGGACTGGATTTCAAGTTTTGGAGGCTAGTGGGTTAGAAGGGGATCAATCAGATCACCAACCTGTGGAGTGGATTGTGAGTGGGTATAGGCTGAAGATCGGCCATCAGCTTGAAATTCCTGTCTAGAGGCCAGTGATTTCTGGGCAGATGGGACAGCATGGCCAGAAAGGAAGTGTTTTGCTTCCCATGCTAAGGACCTAGGTTTGGAAGTACCTCTCAGGTCGGGTTACAAAGGTGACCAACTGACCTCTGCATCGAGGGGTCAGTTCTCCAGCAGTGACTGCAGGCAGCCACTCTAATGTAGGGCATGAAAACCACTCTGGTGAATTAGAAACATGGGAAGATGGAAATAAACTTTCTAACGGAGCTGTGTTTGAGGACAACTAATTTTGGGATATATGCCAGATGTTTGTTGACTTTGTGTCATGGTTTGCTGTTTCTTGCTGTAACTATTGTTTTGCAAGTTCTAGCCCAGAGACTGATTAGCATCTCTGAAGCATTGCAGGCACAGAATAAGGATGGAAGCAGAGGAAATTCTCTTCATGTTAACTCTGCGGACACATCTATGGATGGGGCTGACAGGGGCTTGGCCTATGCACTGGAGATCCCTCCTCTGATAGGCTTTGAGACCTATCCATGGCCTGCACTCTCTTGTGGGCTTTCACCCATTCAGCAGGGAACCTCTACAGAGCTCCTGAATGCTATTTTGACTTTCTCAGATTGGAGGCATTTGTCAGTTTCCCAGCCTTCCCAGGCTATGAGTGTTCAAAGAAATTGTGACAAGGGAATATTTCCTCTCCCCTCCACCTACCTTCTACGGGCTTTTTCAGTAGGCATGGAGCCTACTCTGCAGTGTGGATTTCAGCCCCAAAGGGAAGCCCAGGCTTCCTCTTTCTTGCCACCATTCAGGCCCTGCACAGGCAGAGATGGGGCAGTGGAGAAGGGAAGGAGTGAGCTGGGGCATGCCCACTGAACAAGATCAAGGCTTGCTGCAAGTCTTCTACAAAATACACATTTGCATGATGGGGGCTTGAGTGCACCTCCCTCTGGCAGCTCTGCTCCACTGGATGTATGGGAGGCAGACCATAAGCATTCATGCCCTGGATCTGGGCTGCTTGCCAAAGTGGAGAGAGGGCGTGGCCATTCAGGTCCTGGCCAGCTGGGGTTTTGGAGTTACCAACTTCCCACCATGAATTGGCATGATGGATATTGGCTTGTATGGGAGTTTGTGGAAAGCCAGTTACAGCTTAACTATGCTTTAAAAGTCTTTCTTGAAGCCTCTTTTCTGTAAATACTGTCTCTGCTTTGGTTAATTCAGCCCAAGTTTTCCTCCTCACCTGCTAAATTCCCCCAGGCCCTCATTCAGAGAGCCCAGTCTTCTACAATGCAAGTTGGGCTCTTAACAAGTTCCAGCCTTCTTGAGCTGCCTTGCCTTCTAAATGGAACTGTGTTACATTCTTAACTTTTGAGTTCCATCTGTAACAGTTTGTAAATACTCTGGTTAATCTAATCCAAGGTTTGTTGTTTTGTGTCCTCATGTTGCCAGTGATGTGAAGCCTTCACAAGTGGAGACTACAATACAGACCAGGTTTCAGCACCACACCTCCCTCTCCTGTTTCATGTGCACTAGCATGGTAGAAAGGGAGGAGCATCACATCACTCTAATACCCAAACCAGGACAATCAAAAAAGAAAACTATAGACCCGTATCCTTAATGAATACAGCAAAAATTGTCAACAGAATATTTGCAAACCACATACAGGCACACATCAAAAAGGTCATCCACCTTGATCAAGTGAGCTTTATTCCAGAGATACAGGGATGGTTCAATATATATAACTCAATAAATGTATTAAATCATAAATGGACTCAAAGACAAAAATCACATGATCATCTCAATAGATACATAAAAGGCCTTTGATAAAATTCAACATGCATTTATGTTAAAAGTTCCAGAGGAATTTGAACTGTAGGGAACAAACCTCAGCATAATTAAAGCTATATACAACACACCCACAGCCAACATCATTCTAAATGGAGAAAAATTAGAAGCATTCCCCTTAAAATCAAGAACCCAGCAAGACTGTCCACTATCTCCACCCCCTTTCAATATAGTACTTGAAACTCTTGCTAGAGCAATGAAAAGAGAAGAAAAATAAGGTAGTACTAATTGGAAAAGAAGAGGTCAAACTATTCCTTTTTGCAGATGATGTATTATACCTAAGAGATGCAAAAATTCTACCAGAAAACTCCTAGAAATGATTATCATTTTCAGTAAAGTGGCAGGATACAAAATCTGCGAAAATCAGTAGCCTTTTCTATATACCAAAAACAAAAAATTGGAGGAGTGCATGGAAATACTCCCATTCACAATAGCATCAAAAAAAATCTATGAATAAGCCAAAGCAAAAACATTAAAGATATCTACAATGAATTAAGAAAAGTCGAGAAAGAGATTGAAGAAGACAAATATAAAAAACCACCTCAGAACAAACCTGACCAAAGACTAAAGATCAGATCAATGAAAAATTTAAATCTTTAAAGAGTTGGGGGCTCGTGGGCTAGAAGGGGATCAATCAGATCACTAACCTGGTAACCTAGTGAGGGGCTGGAAGGAGACTAATCAAATCACCAACGTGTGGAGTGTATTGTGAGTGGATGTAGGCTAAAGATCGGCCATCAGCCATCAGCCTGAAATTCCTGTCCAGGGCCCAGCAGTTTCTGGGCACATAGGGTAGCATGGCCAGGAGTGAAGTGTTTCGCTTCCCAGGCTAAGGACCTGGGTTTGGAAGTACCTCTCAGGTTGGGTTACAAAAGGGACCAATTGAACTCTGCATCAAGGGGTCAGTTCCCTAGCAGGGAACACAGGCAGCCACTGTTCCCCTTCCCTTAAGTAGGACTGCACTGTACCTGCTCATTAGCAAAAGAAGGTTCCTACAAATAAGAATTTGACAACAGACAGTATTAAGAAAATAAATGTTATTTTTGGTTGCCATACAATGGTACTGTAATAGAAAAAAATCTTACTTTTAGAGATATGTATAGGTGTATTTAGGATGAGATGTCATAATGTGAGATCAGTAAAAACAGCAAAATAAAGGCCTTTAAAAAACTGTCCCTCAGCTGAGCATGGTGGTGCATGCCTTTAGCCACAGCACTCAGCAGGCAGAGGCAGGCAGATCGCTGTGAGTTCAAGGCCAGCCTGGTTTACATATTGAGTTCCAAGCCAGCTAGGGCTACAGGGAGACCCTGTCTAAAACAACTAAAATAATAATAATTTTTAAAAAACTAGTAAGAAAACTAGCAAAAATTATCACAATAAGCTTTTTTTCAGAACTCTGGAAATTAGCCAAAAGCTTATAAAGATGTGGAAAGCATTTATTCGTGAAAAACACCTCAGGGCTGGAGAGATGGCCTAGTGGTTAAGAGCACCGACCGCTCTTACAGAGGACCTGGGTTTGATCCCCAGCACCCACATGGCGGCCGAGAACCGTCTGAGACTCCAATTCCAGGAGAACTCCAATTCCAGGGGAATCTGAGACCCTCTTCTGACCTCTGCGGCATTGCACAACACGGGTGCACAAACCCACATGCAGACAGTATATCCATACACATACAGAAATAAATAAAATTAAAAAATATTTAAAAAAAAAAAAAAAGAAAAACACCTCAATCTCAGAAAAGGGAAAGGAACCTTTTGGTATTTTAACTTGCTTGATCTACATGACTACCCTTTCTTTAGCTTAGTGATAGCCCTGAAAAATAACAGGTCCCATTCCTAAAGTAGTACAGTAAATAGAAAGAAGATGGAATTTTATTTTGAGTAGTATGAAACACTCCTGAGGGAATGGGGGGAATGAGGTGCCAGGCCTAAATGACACATCTAAAATGCAACGTCTACATCTAAGGCACAAGAAACTTCATGGAAGAGGGGGTAGAAAGAATGAAAGAGCCAGAGGGACAAGATACCTGCTGCTAGTTAATCCATTCTAGACATGATGGAGAGCCTGTACTAATGAAATCTCTACAGCATGATAGTGTAATGAGATCTGCATAATGAGCATGCTCTCTCAGCAGGCAGGCCCCTGCCACTCCAGTGTTCCAAGGTTGTAAGGGACCCCTGAGACCCCACTGTGCACACAGCTCCCAGGAGAACCATGGGACCCAAAGGCATCCCACCTCGCCAGAGAGTGGGTGTGTTGAACAACACAAAGTTAGTGCTGGCTGATGGAGTGACAGAGCCCATGTCCCACCTCTTCCTATGAACCCAGGACCCAAAGACTGTTACTGCTACAAGCCAGCTGAAGGCAGGGCTAAACATTATACCCCAGAGTAACTGTATCATTTGTAGGGGTCTAGAATCTCCCATGTTGTGAAAATTGCCTCACAGTTGAGCCCCATGTTGGGTGCCATTTGTGGAGTCATTCTGCCGCATGTGGATTACAGGGAGAAGGGAAGATGCAAGACAGCTACCAGCAGCTGTCCAAAACCGTGGGGCCAAAGGCTGATAATCTTCCCACTACTTACCTGTCTCATCTAACATCTACACCAGGCAATACCCTTTTGGCACTCCCAGATCCTCCAGGCTGCTGCCTGCTAGGCACTCTACAGCCTAATGCCAGATTGTAGCCTGATAAGCGCTCTACAGTCTAATTCCCGTCCGGGCACTCACCACACATCACGGCTGGCGACCTGATAGGTCTCCTTCCAGCCCCACACCACCATCCCAGGTTGGTGGTCTGCTGGACTGCAGTCCAACCCACTGGTCACTACCACACAAGCCTAATGGACTAAGATTACACGCATAAAATAACGGACGGAAGTCCCTGTCTGATGGTAACAAGGACTTGTTTATTAATTCACAGTATTCTGATTTTTGTTTTTTGGGGTTTTTTTTGGTCTTTTCAAGACAGGGTCTCCCTGTAGCCCCAGTTGTCATGGAACCCACACTGTAGACCAGGCTGGCCTTGAACTCACAAAGATACGCCTACCTCTGCCTCCTGAATGCTAGCATTAAAGGCCACCATGCCCAGCAGCATTCTGCTTTTATACCCAGAGTAACCCCATATCTCAAGGCCTGGTTTCAAACCCCCTGCCTCATGTTCCATATTAACATGAGTACTTGTCAATGCCTTTGATCCCAAGGTGACACAGGCTTGCTAATGCACAGCCAAATCCTGCCTTAGGCCAGGTTTTGGTGTAAACAGACAAGCAGATAATTTAGCACAAAGGAAGTCACAGGTGGCTTCCTTTTTCCCTACACAAAACCACTTGACATGCCAAGGTGGATAGGAGGATGCCACATAGGGTCCTGCCTCAAAATGAGCTAAAAGCAATGGGGGAGACAAAGAGGGAGAATCCATTTTCTACAGGGACTAGCTCTCTGAAAATGAAAAGGAACCAGGAAGGTAAGGGAAAGAGAGAACCTGAGAAAGACTAGTAGGTGACAGGTGATACTAAGGGAGAAATAGATAATATGAGGGTATTTAAATTGGAGGGGAGAGAAAGGGTTATAGAAGGAAAGGTGGAGATAAAGGGAAAGGAGACCAAGACAAGTGGTGCCATAGGAGACTGGTATTAGCAAGGGAGAAATAGGAAAAATGGAGACACTTTAAATGGAAAAGACATGGAGGGAGGGCTAGACATGCAGGGGGAGAGAGGAAAGATAAGTAAAGCCTAGCTAGTGTAAAAAACCTCATGGAATGATACTACTATAACAATCTAGTGAAAAATTATGCATACAATATCTCTACATGAATCCATGTGCATAACTGAAGGCTATGTAACAAGAAACAGTGTCAGACAGGAGAAACCTTCAATTGAGTTGTTGGTCAAAGTAGTCCAAGAGACCCCAAAAATTACACAGGCTATTGCCACAGCCTGATTGCCTCCCAGAACCTGAAGATAATATCCTATTGCTGAAGATAGGACATTCTTCAGAGACTAGATTTGAAGCAATGGAGCTGGAACTGACCTGGAAGCCACCTCACCTGAAAGCTAGCTCTTTGGAGAGCACTACACGAGCTACTCAGGGAGAACAGCAATAGATCGTCCAACAGCTGTTTAAGACCAATTATCCATATCTGTAGGAAAATCCAATGTGAGCTTGGGTATGTGTGGACTACCATTCCAACCAGTGCCTGCCCAAAGGCACAAGTGACAGTATGAGACCTCCTTTGATATGCCTGCAAATTGGGATGTGATGACACAAAGATCTGGGCTTGGACCCTGGGAGGTGAGGTCACAATGCCTATTTAATCCATTCATTTGACTAAAGTGCCATTCTGTAATTGGATTCATAGCCTATCATGTGTCCATGTGTTGTGCTTCTCACACATGTGCTTCCTGCGTGGCCTGGCCCACTGTGTAAATAAATGGGGCAAGCCACAAATGGCACACAGACGTGGGGCTGGAAGAAACTTCAGTATGTGAACCCCATGATCTTGCCTCTTTGCTATCAATCTTTTTCTCTCCTTCTTCATTTCTACCTTGTGCCATGGAGCTGGCTCTCCTGCTTAGTTGGACAGATGGGAGGCCAACATGGGAACACATGGTTTTGCATGCATGAAGGAAATTGGCATATTCCTGGCCTGGCTCCTGAAGCCATCTGCCCATGTGGGAGCCATGGAAGCCAGCAGATTCCTGGCCTGGTTGGCCACAGGGTTGTCCGTTGACCCACTGGTTTGCATGCAGGCCACGGAAGTCAACAATTTCCTGGCCTGCTGATGTTCAAGAGTCATCAGAGCCAGCAGCTTCCAAGCTGAGTTTAACATCATAGGGCTTAATTAGCCAGGCTTGGCCTTAGAATCATTTTTTTAGTGTTTTTCAGATAGACACGGTCTTGCTGTAGCCCCAGCTGGTGTGGAACTCAAAGAGCTCCACCTGCCTCTGCCTAGCACTAAAGATGGTTCTTAGCTGCCATGTGGGTGCTGGGAATCGAATCCGGATCCTCTGCAAGAGCAGTCAGAGCTCTTAACCACTAAGCCATCTCTACAGCTAGGAATCATTTTTAATAATTTTACAGGCCTAAAATAAAACCTTGGGTTCTATATCCAAAAACTTGGCTCCCTCCCCCCACCCCTGTGAAAAACTGATTTATCAACTTGGCCTGCTCAGCTCTAGCCTACCTCTTCATATGTAAATTCACCCCCAGGCTTCTCAGGTGTTCAGCTCAAAGGCTAGAACCCATGCTTCTGTAGTGAAAATTCAGGGCTTTTCACCAATTTAGAAACCCTCTTGAAAGTTAAAAAGTAGTATTAAAAACTTTTCTAACAAGTTCTAACCTTTTCAGTCTGTCTTGGTCTTCATTCTAAAAGCTTTTAATCTTTGTTTCAACCTGTTTCTAGATGGAATTGTGCTGCACTCTTGACTTTTGTGGGTTTCTTGTGCAACTGTCTGTAAATTCTTTAACCTGATCCTTTTTCATCTGTGCATGTTTTCTTTTCTTTTTTTTTTTTTTTTTGGTCTTTTCGGGACAGGGTCTCCCTGTAGCCCCAGCTGTCCTGGACCTTACTCTGTAGACCAGGCTGGCCTTGACCTCACAAAATCTGCCTGCCTCTACCTCCCGAGTGCCAGGATTAAAGGTGTGCATCACCACGCCCGGCTTCTGTGCATGTTTCTTTTGATGGCATAATTGTAAGTCCATCAGACATGGGATTAGACTGGAGATAGGGGAACAGCCACCAGTTGGGAAAATCAAGCCCTAGGACCACCGGTCTTTTGGTGTCTGGTGTGGTTGGCTAGCTGTTCAATCTGGGGAAAAGCTATCAGCTGCCAGGTGGTGAGACTGGAGACAGGCGAACACCCACCAGACTGAGATTAGGCTAGCAGTCTCTTGGCTTGTGGTCTGAGAGGCCCTGAAAGGAGCCAGCAGCTCTTGAGCTTGTCTCTTTGTCTAACCTGATCACATGGTTGTGTTGTCTTTATGTATTGTTTTTGTCTGGAAATAATTTTAAGAAATTCCAGCTTGGCATGTCAGATTAAGATGTAATAATTTGCCGGGCGTGGTGGCACACGCCTTTAATCCTAGCACTTGGGAGGCAGAGACAGGCGGATCTTTGTGAGTTCAAGGCCAGCCTGGTCTACAAGGTGAGTTCCAGGACAGCTGGGGCTACAGGGAGACCCTGTCTCGAAAAGACCAAAAAAAAAAAAAAAAAAAAGATGTAATAATTTTACTTAAATCCTGGGTACGCTACACATCTTTTAAGTAAAAATATGTGCATAATTAATTAACAGATTAATTTAAAATTCCTAGGCATTAAAATTCATTTTGGTGCTTTAAACGCGTTTCACCTTAAAGGCTTAACTCAAAAACTAACCTTGATGCATTTAAAAAATTTGTTGGGGAAAGGACAAACAGCCTTTATTCACAGACTCCCTGAGTACAGGTGGCTTGTGATCTGGCACCACCTGCTTGTCTTCTGTGTGCATACCTACCGCTGAGCTCATGGCTTCCCCACTTTAGTAACAATTTATCTTAAATCATGTTTCAATTTACTTTAAACTGCCTTTTAGAATTTACTTGAAATGACACAATCTTTTAATTTCAGCACTCTGGAGGCAAAGACAGGTGGATTTCTATGGGAGTTTCAGGGCAGCCTGGTCTGACAAAAAGTACTGGTTCAGATAAATTTTTTCTGATAACTATTAGTAAAAATTCTCATTAACAACATAAATTAAAATCTTGGTTCAGTTTAAATGGAAAATTTTAAAAATTTGTTGTTGTTTTTGAAACAGGGTCTCCCTCTAGCCCCAGTTGACCTGGAACTCAATATGTAGACCAGGCTAGTCTTAAACTCACAGAGATCCACCTGCCTTTGCTTCCCAAGTCCTGGGATTAAAGGTGTGCACCACCACACCTGGCAGAATTTTTTAAACTGTTTTATGTTTCTCTTTAGGCATCAAATAATATAGTTTCCTCCCCACAGTCCACCTTAAAAACTGTGTGCATGTGTGTGTGAATGCATGTTTGTATTTTAATCTCTTATAACTTTCTATGATTGTGTCTATTAAGGAGTCAACTGTAAACAAGAATAGATTAAACTCATAAAAACTATTTGTTGTATTTTTTGGTATTAATTTTAATTGGTTTAAATTCAGTAAAGGCTGACTCTGGGTTGGAACTGGCCCTTCCATGCCAGACTCAGGTCTGTCATGAAAAACAACAGATAAATTGATTTCAACAACAATTATGGTTATCTGTCTGTAATTGTCTTTATAAAGCGCAACTGGTAAAATTACAAATGTGTAATAACAATTAAATGTTTCACTGAATATATACTGCTATGTACTGGTTATGCTCCTTCAACACCTGAGACAAAGATTCGAATAGGTTCTCATAATGTTCAAGTGTAATACAGTTCTTAGTCTGTAAGGATATAAATTAGTTTTTAAAAAGTGGTGCATGCCTTTAATCCCAGCACTTGGGTGGCAGAGGTAGGCGGATTTCTGTGAGTTCAAGACCAGCCTGGTCTACATAGCGAGTTCCAGGACAGCTGGGGCTACAGGGAGACCCTGTCTCAAAAAGACAAAATAATAATAATAATTACTTCTATTCCAAATACAATTCTAAGACACATTCAAATGTATTTATTCTGTAAAACATTCAACCACTAGATAAAACATCTTGAAAGCAAACATACTTTTATGCCAAATCTAGATAAAGCATCTCCAAACATTTAAAGAAAATTGGTCATTTAAAACTTGCTTTGTAAAGTTTATAGTTTAAAAGAATATGTTTAGGGGTTTATTGTAATAGGTAAAGAATAAAATATAAATAAGGTTTGTATCTCTAAGGTCATAGTCAAGTACTTTAAAAACAAAATGTATGTCTGGTCAAGGTTTATTTAACAGATGTTCAGGTTTTGCCCAAGCTTTCTCTACACATTATATGGCATTTAAAAGTTTAGTAAAAATTTAAATGCCTAATTAAATCAATTCGGTTAAATATTATTAATGTATAAATGGCAATACACTAATAGGGGATACAAATTGTTATTAATATTGGTTTTACTCCTATTTATACTCAATTTCCAGTGACAACCTTGGAATTAATTGTACACAAGCGTTCTCTGTATTTTTTTCCGTATTGTATATTACCTGTGACATTTATTTTGCCTGCAAGACACCTTGGCTGTGTTTTGCCTCCTTGAATCAACAGTAGACAGGCCAATAAAAGACAGTTTAAATGGAATTAGTGGACCTTTACAACTTGGTTCCTGTCTATGGGTATGTACTACAACTGCATTTAAAAATTATAGATCGGGCTGGAGAGATGGCCTAGCGGTTAAGAGCACCGACCGCTCTTGCTAGAGGACCCGGGTTCGATCCCCAGCACCCACATGGCGGCTGAGAACCGTCTGTAACTCCAATTCCAGGAGAACTCCAGTTCCAGGGGAATCCGAGACCCTCTTCTGACCTCTGCGGCATTGCACGACACGGGTGCACAGACCTACAAACAAACAGTACATTCATACATATAAATAAATAAAATAAAAATTAAAAAAAAATTATAGATCAGCCGGGCGTCGTGGCACACGTCTTTTATCCTAGAACTTGGGAGGCAGAGGCAGGTGGATCTTTGTGAGTTCAAGGCCAGCCTGATCTACAGAGCGAGTTTCAGGACAGCTGGGGCTACAGGGAGACCCCGTCTCAAAAAGAATAAAAAAACAAAAAAAGCCAGGCGTGTTGGTGCATGCCTTTAATCTTAGCACTTGGGAGGCAGAAGCAGGTGGATCTTTGTGAGTTCAAGGCCAGCCTGGTCTACAGAGTGAGTTCCAGGACAGCTGGGGCTACAGGGAGACCCTGTCTCGAAAAGACCAAAAAAAAAAAAATTATAGATCAAAATGTAAAAGTCTAAAAAACAAGAGACTGTCCTATTCATAGTGCTAATACAAAAATGGAGAGGGTAATGTGGCTCCCTCTGGAATGCAGTTTACATAGAACTCTCTAATACCTTTGTCAATTTTTCCAAAAATTGGAAATTTATTTTGCTAATTTTAAAATGAAAAACCACCCCAATACTTTACTAACTATGGGAAGTGAGTTTGCCTGTATGTTCCCACAGACAGAGACATGACCAATTTGGTGCATTCAAGATGTGTCTGTCCTTGGACTAATGGACCAGAAGCCACCAGCAAAAAGATTGGCCTATCTAAACATCAAAAAAAGGGAGAAGTCTGAAAAAAAGACCACTACGCTGGGAACCAACACACTGGATGATACATAGGTGTTCCTGCTGGCATTTCTCTGGGCTGAAAGTCAATTATTTTTAAAAAATTTTTATTTATTATTTTTAATGTGTATGAGTTTACTGTCTGCATGTAGGTTGGTGTACCCATGTCGTGTGATGCTTTGCAGGTAAATGACTGGAGCTAGAAGATATCATGCTGAGTGAAGTTACGCAGTCCCAGAAAAACAGATGACAAATGGTATCCCTCATCTGTGGATGCTAGTGCCAATTACCTAATTGTAAGTATCTCTTGTGCACGACCCCTTGAGCCTTTGTCCAAGTAGTTGGGAGTGATGCATATTGGAAACAGCAACAACAGCAACAGAAAGGACTGCATCAAAGAACTGACTGAAATGGTGAACTTCTGCTCAAAACAGTCAACTTCCACATGAAGAATTTTGAGAAAGACTGAGAAGGAGATGAAAAGCATGTTTGGCAGAATGCATGAGCTCTGATGGGGTGGGGGTGTAGGGTGGGGGACACGGGTCTAGATTTGATACATAATCTTGTACAAAAAAATATATAATAAAAAAATAAAAATAATAAGCTAGGCATTCTGGAAATGCCTATAACTCCAACTTGAAGGAACCAGATGACCTCTTCTGGTCTCTACATGCAGAGATGCACACACACTTATACACACACATGCACATGCACATACATAAATAAAGAATAAAGAAGAAGGGAGTGGGGTTCTGATATGATTAGACATTTGAAAATACAAGAAAGTAAATTAAGAACTATTAGAACTGGGCTAGAGAAATGACTCAGCCGTTAAGAGCATTGGCTATTCTTCCATAAGACCTGGGTTCAAATCCCAGCACCCACATTGTGGCAACAATTGCCTGTAACTCTAGTTCCAGGGGATCCAACACCCTCTTCTGTCCTCTGCAGGCAGTGCAAGGCATGAGTACATTTACACACATGCAAGCATAACACTCATACACATAAAAATAAAAATAAGTAATTCAGTACTCAGGAGGCAGAGAAGCAAGTGAATCTCTGTGTGTAAGTTCAAGGCCAGCTAGGGCTACAGGGAGACCCTGTCTCAAAAAGACCAAAAACAAAACAAAACAAACTGTTAGAATTCCCAGGTATGATGGTGTACTCTTTTAATCCCACAGTAATCAGGAGGCAAAAGCAAGCAGACCTCTGTGAGATTGAGGTCGGCCTGGTTTACATAGTGAGTTCCAGGTTAGCTGGGGCTATAAGGAAACCCTGTCTTAAATAAAAAGTAGGGGTAAAAAAAAAAATTTGTGGGATAGGGAGATGGATCAGTGGTAAAGCATTAGCTACACAGGCATAATGACCTACTAAGAGATGGGAGGCTGGCACAAGACAATCACTGACAGCTTGCAGGCCAGCCAGCTTGGCATAGGCAGCCATGAATATTACAGACCCTGTATAAAACAAGGTGGAAGGCAAAAAATGACACTTGAAGACTCTGACTCCACATGTATGCCATGGCATACATTTGTCCTCAAATGTATATCATACAGGTTTATCCATACAAAAAAAAAAAAAAAAAAAAAAAAAAGAGCATCTTTGCTTTTTTTTGGTATTTTTAAGACAGGGTCTCCCTTTAAGTCCCAGCTAGCCTGGAGCTCACTCCGTAGACCAGGCTGGACTTGAACTCAGAGAGATCTGCATGCCTCTGCCTCCCAAGTGCTGGGATTAGAGATGTGCGCTACCACGCCCAGCTTAAAGGTGGTTCTTAGCTACCATGTGAGTGCTGGGAATAGAACCCGGTCCTCTGCTAGAGCAGTCAGTGCTCTTAACCTCCGAACCATCACTCCAGACCCAGCATCTTTGCATTCTTAGTTAATTAGAAGTAGTTTTAGCCAGGCATGGTGGCACATGCCTCTAATCCCAGCACTCAGGAGGCAGAGGCAGGTGGGATCCCTGTGAGTTCAAGGCCAGCCTGGTCTACATAGTGAGCTCCAGGCTAGCTGGGACTGAAGGGAGACCCTGCCTCGAAAAGACTAAAAAAAAAAGCAGTAGTTTTAAAGTATGGGTTTTATTGTATTTTTGTAGGTTTCACCTCACAAATTGAGTGAGACACTGAACAAAAACAAATGATTAATAGTATAAAACAAGTGTTCTCCACACAGGCCATCATATATGCAGTGAGCAGACATGGTAAAGGGAAAAAAAAACACACTTCTGTTTAGTGGGACTATGATTCTAGCACCTATCTAGTAGGAAAACCAATTTAGAGCTTCTACTCAATCCTATATACTACATTATTCTAGACATATTAAAACAGGACTTAATCTTATTTAAAAATAATATAGGGGTATTAATTATCTGCTTTCTGAATAGGAAATAAAAATATCAACATATTCAGATTTTTTTATGTCAAATGAGGAAAAGTATCATAATTATATATATGTGGTATATACATGTGTAAATGCTCAATTCAATAGAAACCATATTTTGAATTTAGACTTCTCACCATTTCCCAGTCTAGTGATAGATAGTTGACTACCTTCTTCTCAATGCTGGGCAGCAACAGCAATCCACAGCTTGTAGAAACCCACATGATTTCAGGGGTTAAAAAGTAAAAGATATCCCATGATGTACATGTTGATTCCATGGCTATACTATTCAGTATGATGTTGAGGTATGTTGTGATGTTTTCCATTTAAAGTGGGTTTACAGACACCAAACTTCATTGTTTCTTTTTAAAATTTTTATTTACTTTTTAATTCTTTTATTTTTATTAAATTTTTGTGCATTTCATATAATACATCTTGATTATATTTAGACCCCCTCCCATATCTGTACCATCTCCATAGCCCTCCCACCAGATTTCATTCATTCTGTCATATATTCATACTGTTAAAGTCTACTGAGTCCAGTTTATATCCCCAAATATCCCTTGGTTTGAGTCCATCCACTGGAGCCTGGTCACCCTATCTAGTGTCACTCCTCTAAAAAAAGACAAACTTGCCGGGCGTGGTGGCGCATGCCTTTAATCCTAGCACTTGGGAGGCAGAGGCAGGCAGATCTTTGAGAGTTCAAGGCCAGCCTGGTCTACAGAGTGAGCACGAGGGCTAAAGAGATGGCTCAGTAGTTAAAAGCACAACTGTTCTTGTGAGGTACCTGGTTCGATTCATGCAGGCAATATACACATAAAATAAAAATAATGGGGTGGGCTTGATGGCACATGTCTTTAATCCCATTACTCAGGAAAAAATAGGCAGGTGAATCTCTGTGAATGTAAGGCCAACCTGGTCTACATAATGAGTTCTAGACCAGTTGGGGCTACAGGGAGACCCTGTTTCAAAAAGCTCAAAATAATAATAATAATAATAATAATAATAATAATAATAATAATAATAATTTGGCTGGAGAGATGGCTGAGCACTTAAGAGCATTGGCTCTACTTGCAGAAGACCCAGGTTTGAATCCCAGCACCCACATGGCAGATACTACTGTCCCTAACTCCAGCTCCAGGGGACCTGATACCCTATTGACCTCTGCAGGTACTGCAAAACACAGGTACACTTACACACATGCAGACATAACACTCATACACATAAAATAATAAAAATAATTTTAAAAATTTGGGGGTCTTTTCCTGGAACTCACTATATAGACCAGGGCTGGCCTTGAACTCACAGAGATCCGCCTGCCTCTGCCTCCCCAATACTTGGATTAAAGGAATGCACTATACCCAGCTAGAAAAAAAAATTTTTTTTAAAAAGAAGACTCTCCATCACCTAGCAGTGATCAGTTGCCAATAGTTCCTCAGCTAAGGTTGGGCTTCTTACCCTTTCCCCACATCTATGCTACGTTTTTGTCTGAAAATTTTCATTTGTTTCTTGGTGAACCTGTGCACATGTATAAAACAAGAATAACTATTCCCTCACTATATACAAAGAGTAATTTTAATAAAAATATTTTATTATTTTATTTTATGTATATGAGTATTAGTGCCTGCATGTATGTAAGTGCACCTGTGCCAAGCAATGCCCATAGAGATCAGAAGAATGCATCAGATCTCCTAGAACTGGAGTTACAGATGGTTGTTAGACACCATGAGGTACTAGGAATCAAACCTGAGTCCACTGAAGAGCAGCCAGTGCTCTTAACCGCTGAGCCATCTATCTCTCCAGCCCCACAAAAGGTAATTTTAAAGTCTTAAAGACCAACATGGATAAACAGGCAAAGGCTAAAACAAAATAGACAAAAAAGTGCTGGAGAGGTAGCTCAGTGCATAACAGCACTGGTTGCTCTTGCAGAGGACCTGGAATCAGTTCCTAGCACCCACATGGTGGATAACAACCGTCCATAACTCCAGATCCAGGGGATACAACACCTCTTCTGACCTCTGAAGCACTGCATACATGGGTGTGCTTACTTGGAAGCAGACAAACACTCCTACACATAAAAATAAATCAAAATACACAAAAGAAGTTTCACTACTAGTACAAATGTAAAGTGACAAAACAAAGAAATGTAAATTAGATCAGTAAGATGTCATTGTTTATTTGTGAATTACCAAAGATCAAAAACTTATGAATAGGGGCTGGAGAGATAGCCTAGCCGTTAAGAGTGCTGACAGCTCTTGCAGAGGACCCAGGTTCGATCCCCAGCACCCACATGGCGGCTGAGAACCATCTTTGGCTCCAGTTCCAGGGGAGTCTGATGCCCTCTTCTCACCTCTGCAGCACTGTATGACACAGGTGCACAAAAATACATGCAGACAGTACATTCATACATATACAAAAATAAACAAAATTTAAAAAACTTATGAATAAAGACTACTAGACCACTATTTATGCTATACCAAGTTATCAGTCTCCTTTTCCTGCTAACTAAAAAAAAAACAATTTTGGTGGGACATTAATAAAAGATAAAATAATACTTGTCAACTTCTGTGACATTCTTGGCCAGGTAGCACATTTTGAACTAAAGGAAATGTTTTTCAAAAGAAATGGAATCTAGTCAGGTGTATTAGTGCATGCTTGTAATCTCAACACTAGAGAAATGGAAGCAGGAAGACTGCAGGTCAAGGCTAGCAAGACTAAGGCAACCCTGAACTACATAGTGACATTAAGACCAGCTTGAGGGGCTGGAGAGATAGCCTAGCGGTTAAGAGCACCGACGCTCTTGCAGAGGACCCGGGTTCGATCCCCAGCACCCACATGGCGGCTAAGAACCGTCTGTAACTCCAATTCCAGGAGAACTCCAGTTCCAGGGGAATCCGAGACCCTCTTCTGACCTCCGCGGCATTGCACGACACGGGTGCACAGACCTGCATGCAGACAGTACATTTCATACACATAACAAAAAAAAAAAAAAAAAAAAGACCAGCTTGAGTCAACAGAAAGTCCTATTTCAAAATAATGAAGGGCTCAGTGGTAGATTGTTGATTAACTTTCCAGCACTGAAAACAAAACAAAATACCCCCCAAACCAAAACAAGCAAACAAATAACCAAACAAAAAACAACCAAACTGTGGAACTTGAAACCCCTTGGTGAGAGGGTATGCTAAGCAGGCCTGTTCCCATTGCTTTTTCCCTTCCTAACTACAATCCATGGTAGAGATCCAAGTGTCATTTTGTGAGTTATGGGGCTTAGCACTCACTAAGGATACCTGAGAGGTTCTTGTTACTTATAGAGGAATACTATACCTAAATGCCTATAAGGATTTTGTAAGCATTGTCATACAGTGCTGGTGGAATTCAAGCTGGTATATCCTTTCTAGAAAGCAATTTGGCAATATTAACAAATTGCTGCAAAGATGTAGGAAAAAAGATACTCATAGCATTTTGGGAGCGCAAAAGTTTTTAAGATGTAATATTAAGGCCTAGCACTTGGGAGGCAGAGGTAGGCAGGTCTCTGTGAGTTCAAGGCCAGCCTGGTCTACATAGTGAGTTCTAGGACAGCTGGAGCTACAGAGAAACCCTGTCTCAAAAAGACCAAAAATGGTTGCTGGAGAGATAGCCTAGTGGTTAAGAACACCGACCGCTCTTGCAGAGGACCTGGGTTCGATCCCCAGCACCCACATGGCGGCTGAAAACCGTCTGTAACTCCAATTCCAGGAGTACTCCAGTTCCAGGGGAATCTGAGACCCTCTTCTGACCTCCGAGGCATTGCACAACATGGGTGCACAGACCTACATGCAGACAGTACATTCATACACATACAAAAATAAATAAAATTTAATAAAGACCAAAAAAAAAAAGATGTATTATTAAGTGAGGCAAGCAAAAGACATAACAGTACATAAAGTTTCCAAGTGAGTAAAAAGGGGAAAGAAAATATATACATACTGCTCATATATAAATAAACTAAATACAGGGCTGGAGAGATGGCCTAGCAGTTAAGAGCACCGACTGCTCTTGCAGAGGACCCGGGTTCGATCCCCAGCACCCATATGGTGGCTGAGAACCGTCTTTAACTCCAGTTCCAGGGGAATCCAACACCCTCTTCTGACCTCGTGGCATTGCACGACACAGGTGCACAGCCCTGCATGCAGACAATACATTCATACACACACGAAAATAAATAAAAAATTTTAAAATAAATAAATAAATAAGCTAAATGATAAACAAGACACTGGTAACAGTAGTAACTCCGAGTGGGGAATAGAGTGGGAAGATTTTTTCCAATGCTTATCCCACCCTTCTAAGATTTCATAGAGATTCATTCTAAGTAAATTACTAGAAATACAAATTTACATATAAATATGCTTGCTTCAAAATTATTACTAATTTTGAAACTTAGCAATAGCACAAATGTACAATATTGTACAATAGTACAAATGCTAAAAAAAGCTAAGTATATTAGGTATATTAGGGAAAGATATTTTGTAGACATTAAAACATTTGTAAACACATAGGAAAATGCTTATGATATATTAATATAAAACCAAAATAATTTAATGGTTTGAATTTTCAGTCAATCCTTAGTAAATGCAGAGTATTAATAACAAGATAAAGTATAGTTAACAGTTGCTAATACAACTGAGAAAGGATAGTTCATGGAAGGGTGGAGAAAGGAGAAATATTAGGTGGAAGATACCAGAAATTGATGAGAAGAGAAATAAAGATTAAGTTGAGAAATTGAGAAATTGTGATATAAATTTTCTTTTTAAGATAAGGCCTCACTGTATAGACCAGGATGACTTCACTCTCAAAAACTTGTAATCCTCTTTTCTTTACTTTACTTTTATTTTCTTTTTCTTTTCTCTTTTTAGTCTTTTTAAGACAGGGTCTCCCTTTATTCCCAGCTGGCCTGGAGCTCGCTCTGTAGACCAGGCTGGCCTTGAACGCTTAGAGATCTGCCTGACTCTGCCTCCCAAGTGCTGGGATCAAAGGTGTGCACCACCACACCCAGCCCTTTTCTTTTTTGTTTTGAGACAAGGTCTTGCTATGTAGCACTGGCTGGCCTGGAACTCACTATATAGACTAGGCTAGTCTCAAACTCACTGAAATGTGCCTGCTTCTGTCTCAGAAGTGCTGGGATTAAAGGTGTATTCCATTATGCCTGGCAAACTATTTTTCTACATTTATTTATTTCAGGACAGTGGTGCACACACAAGGAGGTCACAGAACAACTTGAAGGAGTCAGTTCTCACCTTCCACCACATGGGATCCAGGAACTGAACTCAGGTCATCATGCTTTGGTGGTAGGTGCCTTTACCTGCTAAGCCATCTTGCTAGTCCAAACTTGCAATCATTTGTTCCTCCTGTTTCTGCTTCTCTAGAGCTAGAATTATAGCCTGTGGTACAGATGCCTGGCTTAAACTCTTATCATCTTGAGTTTTGTAAGCATCTACCAGGAAAATGAAACTATGATGCTGTCTTTCAGGCATGGAACTGAAGGAGAGGTAAGCAGAGACAAGGTTGCTATTCAACCTAAAATCCTCCTTATTATTCTATTACATATACTATCTCTAATTAAAAATTGAAAAGGAAATAGAGTATAAACTTGCATACACAGTATTATTTCAAGAAAAAACGTGTTTACAGTACTGGGGATTAAATCTAGGACCTTTTACATGACAGTCAAGCACTCTACTTCTGTTATATATCCTCAGCCTATACAGCATTATTTTTATTTTTAAAATTTTTATTTATTGTTTTTATTTTATGGTATGAGTGTATTGCTTGCATGTAGGTAAGTACATCCATGACATGAAATGCCCAAGGAGGTCAGAAAAGGATGTCATATCCTCTGGAACTGGAGCTATAGATGATTGTCAGCCACCATGTGGGTACTGGGAACCCAGGTCCTCTGCAAGAGCAGCTAGCACTTTTAACCACTGAGCCATCTCTCCAGTCCCCCTACAGTGTTATTTCAACTACAGAAGGAAAAAAATACATAGAAAAAAAAAACACTAAAAGGAAATGTAAAAACGTTGTTATTGCTTCTAAATGGCAAAATCCTGGGTGATTTCTTCTTCCTATTTTCCTCTGCTTTTAGTACTTCCCATATTTTTCTAGGACACAGATCAAAGAACTTACCTTGATAGAATAAGCTAAAGGTAGCAATTATAGGAAGAAATAAGACATAAAAGGAGAAGAAGGCGCTCAAGAGAAAGGACAAGTGTGAAACAGGAGTTATCAAGCGGGAATTGGAGAAAAAGAGGGGGTAGTACTTTAACTGGAGATGGAGGAAAGGAGGGCTGAACAGGAACAGGGAGATAATTCTTAAGTGGTGTGAACAAAAGAAGGGAAATGTAGTATTTAATAAGCCTACTGAAAAATACACATATAATATTAATATGAATGCATGTGTATGGCTGGTGACTGTATTACAAAAATCATAGTACCAAGCAAGAAAAACCACCTTTGGAGTTGTTGGTCAGGGTAGTTCAAGAGACTCTCAAGATAATGCAGCCCTTAATTACCTTCCAGAATTTGAAGGTAAAACCCTATTGCTGAAGACATGACATACTTCAGACATAGGACTTGAAGGAACTGTGCTGGAACTGAGCTGAAAGCCTCCTCTCTGAAGAGGAACTCTTATAGTATCAGAAGGTACTACTCAAGCTGCCAAGAGAGAAGAACCAATCCATCCAGCTGTAAAGTCTACAAACCACAACAATGACTAGAACAACAAACTATCCATATTGGTGCAGTAGTGTCATTTTTGTCTTGAGGGCATTCAACAGCTGTCTAATTAGACTTAAGGCCCCCTCAATGGAAGGAAAATCATGTGTGGACTGTAAACATAGCCAAGTATACATGGTTAGAGAAATACCACTATCACTCCCCTGGACCGATATAATTTCTTACTCTATTCTAAATATGTATCCTTATATTTACAGACAAATGTACCTCTTACCACTCATCAAAGAAGCTTCCTTTTGGAACAGACTGAACCTACTACAAAGTTCCACAACTGGTAAAATGCAGAGAACAAGTGACTTTGAGGTGCCCAACCCTAAGTGATATATCTGCAATGCAACCTCTACATCCAAGGCTCAGGGAACACTGCAAAAGAAGGGGTAGAATTAATGAAAGAGCCAGAGGGACAAGACACCTGCTGCTAGGTAATGCATTCTAGACAAGATAGGGAAGCTACACTAATGAAGTCTCCACAGTATGGTAGTCTAATGAAATCTAAATAATGACAAAAATTGGTTGACAGGCCAAATTGGATGGGTCACAAAGAATCCCACCCCAAGATGAAGAGCTATAGGCAATCAATGCATGCAGAGGGAGAATCAGTTTTCTCCAGAGAGGTTATGCCCAAATGGGCAGCCCTAAATAGAGGTACAAATGAGTACCAAGTGGACTCAATCACGATACACACACATAATATACATATACATATATATGTATGTGCACACACATAGTTATACATATACATATATATGTATGTGTGTGTGTTGCCGATTCATTAAAATGCTTCACATAAATGCCTTATTGGTTCCATTCCCACGATCCCAAGAAAACTCCAGAAAGAGCAACTAAAGCTGGGTAGGAACAACTCTTTACTTTCTGAGTACCACAGTTACTAAGATCTCAAAACAAAGCCATGTAACTTGCTTTAGCTAATTTGACACAGCAGAAGCTTGAAAAGAACTTGTACAATGATACCAAGTGCTGGAGAGGTTGTGGGGAAAGGGGAACACTCATCCACTGCTGGTGGGAATGCAAACTCGTACAGCCACTATGGAAAGCAGTGTGGAGAACCCTTGGAAGACTTGGAATGAACTTGCCACCAGACCCAGCCATACCACTCCTAGGCATGTACCCTCAAGACTCACCCCACCACTGCACGGCCATGTTTATTTCAGCTCTCTTCACAATAGCAAGGAGCTGGAACCAACCTAAATGCCCCTCAACTGACGAGTGGATAGAGAAAATGTGGTACATCTACACAATGGAGTTCTATGCAGCAGTAAAGAAAGACGACATCACGAGCTTTGCAGGAAAATGGCTGGAGCTAGAAGACATCATGCTGAGTGAAGTAACACAGTCCCAGAAAAACAAACGATGAATGGTATCCCTCATCTGTGGATGCTAGTGCCAATTATCTAGTTGTAAGTATTTCTTGGGCACAGCCCCTTGAGCTTTTGTCCAAGCAGTTGGGAGTGATGCATACTGGAAACAACAACGACAACAACAGAAAGGACTTCATCAAAGAACTGACTGAAACAGTGAACTTCTGCTCAAAACAGTCAACTTCCACATGGAGAAAGACTGAGAAAGAGATGAAAAGCATGTTTGGCAGAATGCATGAGCTCTGGTGGGGTGGGGGGATAGGGTGGGGGACACGGGTCTAGATTTGATGATCTTGTACAAAATATATATTTTTAAAAAAAGAAAAGTACTTGTACATTGATGCTTATCCTTTCTTCCTGCTAAAAATTCTTTTGCTAACCTGTGATAAAGCTTGGGCTGGCTTCCTGGAGGATAAAAGAAACATAGAAAAAGGCCCTAGGTATCCAAGTTAGGTCTCAGACACTTTTTCTACTACTCAGTGTAAGGTCATAAGCCCACCTAAGTCAGGGATTTTCCATGAAGTTACTGCAGTATCCTGCAGCAGGCTCCAACTGATACTGGTCACAAAGCTCATTTTATCTCGAGATGCTTCTACTGATACCAGCCACAGATCCACCTATGCCCTAATCCCTCATCTCCTTGCCCCCACCTCCTTGTAAATTCACTTCCTTATGTTCCTGGGTATAAAACTGAGATTCTGGGGATATTTTAATGCTGGTCATCCTAATCCCGACTCAGGCAGTCCAGCCGCCATGCCTGAAATAAACCTGGCTTCCCTTTCATCGGAGTCCTGACATTTTCTCCTTTCTGCACTGAGTCTCCCCTCAAAATGAACCCAACACTCAGCCTGAAATCAAGCTGGCTCAGATTTAGACAAAGAGCTTCAAAAACCTGAAGAATCATGAAAAATCGTCAACTGTTCTTTCATGCTATTATTGTTTGGGTAGTTTGCTTTGGAACAAAATCACCATGAGATTGGGAGATGGCTCAGTGGATAATACACTTCCTGGAAAAGTGTGAAAATTGGAGTTTATATCTACCAAACTCATATAAAATGTAAAAGAGGATGTGGTACCATGTGTCTGTAATACCAGCACACCTATAGTGAGGTCAGATACCAAGATAAGCAAATCCCTACAGAGTGTACACAGTAATGAACAAGAGACCTTGCCTCAAATAAGGTGGAAGGTAAGGCCCCACACCTGAGGTTGTCCTCTCACTACAAAACATGTACACCTATGAGTGTATACACTCATGAACACACAAACACATGAACAATCATAGATACACACACACTAGACACACATATACACATCATACATACACGATTTACCTCCCAGTGTAAGTAGCCCAGCCAATGAGATGGACATTATCACTTAAAATTCCACGTTCACCTCGGAGACCCACTCTCCTTTCTTCCTCCCTGTTCCCCTTCCTCCAGAGATGACTTCTCATAGACAACAATCTTAAGTATTGTAGAATGAAATAGCAGAATTTCCCTCCTTGGCATCAACATTTACAAAGGGGGCTGGAATGATGGTTATGTTCTCAGAAGGCCTAGATTCCTTACTGAAATATATGCAAGACTTCATCTCAAGCTATATAGTACCAAAAGCAATACCTCTGATTTTGCTAGACAGATTACATAAACTTTGTCACACAATCATTTTAGCTCTCACATCTAACATAATAATAGACATAACAAATATTTGCTAAATACAGAGGCTGCATCAGATCTTCTTGTATTAAATATCTCTGCTAACTCCAGTCTACTTTTTCCCCTGGCCACCACTATAGAGTTTAAAGTACAAAAGACCAGATTACCTTTAGGACTCCATGGAGCATCATCTGAATTCTTCTTTTTCTTCGGTCGAGATTTCAAAGCAGGGTCATCATCATCAGACTCCAGGGATGGGTAGACTATAGGGAGAGGTGAAGGCAGCATAAATTGAAATCTCATCCAAAAGGGCAAAGAAAGAATAACACATACTTCAGTTCTTCCCATTCCTCTACAAGTATACTCTTTTACTTAATCCACAACTAACTGCAGAAGGTCCCTGAGTATCTCAGATTTCATGGCTTTTCTATAATTGTACTCTTATTATAAAAGTCCTTCTCCCACAGGCACTTAATCCTGATTTACCTGACCAACAACACTCTTGTAAATTATTTTGTTCACCATTTAATATTCAGCTCTAGAATTAGTCCTGTAAGAAACCTTCCCTCAAAGTCATAATCTGATTCAGATGCCACCTCCTCAACTCTCCATATCAACCTGCTTTATGTCTTCATTGGAGTGGTTATATTGGATTTAGGAACTGATTACTGTATCTGCCGCTTTTAATGTATGTAAGGGAAGAGATGTATGTTTGATTTCATATTAAAGGACACTGATACAATGGAACTGTTACCAAAATAATGGAAAAATAAATAATATATACTTAATACACATAATGAGAAGAAAAAGACCATTTGGGTTGAACTGGAACCAAAATTACTGGCACTGCATAAGCTGACTACAAAAATACACATATACAAATATAGTACCTTAGAAAAACACATACAAGCATACAGATGATCACATTTTCCCTCATAATTAAAAGGTAACACACGTAGCCAAGCAGAGTGGCACACACCTGGAATTCCAGCACACCCAAGAGAGAGGCAGGTGGATCTTTGAGTTCAATGCCAGCCTTGTCTACATAGTGAGTTCCAGGACAGCTGAAGCTACAGGAAGACCCTGTCTCAAGAAGACAAAAAAAAGGTAACACACTTAGTATTTCATGGGAATATGGTCTAAAAAGATGCAACGGATGAGGTCAAATTCTGATGACACTGCTAAGCCTAGAAGAGAAGGTAAATTTAAGAGTGAAAATTTTCACTGACTGAAACAGTGAACTTCTGCTCAAAACAGTCAACTTCCACATGGAGAATATTGAGAAAGACTGAGAAAGAGATGAATAGAATGTTTGGCAGAATGCATGAGCTCTGGAGGGATGGGGGGATGGGGGGGATACAGGTCTAGATTTGATAAAAAAATATAAGTAATAAATAAATTTTAAAAAAAGAGTGAAAACTTTTTCCTAGTATAAATGCTATACCTTATAATGAAAGAATTTGTATTCCTTAAAAATTTCAAATTTCTCTGCAAATCAAAACCACTTTAAGATATCATCTTACTCCAATAAGACTCACTAGGATCAAGAAAACAAATGATACCAAGTGCTGGAGAGGTTGTGGGGAAAGGGGAACACTCATCCACTGCTGGTGGGAATGCAAACTCGTACAGCCACTATGGAAAGCAGTGTGGACAACCCTTGGAAGACTTGGAATGAACTTGCCACCTGACCCAGCCACACCACTCCTAGGCATGTACCCTCAAGACTCACCCCACCACAGAGATACATGCACGGCCATGTTTATTTCAGCTCTCTTCACAATAGCAAGGAGCTGGAACCAACCCAAATGCCCCCCAACTGACGAGTGGATAGAGAAAATGTGGTACATCTACACTATGGAATTCTATGCAGTGGTAAAGAAAGATGACATCATGAGCTTTGCAGGAAAATGGCTAGAGCTAGAAGACATCATGCTGAGTGAAGTAACACGGTCCCAGAAAAACAAACGATAAATGGTATCCCTCATCTGTGGATGCTAGTGCCAATTACCTAGTTGTAAGTATTTCTTGGGCACGGCCCCTTGGAGCTTTTGTCCAAGCAGTTAGGAGTGATGCATATTGGAAACAACAACAACAACAACAGCAACAACAACAGAAAGGACTGCATCAAAGAACTGACTGAAACAGTGAACTTCTGCTCAAAACAGTCAATTTCCACATGGAGAATATCGAGAAAGACTGAGAAAGAGATGAAGAGCATGTTTGGCAGAATGCATGAGCTCTGGTGGGGTGGGGGAATGGGGGGGGACACGGGTCTAGATTTGATAATCTTGTACAAAATATATATTAAAATAAATAAATACAAAACAAAACAAAACGAAAGTTCACATTAGCCATCCTTTACTTCTCATCAGTGTTTGCTTCCTTTACCTTATTTACCTATTTCTAAAACTGTCATTGTTAATATGAATTTGTATGCTTTGGAAAATTCTCAGTTGATTAATACAGTAAATTTTAATACAATAAATTTTAATTAGAAACTCACAAAAAAAATTTCAAATTTCTCTAGATTTCTTCCTCATAGGAACCCTGCCTCCTATTTCTTTCCAGAGGCATCTCTATAGAAAAGTGAGTCTATCTTTTCAGACCTTCCTTCTTGGAAAAGAGGTTCAAAATCTTGACTTCTGACTTTTGGAAAATAATTTGCCTGTAAGAAAAGACTTCTTAATTTTTCCTACAAAGAAATGAGTTCTAGTAACATAGCTGTTTCAGGAAACTAATATCTCTATTACTCCCAATAACCATCAGTATGCTGGGTCTGAAAGGTTTTCTACCTCAAGGAAAGAAGAGTGGCATGGCACAAAAATGGTATCTGAAAGTTCAGAGAACTACTTTGAATCTTGGAATGATAAAGTAGTGGCTTAAGAAAAGTTTCAAAGTCTTAACCCATAAAATTGAAAAAAGAAAAAGATACCACCTGCCTTGCAAAGTTGTGCTTACTAGCTGTGCTTAAGAAATAATATTGCAAAAAAAAAAAAAAAAAAGAAATAATATTGCTGGGGCATGGTGGCGCACGTCTTTAATCCTAGCACTTGGGAGGCAGAGGCAGGCAAATCTCTGTGAGTTCAAGGCCAACCTGGTCTACAGAGCGAGTTCCAGGCCAGCTGGGGCTACAGGGAGACCCTGTCTCGAAAAGACACCTCCCCCTCAAAAAAGAAATAACATGTAGGATCTGGTAAGATGGTTCAACAGGTAACAGTGCTTACCATGTAGGCTTGGAGACCTGAGTTTGATTTCCAGAACCCACATAAAGGTGGAGGGAAAGAAAGGGCTCCATAAATTTGTCCTTTGACATGCCATGGCATGTGCACCCATACCTATACGCACATAAAGTATACACACAATAAAAAATTTTAAAACATTTAGCAAGAATAAAAAGATAATATGTATAAAGTAACTTACATAAAGAATTCCATTCTAAGCTTCATCTTTTAGTCAAACACAGTATAAGATATAGATAATAATTAAGACTATGTATTGATTTATTTTTTTGGTTGTTTTTCCAGAGAGGGTCTCCCTGTAGCCCCAGCTGGCCTGGATCTCACTATGCAGACCAGGGTGGCCTCTGCCTCCACAGTGCTGGTATTAAAGGCATGTGCCACCACGCCTGGCAAGTCTACTTACTGAAGGACACATATTTACATATATCTTAAAATAAAAAGGGTGGGGCCTGACAGTGGACTGAAAACTATAGGAAATTGACTACTGTTGAGTGAGGAAGAGTATACCTTACCTAGGATTTCTAGATGTGCTGAATGGACTCCAGCGGATCTCTTGGCACAGAAGGACATCTGGGTTTGGGAGCCTGACTGGATAGGGCTTAGTTTGGATGTTGTGATGCATGAATTCTGATGAGGTGTTAGGACATGGAGGGGACTGGATTTGGTTGGGAACCATTATATGAGATGTACAGATACTAAAAAAATAATAAATATTAGTTTGAAAGCACTTTCTGATTTTAAAACATGGTACCAAGCAATAGTAACTGGCTCAGTGTGTGACTGGCATAAAGACAGATATAAAAATCAATGAGAAAGGATAATAAGCATGGGCTATCCATGGTGGTGCATTTCTTTAACCAGCACAGGGGAGGCAGAGGCAAGCAGGATTTCTGTAAGTTCCAGGCAAGCCTGGTCTACATAGTTTAAACTCTGTCTCAAAAAAAAAATGCAAGCACAGAAACAAAATTTTGCATACATGACCAAATGATTCTTTTTATTTTAGGAGGGACAAAGCCAGCCTCAATTTAGAAACACCTCTACCTCCCAGGGTTAGGATTACAGGTGGATACCACCATATACGGGACTCATTAAGTCTTTTTTGCAGGGAGGGATTTTTGAGACAGGATCTCCATGCAACCCCAGCTGTCCTTGACCTGGCTTTGTAGATCAGGTTTGGCTTGAACTCACAGAGATTCACCTGCCTCTACCTCCTGAGTGGAATTAAAGGCATGTGGCACCATACTTGGCTCAAGTCTTTTTAACCCACTTTCCTTATTAATATTTTTAGCTGTCATACAAAAGAATGGGATTATGGAATTTTCATAGGTAGAAATCAGTGTACATATTTGACTCCATCCTCCCTATCTCTTATCACTCTCAGTAAGTTTTAAAAGACTGAAATAATACAAAACATTTTTAATATTTTATGTGTATGAGTGTGCTGCCTGCATGTCTGTAAGTGCACCCATTACATTACGCAACATTACAAATGTTGTGTAATGCCCATAGAGGTCAGAAGAGGGTATCGAATCCCCTAGAACTGGAGTTAGGACCACTTTTATTTTTTATTATTTTTAGGGCCATTTTTAGCTTACCATGTGGGTGCTGGGAACTGAACCCCGGTGCTCTGCAAGAGGAGCTAGTGCTCTTAACCTGAGCCATCTCTCCAGCCCAGTACAAAACATTTGATATGATCAAAATACAAACTATGAAAAATTCTCAGAGAAATCAATAAAAATATTACTTAAAAATATCTTCTTCAGGGGCTGGAGAGATGGCCTAGTGGTTAAGAGCACCAACTGCTCTTGCAGAGGACCTGGGTTCGATCCCCAGCACCCACATGGCAGCTGAGAACTGTCTTTAACTCCAGTTACAGGGGAATCCAACACCCTCTTCTGACCTCCGCGGCATTGCATGACACAGGTGCACAGACCTACATGCAGACAGTATATTCATATGCATAAAAAAATAAATAAAAAATTAAAAAAAAGAAAAAATATCTTCTCCGTCTATAGTGGAATAAGACTAGAAATCAACAGTAGCAGAAAGATAGGGGCTGGAGAGCCAACTCAGCATGTAAGTTCACTTGCAGAAGACCCAAATTTGATTCCAAGCACCCACACAGCAGTTCACAAGCATCTAGTACTAGGGATCAAACACCCTCTTCTGTCTACCTCAGGCACTAGGCCCGTGAGATGGCTTAGTGGGTAAATTCTCTTGCCAACAAACCTGATGATGACCTAAGTTCAATGCCCAGGACACATGTAGTCAAAGGAGAGACCCAAATACCAAAAGTTTTCCTGATCTCCACACGCATACCATGGCGCACATATCCTCACATACATGCATACACAAATGAACAAAAATTCTAGAAAAATAGTAATTATAAAATTCTAGAAAAAAACACAGGAGGGACCTTCCTCATCATAATATAAGGCATTTATGGCAGCCAAAATTGACATCACAGTCAATAGTGAAAGACTGGAAATTTTCCTCTAAGATTATGAACAAGTTAAGAGCTGGGTAGGTAGTTTGGTTGGTAGACTACTCCCCTAGCATGTGCAAGACCCTGAGTTCAATCCCTAAAACCACAGACACACACACACACACACACACACACACACACACACACATACACAGAGAGAGAGAGAGACAGAGAGACAGAGAGACAGAGAGAGACAGAGACAGACAGAGACAGAGACACAGAGATTAAGACAATAATGCCCATGTTTATCATTACTACTGAACACTGTACTAGAAGTTCTAGCTAGAGTAATTCAGGGTAGGAGAAAGGAAGAGGAAGTAGAAGAATAAGTAGCACTGGTAGGAATGGTCACAGTGGTGGTGGACAGACAGGTTCAAATCAGCTGCAGGAGGAGACGTGGCCAACATTATGGTGAAGAGCATTTAGGAAGACCTACTACAGTATACCACGTGGGATTCACCATGATGATAGAATTTTCCTGAACTGATTTAGATTTTTCATATACTGCTGTGGTGGTTTCAATGAGAAATGTCCTCACCAGGCTCATGTGGTTGAGTATTTACTTGATGCTGAGATGACGGCACTATCTTGGGAGATTTTGGAACCTTTAGGAAAGAGAGCCTTGCTGGAAGCCTTCCTGAGTCACTGGAGGAGGGCCTTGAGGTTTGTTTTGTTTTGTTTTTGAGACAGGGTCTCCCTGTAGCTCCAGCTACTCTGGAACTCACTATGTAGACCAGGCTGGCCTTAAACTCACATAGATCTGCCTGCCTCTGCCTTTCGAGTGCTGGGATTAAAGGCATGAGCCACCATTCCCGGCAGCCTTGAAGTTTTATAGCCTGGTCCTGCTTCCTATCCACTATCTGCTGACTGAAGAAGATGCAATGTGCCAGCTGACTCATGCTCCTGCTACCTTGCCTTCCCCACTATGATGGACTATACTCCTTAAACAACAAGCTAAAACAAACCCTTCCTTCCTTAAATTCTTCCTTGTCAAGTATTAGGTCACATCAAATTAAAAAACAAAAAACTAGTACTAATGAGTAGGGTCATTGCTGTGACAAGCCTGCCCATGTGATCCTGATTGTTTGTTTGTTTGTTTGTTTGTTTTGAGACAGGGTTTTCATGTAGCCACAGCTGGCCTGGAACTCTACATAGACCAGAGATTCCCCCAATCTCTGCCTCTCAAGTGCTGGGATTATAGGTGTGTGCCCAGGTCTAGCATGATTCATAGCACTTTAGAACTTTTTTGTGGGAGGAATGTGGAAGAGTTTGGAGCTGTAGACTAGGAAAGCCCTTAGATTATGTAAACAGCAAAATGGGCCATTCTGGTAGGAGCTCTTAAGTCCAGAATGCCAAGAACAATGTGGATGCTACAGGCTCAGCTCCTGAGACTTCAGAGGAGAACAAGTTTTCTATCAAACTGGTATAGAAGCCATTCGTGTTATTCTGGCAAACAATCTGTCTTCATTCTGCCTGTGTCCTAAGAAGTTCAATGAGGCTAAATAGACTAGTTTGGTGGAACAAATCTCAAAACAGGATGGCATTCAGGTTAGATTTTATCTTGGTTACTGCTTGCTCTTCACATCCATAGCTAAGCAGAATGAACAATAAAATAAGTGGAACTTAAAGATATGAAAAGTGTGTAGTTAAAATATCCTAAGTTTAGAAATATTGCCAGGACAGGTATAAGAGCAAGTGTAATCATTAAAGACATTAACACCATTAAAGAGAAACATAATGCTCTACACTGACACCATAGAAAATGTGCCCATCAAAGGCAGCAACTAGCGAAAACAGAAATTCATTTTAAAGGAGAGGAACAGACAATGCCACTGAAGAAATTCCCTGCTTAAAAAAAAACTGCTTAACAAAGTATTTTCTCAGATTTGGGCACCAAAACAAGCAGAGGCCACTACATCTTTGGTCTAACAGGGACAAGTACATCTTAAACTGTTAGCTAAACTTGGCAGTATCATCCACATCATATTGATTTTGCAGGCATGAAAGAGTCAGGATTGAAGAAGTCATGAAGTCTTGCACTGCACTTCTGGAGAGTTGCTGAGTCCAGGCAATTTATAGCATAATTTGAGTCCCTATAACAAGTTGAGGGAGCTTCAATTGGAGAATTGGCTACATTGGACTGGCTTGTGGCCATGTCTGTGGAGTATTGTCTTGATTGTTGAACAATGTGGAAGAGCCCAGCCCACTGTGGGTGGTGCCACCCCCTGGGCAGGTTGCTATATACAGTATAAGAAAACAGGCTGGGCATGGGCCAAGGGAGCAAGCCAGTAAGCAGCATTCCTCCATGGCCTATGCTTCAGCTCCTGCCACCAGGTTTCTACCCTGAGTTCCTACCTTGGACTCCCTCAGTGATGGTGACCCAGGAGATGTGAGCCAAATAAACCCTTTCCTCCCCAAGTTGGAATTGGTTAGAGTGTTTTGTCACAGCAATGGAAAAGCAAACTAGAAGCTATGAAGGCAAAGTCTAAGTTGAACCCTAAGATACTAGAGATTCCAAGACCATGAGATAAATGCCAATGAAAGCTGCGGGCAGAAATTGTAGCTGGCCCAATTGGAGCTGTAGGAAGCAGAGCTGGAGGGGCTAGGGAGACTCAATCCCTTGAAACCCAAAGCTTGGGTTCCTGAAAACTTAATAAGCTACAGTAATAAAAACAGTACAGTACTAACAGCAGAATAGATCAATGAAATAGGATTGAAAGCCCAGGAAGAAAAATTTTTGACAATAGTGCTAAGATTTATCTGGTGGGAAAAGAATGATTTCCTCAAGAATTGTGTTATACAAAGAGAATGAATTAAAAACCTCAATTTATAAATTTAAATGAATAATAAAGTAATTCAAATAACCTGAAAGACAGCAGGGGGAAAAAAGAGGACCAAAAAAGCAGAAACAACAAAAAGAAAAGTTAAAATGATAAATCTTTACCCAAATATATAAATTATAACAACTTAAAAAAATACCAAGCCTGGCATGGTAGTGCATGCCTTTAATCCTAGCACTCGGGAGGCAGAGGCAGGCACAGGCTCAGGCAGATCTCTGTGAGTTCAAGGCCAGCCTGATCTACAGAGTCAATTCTAGGCCTTGTTTCAGAAACACCAAAAACAACAACAACAAAAAAACAAAAAACAAACAAACCCAAACCTAAAAGATACTACCAACTCTGTCTTTAAGAAACCAATTTTAATTGTATTCATACAGGGACAGATAGTGGGGCATGATGGTACAATTTTAATTGTATTCATAAAAGGACAGATAATGGAGCATGATGGTGCACACCTTTAATCTCAGCACTTGAGAGGTGGAAGCAGGTAGATCTCAGTGAGATCAAACCCAGCCTGGTCTACATATTGAGTTCTAGGCCAGCTGGGGCTACAAAGAGACCCTGCCTCAAAAAGACAAATAAAAATAAATATAAGTGAAAAAGATCATTGAAATTTTTGTTTTATGTGTATGAGTATTTTGCCTCATGTATGTAAATGCACCTGTGCTGTAGAATGCCTGCATAGGGCAGACGAGGGCATCTTGATCTCCTGGAACTGTAGCTAGGACAGTTGTGAACCATGCTGGAAACTGAACCCAGGTTATCTGTAAGAATAGTCAGTGTTTGGGCTGGAGAGATAGCCTAGCGGTTAAGAGCACCGACTGCTCTTGCAGAGGACTCAGGTTCGATCCCTAGCACCCACATGGCGCCTGAGAACCGTCTGTAACTCCAGTTCCAGGAGAACTCCAGTTCCAGGGGAATCCAAGACCCTCTTCTGACCTCCGCAGCATTGCATGACACGGATGCACAAACCTACATGCATACAGTACATTCATACACATATAAAAATAAAATTAAAAAAAAGAATAGTCAGTGCTTGTAACCATTGAGCCACCTCTCCAGCCCCCCAAAAGATATTCTATACCAACCGTAACTGAGGAAAACTGGATTGACTACATTATTAAATACCTATATATCTAATTGCTTGTGCTTCATTAGTAGGATTGAAAAGTTACCCATGGACAAACTGTCAGCCCATGAAAGGAAACAGCCAGAATTGACCAGAGTCCAAGACAACAGCTCCAGAGAAAGTAGACTGTTTTGCTTCTCATCCACCTGTGCCCCATTTCTAAGCCTAGGGAACAATCTGCGGAAGGGGGGGCGTGACAGAATGTAAGGGCTGCGATTGGGGTGAATGATGAAACTACAGCAATATAGTCTGGACACTCATCTGATCAACTTGATTGAACATATAAGCCCCCCAGCTGGAAGGTGGGACCCATGGGCTATGTGGGTTTGGGCACAACTGCTTGCAAATTGGTTTTACATGATGGATGCTTGTACTCATAAATGATTACTTATTGTTATAAAATGAAAAAAAATAAAGAAGTAATTAAAAAAAAAGGAACTCCAGACTAAGGAAAACTACCAGGGATTTAAAATGGATAAGACAATAATGGCAAGAGGGTGAATTCACCAAGAAGATATAATAATCCTAAATGAAATACATCAGAGTGTTTTCAATATATGAAATGAAAACATAGAAGATGAGAGGGGAAATAGACACATCCTCAATTATTCTTATAGACCTCAACAAACCTCCCTTGATAAACAATAAATCAAGTACACAGAAAATCAATAAGGATAAAGTACTGCCAACCAAACTGACATAAAGTATGCTCAACCCCAGAATAGCAATATACATATAAATTTACTTTTACTTTGTATATGAGTATGTTGCCTACATTTATGTGTACCCATGTCATGCAATGCCTGCAGAGACCAGAAGAGGGCATAGAATCCTCTGGAACTGGAGTTATAGGTGGTTGAGTTCCTATCTGGGTACTGGGAGTCAAACCCAGGTCCTCTGTAAGAGCATCAAGGAATATTTTTTCCATCCTTTCACTCTAAGCTGGTGCCTATCCTTGAGGGTAAGATGGGGTTTCTTGTAGACAGCATATAGATGGATTCTGTTTCTTAATTCATTCTCCTGGTCTATGCCTTTTGATTGGGGAGTTCAGCCCATTAATATTTAAAGTTATTATTGAGAGATGTGTGCTGTTATCTTTTATCTTATTTTCTGTTTGCATTCTTGGTCTAGGTTTGTATTTCTGCAGTTATACTTTTATTCATTACTCTCTCTAGGTGCTTGGGGATAGTTGCTCCTTTCCTCTGACCTTTGAATTGCTTCGAGTATTTTCTGAAGGGTTAGTTTCTTGGACATGAATTTTCATCTTGTTTATGTCATGAAAGATTTTTCTTTCTCCTTCAACTATAATTGACATTTTTGCAGGGTATAGTAATCTGGATTGGCATCTACAGTCATTTAGTACTGGGAATACTTTGGTCCACATTCTGTTTTTCATCGTTTGCATTGAAAAGTCAGCTGTAATTCTGATGTCTTTTCCTTTATATGTAACTTGTTCTCTTGCAGCCTTCAGTAATTTGTCTTTGTTTAAGGCATCTAGTGTTTTAACTATGATATGGCATGGGGTATTCCTTTTCTGATCTTCTGATCTTGTCTATTTGGTGTTCTATGTGCTTCTTGTATTTGTATGGGTTTGTCATTTTTCAGTTTGGGGAAATTTTCTTCTACTATTCCGTTGAATGTAAACTCATACAACCACTATGGAAATCAGTGTGGAGAACCCTTAAAAGACTCAAAATGAGTCTACCACCTGATCTAGCCATACCACTTCTGGGTATATACCCACAAGACTCATCCTACCGCACATCTATGTTTACTGCAGCTCTCTTCACAATAGCAAAGAGCTAGAACCAACCCAAATGCCCCTCAACTGATGAGTGGATAGAGAAAATGTGGTATCTACACAATGGAGTTCTATGCAGCAGTAAAGAAACATGACATCATGAACTTTGCAAGTAAATGGATGGAACTAGAAGACATTATGCTAAGTGAAGTAACACGGTACCAGAAAAGCAAATGACAAATTGTACCCCTCATCTGTGGAGGCTAGCACCAAATACCTAGTAGTAAGCCAAACTGAGCAATGTCTGTGTCCGTGTGTGTGTGTGTGTGTGTGTGTGTGTGTACTTTTTTACCTGGAAGCAACTGTACCATTATAATGTGAATACCTTAATGGTATCTACAATTAACCTACCACTTATTTTCAGACTTTGTAATTGTGGTAGATGGGGGGAGGGCATGTATGCATACTTTAGAGTAATATAAAATTAAATGGAAAAAATACGAATTTGTAAAAAAAAAATCTTCCTTTATTGTCAAATTGTTATAAAGAACTCTAAGTTTTACAGCTAAATTTTCTTATGAATAAAAAAAAAAAAGTCATGTCGTGCAATGCCCGCGGAGGTCAGAAGAGGGTGTCGGATTCCCCTGGAACTGGAGTTCTCCTGGAATTGGAGTTACAAATGTTTCTCAGCCGCCATGTGGGCGCTGGGGATTGAACCCGGGTCCTCTGCAAGAGCAGTCGGCGCTCTTAAACCGCTAGGCCATCTCTCCAGCCCTTTTTTGGTCTTTTGAGACAAGATCTTCCTGTAGCCCCAGCTGTCCTGGAACTTACTCTGAAGATTAGGCTGGCCTTGGACTCACCGAGCTCTGCCTCTTTCTGCCTCCCGGGTGCTAGGATTAAAGGCATACATATATGTATAATTTTTATGTTTTAAATATATTAAAAAAAACAGCTGGATAAAGTAATGCATATCTTGTAATTCCAGCACTTGTGAAACAGAGGCTATATGATTGAGTCTAAAAACAGCCTAGGTTACATAGTAAGATATGCTCTCAAAAATAAATAACCTGGGCATAGTGGCATATGTCTATAACCCCAACATTTTGGAGGTTGAGGCAAAAATAATTATTGTGGGTTCAAGACTAACCTGGGCTACACAGCGAGTTCTAGGCTGTCTGAGACCCTGTTGAAGACCACAAAAAAACAACAACAACAACAGAAAAGCCAGGCGTGGTGGCGCACACCTTTAATCCTAGCACTTGGGAGGCAGAGGCAGGAGGATCTTTGTGAGTTCAAGGCCAGCCTGGTCTACAGAGTGAATTCCAGGACAGCTGGGGCTACAGGGAGCCCCTGTCTCAAAAAGACAAAAAAAAAAAATAAACTGACAATAAACAAGAATATAAAAACCACTAATATAAAAAAAATTTTTAAGCCAAGCATGTTGGTACATGATTTTTTTTTTTGTATTTTTGAGACAGGGTCTCCCTTTTAGTCCCAGCTGGCCTGGAGCTCGCCCTGTAGACCAGGCTGGCCATGAATTCATAGAGATCTGCCTGCCTCTGCCTGCCAAGTGCTGGGATTAAAGGCATGTGCTACCACACCCGGCAGTTTTAATCCCAGCACTGGTAGATCTCTTTGAGGTTGAGATCAGCCTCCTCTACATAGGGAGTTCTAGGCCAGCTCAGGATATAGGGAGACCCTGTCTCAAAAAAAAAAAAAAAAGAAACCAGCATAAAAGATCCCATAGACAATCCAAGGATAATAGGAGACTTCTAAATACAACCGTATATCCATAAATTGTACAACTCAAATGAAATGGAACAATTCCTCAAAAGAAATAAATTATTCAAATTTGCCCAAGATGAAATAGAGAACCTGAAAATTTTACAGTTGTCAAAAAAAATAATAAAGTTGTCAAAGAAAATAAATTTGCAGTACAGGCAAATTTCAACTACTTTGAAAAGTAGGGTATTCCAAGTTCAAAGCCTACTTGAACTACTGAGTGAAATCAAGGCAAGCCTAATGAACTCAGTGAGACCTTGTCTTAAACATTAAAAGGCCAGATGGTATAGTCCTAGAGTACTTGCCTAGCATATAAAAGGCCCATAGTCCAACAATTAATTCACTCCCATAAAAATAATAGTTCAATCTCGAGAAAAAAAAGCTCACAGTGCAGCTAGTTTCAATTAAAAATGATGCTAAATATTTACAAACAATATACAAATTCTATACGATCTGTATAGAAAAACAAAAGTGGATGGAAGGAACATTTAACTCATTCTTTGAGGCCATCTGACACCAAAACAAGCAAAAAAGTACAAGAGAAAAAAACAAAGACCCATTTCCCTTATGAACATATACACAAAAATCCTCAGAAAAATACTAGCAAATCCAATCTGGTAATATATAAAAATAGTAATACATCTCAATCAAGAGGGATTTATAATGTAAATTAAAAGTTTGTCCAATATTTGAAAATCAATAAATATAAGCTACTATATTAACATAATAAAAAAATCTAGCCTGGCATGGTAGCACATGCCTTTTTTTTTTTTTTTGCACATGCCTTTAATCCTAGCACTCAGGAGGCACAGGCAGGCCAGGCCGATCTCTGTGAGTTCAAGGCCAGCCTGGTCTACATAACAAGCTCCAAGCTCCAGGCCAGCTGGGACTAAAGGGAGGCCCTGCCTCAAAAAGACCAAAACAAAACAAAAAAAACACCACTAGAGAAATTCAACATCTATTTATAATTCAGACAAACAGTAATAATCATCAACTTCTTTAACTGACAACTCACAGCTCATAAAATACTAAATGATTAAAGACTAAATGCTCTTCTTCCTAATACTATAAACAAGACAAGCTTGAACTCCTAGCCAAAACCAAAAATGAAGGAAAAAGAAAAAGATGTAAGGATTGGAAATTAAGGAATAAAACTGTCCCTAATTCTATACCATCTATACAAAACATACCAAGATTACAGAAAAAAGCCATAGAATAAATGAGTTTATGAAGGCTCAAGGACACAAGGACAACATAGAAAAACCAATCATATTCTGAAATAGCTCAGCTTAGAGAGCATAAAACCGAGAACTCCAGCACTCTACAGGCTAAAGCAAGAGGAATGCCATGATTTAAAGGTCAGCCTGGGCTATAGAGTGAGTGCCAGGCCAGTCACATACTACACATACATGCACACACACATGCACACACACTAAAAATCAAACAAAACCCCCTGAAATCATTCATATTTATATTCACACTATCAATAAAAAATTGGAAGTCAAAAGTTTAAAAATACCATTTATAAAGTGCAAAACTTAGGTGTAAATGTAAACAACATAAGAGAGATCTGTATCCTAAAACTAAAAGAGGAATAATAAGGTAGCAAATTTCTCAAAACCACTATGGAAAACAGTTTGGTGGTTCCTCAAAGAGTTGAATTTAGAATTACTATTCCTAGATATAGACCAAGACACATGAAAACATAGGTATGCAAAGTAACAAGCATACAAATGCCTACAACAACATAATATTCAGAGAAAAGGTAGGAACCCCCCCAAAAAAACCTATTAACAAATGATTAATCAAATTGTAATATACCCATAAAATGAAATATTACTTGGCCATAAAAAAGAAAAAAAGTATTGATTTCTCCTATGAACCTTGAAAACATCATGCTGAGTCAAAGGCAGACATAAAAGATCACAACTTATGACTTCTTTTATACAATATTCATAATACCCAAATTCAAAAAGACTAAAAGTTAAGTAAGGGATTGGGACATGCATAACAATTACTTAATGGAGATAGGGTATATTTCTGGGATGATACAAAGGTCTTAGAAATAGAGATGGTAGGGGCTGGAGAGATGGCTCAGTGGTTAAGAGCACTGATTGCTCTTGCAGAGGACCTGGGTTCGATTCCCAGCACTCACATGGCAGCTAAGAACTGTCTTTAGGTCAGGTATGGTGGTACATGCCTTTAATCCTAGCACTCTGGAGGCAGAGACAGGCAGATCTCTGTGAGTTCAAGGCCAGCCTGGTCTACATAGCGAGCTACAGGCCAGCTGGGACTAAAGGGAGACCCTGTCTAAAAAAAAAAAAAAAAAAAAAAAAAAGATATCAATTCTCTCCAAATTGGTCTACAGACTTAACGTAATTTCAACCAAAATCATGCAAAAATTAGGACAAATTTATTCTAAAATTTTAATAGTAAGATAAAGATTAAAGAATTCACACTATTCAGTTTTATTACAGACCCATACAAACATATGGTCATTTGACTTCTGAGAAAGGTACAGATAGGGCCAGCAAGATGTTCAGTGCAACCAACATGATCCCTATGGTTCAGAATCTTATATTTATGGATCTGGGCTTAGGTATTATATAAGAAGAGCAGAAAGCTGGAGAAATGGCTCAGTAGTAAAGTGCCTGCTATGCAAGCATGAGGACCTTAGTACAATCTCCAGTCCCATATAAAATCCAGGCATGGTGGCATGTGTCTGTAATCCCAGTGCTGAGGAAGTAGTAAAAGGAAGATCCTAGGGACTTCTTGGCCAACCTAGTCTATCCAAATTGATAAGCTACAGGTTCAATAGGCCCTGTTTCAAAATATAAGGTGTACAGTGATTAGTGGATAAAGGCACTTGCTGCTGAGCCTGATGACTGGAGTTCAATTCTCAGGACCTACATGGTGGAGGGAGAGAGAAGAGACTTCCAAAAGCTGTCCTTTGACCTCTACACACATACAGTGGCATGCACCCCCCCACACACACACATAACACAGGCTCACAAAATGAATTAGCAAATGTAAATTTTTAAAAGGTACAGTGGAGGGGGTGAAGAGATGGCTCAATGGTTAAGAGCGCCGACTGCTCTTGAAGACGACCCTGGGTTGAATTCCCAGCACCCACATGGCGGCCAAGAACCATCTTTAAGCTGGTTGTGGTGGCACACATCTTTAATCCCAGCACTCGGGAGGCAGAGGGAGGCAGATCTCTGTGAGTTCAAGGCCAGCCTGGTCTACAGAGTGAGTTCCAGGCCAGCTGGGGCTATAGGGAGACCCTGTCTCAAAAATAAATGAATAAATAAATAAATAAATAAATAAATAAATAAATAAAAGAATGAATGAATGAATAAATAAATAAACAAATAGTACAGTAGAAAAAGACTTTGTTTAAAACAAATGGTGTTAGCATAACTGCATAGCCATAAGCCAAAAAAAAAAGAAATTAAGAAATCCATGACCTAATGTCATACCATATTTTAAAATTTACTCAAATGTATCAAGCATATGGATTTAAAACCAAGAAAATATGAGAAAATTATCACTACCTAGATTTATGCAGAGTTGCTAAATGAGCCACAAAAAGCCAATTCATGAAAGATAAAATTGAGCTTTTTACCAAAAAAGCAGTTTTGTTCATGAAAAAAATTAAGAGGATGAAATAAACTATACTTTGGAATAAGCATTCATGAATCAAATATTCACAAGGGACTTACGTCTATACTATAAACAAAATTTAGGATGTAGGGAGGGTCTCATGTACTCCAGGCTGGCCTCAAACTCACTCTCTGAGCTCAGGCTGGCCTGCAACTCTCCACCCTCTGCTTTCACCTACTGGGATTATAGATGCCACCATGTCCAGTTTAAACAGCTAACTAAAAAAAAAAGCAGCAGGGCCTGGTGCCACACACCTTTAATCCCAGCACTCAGGAGGTTGAGACAGGAGGATCACAAACCTGAAACTACCTTGAGCTACTTAATGAACCCTGTCTCAAAAAAGCCACTTGACTATAAGACTATGTTGCAGACAAGCAAGTGGACCAGACAAAATGATGCAAGGAGACAGCCAATAGGCTGGAACTACAGTGGCAAAGACTGGAAAAACTCTCTCCATTCCTTGTTCTATTCTTCTTCTGCTCAGTGGAACTCGACTATAGGAGAACTGAACAGACAAGAGAAAAAAATGTAGTGCTCATCTCAAACAAAAAAAGGAAAAAAAAACTAATAAAATATATGAAAAGCGCCTCCAATAAACACAGAATAAGAATTCCTACAAGGACTGGGGATACAGTTCAGTGGTAGCGTAAAGGCACTGGATTCAATCCACAGCACTACAAAAACAAAAACAATAAAAAAAGAACTTCTATGAATCAGTAAGAATAAAATTTGAATAGAAAAATAGTTGAAAGAATGAAGAGATAATTCATAGAAAATGAATAGTGAATAAATATATAAAATAAGCAAAGAGAAATGCCACCTTTAGCTATGAATTTAGAAGGCTGCTTAGGTAAGACTATATGGAATATAATTCTCATTACTGACAATATACTTTCTGATCCTTTTGGGACAGAGTTTGGCACTATCAACATTAACCACATATATAACCTTTAAACCAGCAGGTCTATCTAGCCTAGAGAGATATTAACTGCCAAATGGGCATTCAAGATTATTATGAGGATTTTCATTGTAGAAAGAAAACTTAAGAGAAACCTAAATCACAATAAAAATATGGAAATGGTTAAATATATGATGCTACAGAATACTTTGCAGCAAGCAGACATCTATGTATTATGAAGCAGATCTCTGTGTACTCATACTAAAAAATATTCAAGCAAACTGTAGAGCCACACACATTAAACAAAACTATACCTCTATCTATGTATGTCCACATAGTGAATGATACAACAAAAAAAACTGGGCTAAGAGGGGAAGAGTATTAGGCAAAAGGAATTTTTGCTTTCTATAGTTTCTTTTTCTTTTTCTTTCTTTTTTTTTTTTTTTTTTTTTGGTTTTTTTTGATACAGGGTCTCCCTTTAGCCCNNNNTTTTTTTTTGGTCTTTTTTGATACAGGGTCTCCCTTTAGCCCAGATGGCTGGAGCTCGTTATGTAGACCAGGCTGGCCTTGAAGTCACAGAGATCTGCCTGCCTCTGCCTCCTGAGTGCTGAGATTAAAGGCATGCGCCACCACACCCAGCTAATCTGGGTCAATAAAAATTAACCATATTTATATGATTTTGAAGTATTTTTAAGACCCTACAGTACACTTATATTAGGTATACAGTCCTTTATTTATTGTCATACTCAATAAATCATCCTTTAAAGAACTCATGATGTTTAGGACTCATTTCTTCAACATACAGAGTTAACTGAAGGTCATTTCAGTTGTCTGTCAATACTTAAAGGAAAGAGATTTCAGGACATCTTCTCCCATCAATCAAAACCCATGATGGAAGCTCCATTTCCTTATACAAAATGACATACTATTTGCATATAACCTATGTCCTTCATCTTGTATACTTTAACTTCCGGGTAACTTATATTAGCTAATATAATGTAAATGCTATGCAAATAGTTGTTATACTATACTAGATAGGAGAAAGTGAGAAGTAAACTATGTATTTAGCAAAGATGTAATTTTTTTCACATATTTTTGATCCATGGTTGAATCGATGGATGTAGAAGGTTCAGATATGGAGGGCTGACTGTATTATTGCAAGCAATAAACTGGCCAACACAAAACAAACAATACAAATTGTGACATTCAACTAAGCGGGATAAAAAACAGTTTTCTATAGTAAAAGATGACTAGTACTAAAAACAGATGATAGCTAGTTATAGAAGGGCCATCATGTTAGAGAACTTCCCATTAGTAAGATAGTCAAGTGTTCTGTATAAACAGTCTCTAATAGCCTATGGGATATCCTTTCAGGCTATTATCTCTTAGGATTAGGACTGAAATTGGGATAAAAGGAACCCTTTGAATCTAGCCCCATATGCTAAGATGTCCTTACTATACTCAGCGTCCTTGAAGCATGCTCCCAAGCTATCCTGCTCATCCATACTGGCATTCTCCTCCTCCTCGCTCTCCGTTCTCCAGTAAGCTGGCCGCTTGATGGGCCGCTTCCCTGGGGTGCGCTGGGAAACAGGACTGTTCGGCACTGTGCCCAACCCACTGCTGGAGCTCCCACTGCTTCGGTCCTGCCCCCCAGTCCACCAAGGCTGCAGGCTGGAGGTAGCTGTTGAAGACGATGAGGACTGTAGGTTGGCCATACATAGCATGCCCTGAATGGCCTCCTGAGTGCTGGGGGAGGCTGGGGCCTCACTGTAAGGGACAGAGAAGAAACACTGAGCAAATTGTTCTACTTCTCAAAAGAAATAAATTTTTACATTGAGGAAGGAAGAACAAGGTAGTACAAAGCAGAGAATCATCTATGGCTTAAAAAAAATCATACACACAAGTAATCAAGCTAAAAGTATGAAGATTGTTTTCATGAAAAAACACTTTTCCCGCAAGTCTCTTCACAGACAAGCAATGGAGAGGAGAATCCTTCTTCTTATTCACTCATGCTGCATTATTTCTGTTTTTAAATGTGTATGAGTGTATTGCCTACATGTAGGTTAGGTGCATCCATGTCATGCAATGCTCATAGAGGTCAGAAGAGGGTGTTGGATCCCCTGAAAATGAAGTCACAGTTAGCTGCCACTGGGTGCTGGGAACCAAACCCCATCCTCTACAAGACCAGTGCTCTTAACTCCTAGGCCATCTCTCCAGCCAGTATTATTTCCTTTCATTAACAGTTTTTCTATGGCCCTCACTGCCTCATTTCCAATGCACCCAAAATTGATTTCTATTAAAGTCTATATCCTGCCACTGCCAGATCTAAAATTTCTGACAGTTTTCATCTCCACTTTATTTTTTCAGCATAAATGCCCTTAATAATTCTTTGTCTGATTACATGTTTCAGTAAGATGGGCATGGTGGTACATGCCTGTAATCCTAGTACTCACTCAGAAACAAACAAGGTAGAATGACTGGGAGATCCAGGTCAGCCTGGGAAATGTAATGAGACCTCTAACATGTCTCAAACAAAACAAATAAAAAGGCTCAATAAACAGCTAACTGACTGGCCTAATCACTTGGACAGGAGGAGGGTGATACAATTTGATGGCCTGGAAAAGGGTAAGCAAGGCTTGTACTCACGTGAGGGCAGCATAGTCAGGTCCCCCCACCTGCCTGCTGGCCTTAAGTAGATCAAGAATTCCACCAGCTCCACTCCCATTTCCAAGCTTGCCATCAACCCCTTCCACCATGTCTTCATCTGTTGTATAGTCTTCCTGTTAAAGAAAGAACATACTGCCTTAGTTGCACAGGGCTGGTCTGGTAAATTTTCAATACAGATTGATAGCATAACTCCTGTAATCACAAAGTGTAGACCTAGAACTCATCAGAATATTCATCCTTCCATCTTAATCATTATAGCATCTTTGTAAAGCATTATAATTACTATTTAACAGATAAGAAATCTAGGGCTCAGTAAAGTAAAATAATTTGTGAAAGGATATATCATATGCTTCAAATCAGGTAGCTTTTTTGCTAAATTATACTCCTTTAATTCTGTTCCTCATTACATGATTTCTAAAATAAAGAAATTATAATCTATTTATAGGCTGTTCAGAACATTTTTTTTTATTTTTTGCAGAACCTGGGACTAAGCCCAGTGCCTTGCACATGCTAGCCAAGTGCCCAGCATACTATATTTTATTTTGTAAATAATCCAGAAATTAAATGCATAGTATCTTTTTTTTTGTTCTTTTCAAGAGAGGGTCTCTGTGTAGCCCCAGCTGTCCTGGAACTTCCTCTGTAGACCAGGCTGGCCTTGAACTCACAAAGATCTGCCTGCCTCTGCCTCCCGAGTGCTAGGATTAAAGGCACGTGCCACCACGCCTGGCTAAATGCATAGTATCTTTATCCTTTCTTCAAGTAGAATGAAAATCTGAGTTTTCTCTATAAGACTAGATGTAGGGTACGCTCCTCCTACCTCAATGTCAAACTCAACTTCTCCAGGTTCACGAACTCGGTTTGGGTCAGAGCAAGGCTTCGCACGGGGCAACTTTCGAGGAAATTCTAGAAAAATGGAATATATATTTATAATCAACTAAGATTATGATTATTATTATGAGCCAAATACTCAAAGGAAAGAAAATAAGAATGCAATTTTCTCAGAAATAATGACTAACAACAAATTATTTACCAAGTTGAGGAATTAACTGAAACATATCTCTAAAGCAAAGAAATAATGTAGGTCTATAGAGCCTAATAAATCAGAATGTCAATGAACTCAAGCCTAAAATAAATATGAAATGGCAGGGCAGGAAATAAAAATAACAGACACACACTTGGTCTTATTATCAGGGTCGCCTTCTCCTTTCCCAGTCTCTCATCAATCTGCAGCTCATCATCTGAATCCAAGTCAAATTCATCTCCCATGACCTGTTCTGCTACCAGCCTTGCATTGTCTGCCTTCTTTGCAAGTTTGCTTCGCCGAGACTTAGAAAAGCTCTTTATCCTCTTAGTACTATAAAAATGAAAACAAGAACATTGAATGAGTCGTATGTGATATGAAGATGGCAGTGTTGAGAACGTGGCTTAGTGGTAGTATGCATGCTTAACTTAGGCAAATCTTTGGGCTCAATCCCTACCACCATAAAAAAATGTCATATAATATATTAAATTGGGTGGGGGCAGTAGGGGAAGGTGCAGATAGGGGAAGGAAAGGGGATCTAAATACCAAACTATAGCATATGAAAATGGCAAAACTTTATTTAAAAATGTAAAGGTAATTCTCCCCCAAATTAATGATTCAGTGTAATCCCCATCAAATTCTACCATTTTTTTTTTAATAAAAATTGAAAAGCAGCCAGGCGTGGTGGTGCACACCTTTAATCCCAGCACTCAGAAGGCAGAGGCAGGTGGATCTCTATGAATTCAAGCCCAGCCTGGTGTACATAGCGAGATCCAGGCCAGCTGGGACCAAAGGGAGACCTCCTGTCTCAAAAAGCAAAACAAAAAAAATTGAAATGCAATGGAAGGGTAAAATATAGACATTTTAAAAAAAGAACACTGAAGGATTTAGACTACTCAATTTCAAAACTTATGATAAAGCTACAGTAATTGAGATACTATGATACTGGCATAAGAATAGATGTACAGGGGCTGGAGAGATGGCTCGGTGGCTTAAGAGGGCCAATTGCTCTTGTAGAGGACCGGGGTTCGATTCCCAGCACCCACATGGCAGCAAAAAACTGCCTTTAAGCCAGGCGTTTTGGTGCAGGCCTTTAATCCTAGCACTCTGGAGGCAGAGGCAGGCAGATCTCTGTGAGTTCAAGGTCAGCCTGGTCTACAGAGTGAGTTAGTTCCAGGCCAGCTGGGGCTATAGGGAGACCCTGTATCAAAAAAAAGAAAAGAAAAGACTAGATGCATATGGTGGACATGGTGGCACACACCATCAGTCTCAGTACTCAGAGGCAGGCAGATCTGTTTAAGGGTAGCTGGTCTACACAATAAATTCCAGAGTTACATAGACCCATTATCGAGAAATTTAATTAATCGAAAAGAATATATACATGAATAGAATGGAATTATGAATCCAATTAAGTTAAATTAAAACAATTAAATTTATGATCAAATCATTTTTTTACAAAGGTGCCAAAGTAATTCAGAGTAGGAAAGGATAGTTCTTTCAAAAAAGGATGCTTATGCTGGGCGTGGTGGTGCATGTCTTTAATCCCAGCACTTGGGAGGTGGAGGCAGGCGGATCTCTGTGAGTTCAAAGCCAGCCTGGTCTACAGTGCAAGTTCCAGGACAGCTGGGGCTACAGGGAGACCCTGTCTCAAAAAGACCAGAAAAAAAAGGATGCTTACTTAACTGGTTAACATATGCAAACAGGGGCTGGAGAGATGGCTCCGTGGTTAAAAGGACTGACTGCTCTTGCAGAGGACACAGGTTCCATTCCCAGGACCCATATGGCAGCTAAGAACCATCTTGGGCCAGGTGTGGTGGCGCATACCTTTAATTCCAGCACTGCAGAGGTGGAGGCAGGCGGATCTCTGCGAGTTCAAGGCCAGCCTGGTCTACATAGGGAGCTCCAGGCCAGCTGGGACTAAAGGGAGACCCTGTCTCAAAAAGACATATGCAAACAAATGAAAGTAGACCTTTATCCTCACTTCATATATAAAATTAACTTGAAATATATTACAGATGTAAATATAATTCAAAACTATAAAACTTCTAGAACAAAAACACAGGAAAATATCTTTGTGACCTTGGACTAGGCAAAATTTTAAAAATTAAAAAAATTAAGAAAATGAAAGGTCAGGGCATATATAAAGTGACTCAAGCACTCAAAGAGATTAGGAAAGGAGTATTCCAGTAGAGTAGTCCAATAATTCTTAGATGTCAATAGTAAGGCAATTTGAAAGTAAGCAGAAGAACCATATAGATATGTCTCCAAATGACCACAATAACTCACAAAGAATATGCTCCATATCATTAGTCAAACCAAACCCATCAAGTAAGGCAGGAGTAGTGGTGCATACCTATAATCCCATCACTCTAGAGGCTGAAGCAAAAGAATGGTAAATTTGAGAACAGCCTGGGCTACATAGTAAGGATTTCAAAACATTTTTTATTATTTGCAATAACATGGATAGCCCTACAGGACATTATGCTAATTGAAACAAGCCAGATGCACAGAAAAAAATGAGTATTTTGTTATTTATATGGGATCTGAAAAGAATAGAAATATATATAAAATAGTGGTTATGAAGGGTAAAGTGAGGTGAGAGAGATACTGACTAAGCGGTACAAAGTTATAGCTATATAGTATGAAAATAAGTTCTAGAGGTCTTAGATAAGGTAATTATAATCAATACTGCACTGCATTCTTGAAACTTTCTAACTACATGAAGTATATATGTTAAGTCATTTAAATATAGTAATCATTTCACAATATGAATGTATTACAAAATATCACATTGTACCCCTTACATAAATTTGGAGGGTAGGGACGTAGCACAGTGGTATAGCACTTGCCTAGTATACATGAGGTACTGGGTTCCACCCTCAATAACCAAAGGAAAAAAAAAAACCACACTATTTAAAAAAAAATCCAGGGGCTGGAGAGATGGCCTAGTGGTTAAGAGCGCCAGCCGCTCTTGCAGAGGAACCAGGGTTTGATCCCCAGCACCCACATGGCGGCTGAGAACCTTCTTTAGCTCCAGTTCCAGGGGAATCCGACACCCTCTTCTGACCTCCTTGGCATTGCACGACACGGGTGCACAAACCTACATGCAGACAATACATTCATACACATACAAAAATAAATAAAAATTTTTTTAAAAATCCAATGAGCCTAGCATGTTGGTGTACTCCTATACTCCCAGTACTTGGGAGGTAGAAGCAAGATGTTTCAAGGCCAGTTTTCCCTGCACACCAACTTCTTCATGGCCAGCTGGTGCTAAATGAAATTCTATCTCAAAAATTTGTTTAAAAGGGGAAACAAGGGGCTGGAGAGATGGTTCAGTGGTTAAGAGTGTCAACTGCTCTTGTAGAGGACCTGGGTTTGGTTCCCAGCACCCACATGGCAGCTAAGAACCCTCTTAGGCTGGGCGTGGTGGTGCACGCCTTTAATCCTATCACTTTGGAGGCAGAGGCAGGTGGATCTCTGTGAGTTCAAGGCCACCCTGGTCTACAGAGTGAGTTCCAGGTCAGCTGGGGCTATAGGGAGACCCTGTCTCAAAAAAAAAGGGGGGTGGGGAGAACAACATGAAAACCATACATGAAGCCGGGCGTGGTGGTGCATGCCTTTAGTCCTAGCACTTGGGAGGCAGAGGCAGGCGGATCTTTGTGATTTCAAGGCCAGCCTGGTCTACAGAGTGAATTCCAGGACAGCTGGGGCTACAGGGAGACCCTGTCTCAAAAAGACAAAAAAACAAACAAACAAAAAAAAAAACCCATACATGAATAGTACATAATGAAGCTAGGTCTAGATTCTTTTAAATGCATGCTACTTCTAACAAACCAGGTCCCAAATGAATCATATGAAAACACACTATGAGATGCTACTTTACACCCACAAGTGCTGGCAATAGAAAAGCCCATGTTAGTCAAAATGTAAAATGGCACAGACACTTTGGATAATGCTTAGCGGTTTCTTAAAAAGCTCAAATGGGGGAAACTGTAGAAATGGATCGGTGGTAAGAGCAGTGACTGCTCTTGAAGAGGACCCAGATTTGGTTCTCAGGACACACAACAGTAACTTCAGGTCCAGAGGATCCAATGCCGTCTTCTGACCTTTGTGGGCACTATACAACATGGGTACACTTATACATATGCAGACAATACACACATACACATAAAAATAATAAATATTTTTTTAAAAAAGAGCTCAAATGGGCTGGAGAGATGGCTCAGAAGCTAAGAAAACTGGTTACTCTTGCAGAGGACCAGGGTTCAGTTCCCCACATCCACATGGTAACAACCAACCAGGGGGATTTGACTCCCTCTTTTAGACTCCATGGGCATTGCAAACACAGTGCACTTACATACATGCAGGCAAAACACTCAAACACTAATAAATAAATAAATAAATAAATAAATAAATAAATAGATTTTTGGTCTTTTTGAGGCAGAGTGTCCCTTTAGTCTCAGCTGGCCTGGAGCTCACTCTGTAGACCAGGATATAAAAATAATTTTTTAAAAAGCTAAAAAACAGCCAGGCGTGGTGGCGCACGCCTTTAATCCTAGCACTGCAGAGGCAGAGGCAGGTGGATCTCTGTGAGTTCAAGGCCAGCCTGCTCTACAGAGTGAGCTACAGGCCAGTTGGGAGACCCTGTCTCAAAAAGACAGAAAAAAAAGGTAAAAAACATAGACCAAATAATTTTACTGCTAGGTGAGAAACTAAAACATAGATCCATATAAAAACTTGAACATGGGGGGCCAGGATATAGAGAGATGGCTCAGAAGTAAAAGCACTGGCTGCTCTTGTAGGGGATCTGGGTTTGAGTCCCAGCAGTTATATGGTGGCTAACAACCTCCATTAACTCCAGTTCCAAGGGAATCTGATGCCTACTTCTGACCTCCATGGGCATTACACAACAAGGGTGCACTTACATACATGCAGGCAATATACTCATCCCCAAATAATAAAAATAGTTAAGTATTTTTAAAAACCTTGAACATGAGACTGGGGACATGGCTTAATGGGTAAAGTCTTTGCCAAACATGAGAATGGGAGTTTATATCCCCACAACTCATATGAAAACCAGGTGGATGTGGTGGTTGGTCTGTAATCTCAGAGTGTAGAAGGCATAGACAGAGAATTCCCAAAGCAAACTGGCTAGCCAGATTAGCCAAAAAGAAGAGCTTTGGGTTCATCAAGAGACTTTGCTTCAATATATAAGGTGGAAGAGAGCCATTGAGGAAGACATCCAATATCAACCTTGAGCCTCCACATACAAGCACATTGTACAAATGTACACCTGCAACCACACATGCATGCACACCACATATACATACATGTGCAAAAACAGGTTGAATATAAATGTCCAGGGCATCATTTTTCAGAACATCCCCAAGGTAGAAGCAATCTAAATAATTATGAAATAGTGAATGAATAAACAAAATGTAGTAGATGTAGAAAATTAGGCCAGCCTGGTCTACAGAGTAAATTCCAGGACAGCTGGGACTACAGGGAGACCCTGTCTCAAAAAGACCAAAAAAAAAAAAAAAATTAAAATTAAAGTTAAAAAATAAAAAGAGAAAATCTATAGTGACAAAATGTAGATTAGTGTTAGTTTCAGCCTGAGCTGAAAGTGCAAATGGACATAGGAGACCTTTCTATGATAAAAGATATATTCTAAAATTGTGTTGTGATGATAGGTGCACAATTCTGAAAATTTCCTAAAATTCATTTAATTACATACTTGAGCAGGTTAATTTACAGTATGTAAATTATATCTTTTTTTTATGTGTATGAATGTACTGTCTGAATGTAGTTCTGTGCACCCGGGTCGTGCAATGCCGCGGAGGTCAGAAGAGGGCGTCGGATTCCCCTGGAACTGAAGTTAAAGACAGTTCTCAGCGACCATGTGGATGCTGGGGATTGAATCCGGGTCCTCTGCTAGAGCAGTCGGTGCTCTTAACCGCTAGGTCATCTCTCCAGCCCGTAAATTATATCTTAAGAAATCTTGGGGCTGGAGAGATTCCTGGCCACCTGCAGAGTGATGACATTTTCTGTTCCTCCCAGTGATTTTTCCCTAGGCTGACAGATGTGTTTGATAACAGTTGCCTTTTTTGTTTTGGCTAGGGCAGAACGCCTGAGGTTAGCAGGTTAGGTTGAAGGAACTTAATATGGGGAGTAGCAGACTTTCTACATCCTATAGGGAAAGTATTAATAACTTATTTCTCTTGATAAGTTCCTTTAGAATGGTCTCTTTTGAATTTTCTGAGGCAGTCCCCTTTCTCTTAAAGTTTAATTTAGTTAGGGAAAGCTAGCCTCCCCCCACACTCAGAGGCTATTGAAAACCTACCATGACTTCCCTTCCCCAATTGGAAAAAAAAAAAAAAAAAGAAATCTTATAAGTGGAATCTAAAAAAGTTGATTTCGAGAGGCTTTTCCAAGATGGTGGCTCCCGGGGTGGCAGGTGAGCTCTGAGCAGCTAAGGCAAAGCTGGGAGGAGGAACTTAGGGGCCCCCAAGAGCGCTGGGAAGTATAGGAGGAGACTACAGTTTGGCACTATAGACATCGCCCGAGGGCGTCAGGAGACAACAGGTATTGGCTGAGCCTTTCTCCTACTGAACCCAGGTACGGACCTTGGCGCCTGGCCCTGGGGGATCAGTGGATAGATTATGGGTGGTGTATGGTGATTCTGTGAGTACATCTTACCGGGTGGGTGATTGGGGCTCACCCCACTTGGATGTGTGGGACTCCAGACTCCGGCTGCACTCCAGCAGAGGCAATGTGACCTTCCAGCCCACAAGATCCTGAGGTCCTAGGGCCCTCAGGGTGCAGGTTTTGCAGGACTGGGGTGTTCAGGCTGGCTTGGGTGTTGCATGGCTTAGCCCACTGGGTGAACTCTTTGCTGGTTGGGTGAGGGGTATTGTTCTGTACAATGTTACAACAGAGTTGAGATTTTGAAGCCTAAAGTACCCACACCTGTACATTAATTAAGACGTCAACAAAAACACCTGAAAAATATAACCAGAATCAGTGTCAGCTCAATAAACGCCTAAGCTTCACATTAGAACCACTCCCAACAGAAACTACACAAATGTATAAAGCTCAATGAAAAAGAAAAATAATACAAAAGACTCAACTGGACCTCCACCAAATACTAATATTCTTACTCAAGTACCCTGTAGAGAAGAATCCTTACATACTAACACTCTTACTCAAGTATCCTATAGAGAAGAATCCTTACATACCAACACTCTTACTCAAGTGCCCTGTAGAGAAGAATCCTTACATATAACTCAGGATACAGATCTCAAAAGAACAATTATAAATATGATTAGAGAAATTAGGAGTTGAGGGAATTTAAGGAACTTGTAAGCAAGGAAGTCAGGGACCTAAAAGAAGACAGGGATAAATTGAAAGAGGACAATGATAAATTGCAGAATGAGCCGGGCGTGGTGGCGCACGCCTTTAATCCTAGCACTTGGGAGGCAGAGGCAGGCGGATCTTTGCGAGTTCAAGGCCAGCCTGGTCTACAGAGTGAGTTCCAGGACAGCTGGGGCTACAGGGAGACCCTGTCTCAAAAAGACCAAAAAAAAAATAATAAATTGCAGAATGAAATTATGAAAGATACAGAAACACTGAAGAAAATGCAAGTTGAAATGAAAAAGGAAATGCAAAATTCCACAAACAACTTGGAAAGGATGGGAGAAACTCTCAATAATAGAATGGATGAAGAAGAAAATAGAATATTAAGATTAGGAGATAATATGGACCATGAAAAATTGNAAAAAAAAAAAAAAAAAAAAAAAAAAAGAAAACCCAGATAGCCTAAGTAGCCATAGGCAAAAAGAGTAATGCAGGGAGGATTATTATACTATACTTCAATCCATATTACAAGGCTATAGCCATAAAAACATCATGGTATTGACAAAAAAATAGGTCCATCAAGAAAGGAAAAATATTATGATCCAAACTTGAGTATAAGCAATTTCAGTCACCTTATATTTGAGAAAATGGCCAAGAAGAGTCAATGGAGGAAAGACAATATCTTCAGCTAAAGGTGCTGTCAAAATTGGATTACCACTTTTAGAAGAATGAAATTAAACCCCTACATTTCATCCTGTGCAAAGATCAACTCCAAGCTGTGTGCACATCTTTAATTCCAGCACACGGGAGCCAGAGGTGGGAGGATCTCTGTGAGTTCAAGTCCAGCCTGTCTACATAGTGAGCTCCAGGCCAGCTGGGACTAAAAGGAGACCCTGTCTCAAAAAGACAAAAAAAAAAAAAGTCAATAAAAACACCTGAAGAGTATAACCAGCATCAGTGTCAGCTCAATAAACACCTAAGCTTCACATCAGAACCACTCCCAACAGAAACTACCAAGCAGACAGAACCAGAAAAGAAATTCTCTACACCACATCATAGTAAAAACACAAGATATTCAAAGCAAAGCAAAGATACTGAGGGATGCAAAAGAAAAGTAACAAGTTACCTAGAAAGGTAAACCTATCAGAATTACAGCTGATTTCTCAGTGCAGATGATGAAAACCAGAAGAGCTTGGTCTAAAATATTCCCAGTTCTAAAAGACTATAGATGCCAACCCAGAGTACTTTATCCAGCAAAAATGTCTATTATTTTTTTTAATTTTATTTTTTTGTATGTGTATGAATGTACTGTCTGCATGTAGGTTTGTGCACCCGTGTCGTGCAATGCCGTGGAGGTCAGAAGAGGGTCTCGGATTCCCCTGGAACTGGAGTTCTCCTGGAATTGGAGTTACAGACGGTTCTCAGCCACCATGTGGGTGCTGGGGATCGAACCCGGGTCCTCTGCAAGAGCAGTCGGTGCTCTTAACCGCTAGGCTATCTGTCCAGCCCCAAAAATGTCTATTATAATTGAAGGAGAAAGGAAAATGTTCCATGATATAAATAAGCTGAAAGAATTCCTCTCCAATATGACATCCCAGCAGAGAATATTTCAAGCAATACAAAGAGTGGAGGGCAGGAATAACTATAACCAATCAACACCAGAAAACAAATGATACTACCACTATGGAAATAAAAACCTAGGGTAAGAATGTACTAGAAATCAAAATGAGTGGAAGCAATTTAATTCTCTCAACAGTTCTAAATATCAAGGGACTGAATTCTCCAATTAAGAGACATAGACTGATACAATGGATTAAGAAACAAAATCCATCTTTTTTTTTTCTTGTCTCCAAGAAACTTGCCTCACCTTTAAAGATAGATATTATCCCAAGGTGAAAGGAGGGTAAAAAATAATAATAAAAAAAAAGCTTGGTGTGGTGGCACATGCCTTTAATACTAGCACTCTGGAGGCAGAGGCAGGCGGATCTTTGTGAGTTCAAGGCCAGCCTGGTCTACAGAGTGAGCTCCATCAAGGACAGCTGGGGCTACAGGGAGACCCTGTCTTGAAAAGACTAATAATAATAATACAAGTGAATGGTACTAAGAAATAAGGAGGAGTCGTTATTTTACTATTAGATGAAATAGAATTCAAGGCCTTTGGTTGTGTTTTGCATGTGGGATATTGGAACATTAGGTGGAACATCTTTGGGGTGGATAGACAGATTGTTTTGCCAGGCCTATGTGGTACCTCTGAATCTCTGGAAAGATTTGGTTGTCTGGAGCCTGCCCTGAGACCTGTGGGGTCACTTTAAGGTTTTTAATTTGTGGTGATGTGTTTGGGGGTACTGTCCCATTCATCTGGATGGGTATAAATATTGCAAAGTTTAGTAGAAAATATTTATACTGGAATGAAGTGGTTAAATGTTTCCAGAGTGGAATGGTATAATCACTAAAAGCTAGTGTACTAATGGTCTAAATGGATTCTAACCATACAGGGTTGTGGTTGGGTTTTGGTCCATTCCTGGCTTGTACTGGACTTCCAGTTGTAGATTTGGATTAAAGGTAATCCATTACTTGTCTATGCCCCTTTACTGAAAGATATTCTTTGTCTCTGTCTACTATGCAAGTGTTACTTTTGATATCTGCTCTGCCCATTTCAAGATAATTTGACTAAAAAAAAACTAGGTCTACTTCCCTGAACCAACGGCATGCAGCCTAGAAGGAAGAGAGTCTGGACAGACTTGGTAAAATTTATCAGCTTAATTATGGTCAATAGGTATATTTCCTGTTATTGCAAAATTATAAACCAGGATATGGGGTTTGGGAAAGTAAAGAGACCTTCTTCTGTTTGTAGTAAATTGTTTAAATTTAAGATACATCTAAAATTGTTTAAATCTCTCTCATTGGTTTTGCCTGCTTATCCTATGGTGTTATATCTCTTCCAGTCAACATTTATGCAAGGCTTCTTGGGTTTTTCAAGCTTTATCTAAACAAGATATAGTAATTAAAAGTATCAGATTGGAGTAACTTAACTCTTTTGATATTTAGCACCCATACTTAACACCCATTCCAATTTGACCAAGGGATTTAAGGGACAATTCGTTCCTTGCCCTCTGAGGTCAATTAGTCCCACAGGATTTTGTCTGGGGGCATCTCTTAAAATGTTCTGCAATGGCTCTCTTCACAATAGCGAAGAACTGGGAGGTTCTTCTTCAACCAAGTGCACCTCAACCAACAAGTGGATAGGGAAAATGTGGTAAATCTACACAATGGAGTTCTATGCAGTGGTAAAGAAAGATTACATCGCTGGGCGTGGTGGCGCACGCCTTTAATCCTAGCACTTGGGAGGCAGAGGCACGCGGATCTCTATGAGTTTGAGGCCAGCCTGGTCTACAGAGTGAGTTCCAGGACAGCCAGAGCTACAGGGAGACCCTGTCTCAAAAAGACGAAAGAAAGAAAAGAGAGAAAAAGAAGGAAAGGGGAAAGAGGAAAGGGGAAAGGGGGAAGGGGAAAGGGGAAAGGAAAGAAAGATAGATGACATCATGAACTTTGCAGGTAAATGGATGGAACTAGAAGAAATTATGCTAAGTGAAGTAACACAGTCCCAGAAAAACAAATGGTGTATAATATCCCTCATTTGTGGATGCTACACCAAATCCCCAGCTGTAAGGCAAATTGAGCAACGTTAATGTTATATTTCTTTGTATCTGAAAGCAACTGTGCTCTTATTATGTGAATCCTTTAATGGGTTCTAGAATTAACCTATCACTTATTTTCAGACTTTGTCATTTTGGTATATGGGTGGAAGGTATGTATGCATATTTTAGAGTAATATAAAATTAAAAGGGGAAAATGTGAATGCCTAAATATGATTTGGAATTAACATACAGTTTATTTTCAGACGTCATAATTGTAGTGTGACATAAATATAGATGCATATTTTGAAGCAATACAAATTGGAGGGAACAACAATAACAAAAGGACTGGGACAAAAAAACTGACTGAAACAGTAAACTTCTGCCCAAAACAATAACTCTCTCCATAAAAAAAAACTTTAAAAAGACTGAGAAAAAGATGCAAGACATGTATGACAGAATGCATGAACTCAGGTGGGGTGGGGGGCACAGAAAGGGGAATGAGTCTAAATCGGACTGAGGAATGCATATGAGATACACAAAACTACAATAAAAACAATTTTAAAAATGTTCTGCAATTGTGGGTCACCAGGCTTCCTGTGCAGGGAGGTCTTGGAGATCCACTAACAGAACTTCAGCCAGTATCCAGTCTATAAAGAGGAAGTTGTGAGAAGGCCTTTGCTGACCTTTTTCCCTGCTGCTTTCTCCTCCTTCCTAGCATTTGTATTTCTGTGTTCTCATGGCTCACAGATTTTTGCTCCACCATGTCAATTCACACCCATGTCTTCAGTGACATCATGTTCCTGTGCCACGTGGATGCCCAGCGGTGGATGGTGGAATAGCTAGCTCAGCCTCCCTTTGCCTCTTTTGTTATGCTGTGGCTCCTTCCTAACCATGGCACCGTCTCTGTGCAAGGGGCTAGTAGGCATTGGCCTCCTTGCGCTAGCCCACACTGCCTTTTCTGCTGCACAGCATCATTCTTATATGCAACTAACAGAAAAGGAAGGTGAATCGCTGCAAACAGATATAGTTCTTCAGACACTTCTAGCCTTTGCAGTGATCTGTTATGGCACAGTTCATATTGCAGGGAGTTTAAAGATATGGATGCCACTTCAAAACTAAAGAATAATTAATACAAATAACTCTGGAAAAGAAGGAAGGTTATTTCACTATCTCCCAAAGAGTCTTTGAAGGATCCCAGGCAAGAGGCCAGAAGGAAAGAAGCCAAACAGAATGGCATCAAGACATTTGATACATTAAGGAATCACCCATCTTTTTATGTATTTAATCATCATGGTCAAGTACTGTTCTGGCCTTGAGATGCAGCCAGTTCTTCAAATCTCAATGCATTGTCCTCTAACACATCTTGAAATCACAAAAGCTTGAATCACTGCACTGTTAAGCTTTTTTCAAATTAAATAACAGGACAGACACAGAATTGAGTATTGGAGTTCAGAGTGTGAAACACTCCTAACATCAGTATTTATATTGATATTTCAGACTGAATTAAAAAAAAAACTATAGCCCTTGTTTGTACATTGTTAATCAAATCATAAATGGTATATTAAATTATCTGTGAAATAAGTCTTTGGTCTTTCATATAGATTTTTTTTTTCATTTAAAATAATTCCTTTTTAAATATTTTTTGGTCTTTTTGAGACAGGGTCTCCCTGTAGCCCCAGCTGTCCTCGAACTCACTCTGTAGACCAGGCTGGCCTTAAACTCACAAAGATCCGCCTGCCTCTGCCTCCCAAGTACTAGGATTAAAGGCGTGTGCCACCATGCCTAGCAATAATTCCTATCTTTTGTAAAAATCACTGTTTTGAACACATTTCTTTGAAAAATGTTGGAGCTTTGTGATTGTTTTCTTAGGTTTCTTCTCATTTGCACTATAGGTACAAGGACTGTGTGACTCCCTCATTTTGCAGATGAGTTAAAGTTAGTAGAGCTCCTTCTCCATGAGACCAAAATGGTGACTTCTCAGTTTTCATGTGTGCCCTAAAAAGTGGCTCTGCCTTCACAGGTACTTGCCAATTTTCAATTTCTGCCTGATTTCTCACTGGACCCCGCCTCCCAGAGACCTTCTAACATCAGCTGTCTTGTTCATCACTTCTCAGATTCTGTGTGCAATGAACAACTTTTGTGTCAGAAACTCTAGTGTAACAAATGTATTTAACAAGTTCAACTGGTATAAAGCTACTTGTGCTGTTAAAAAAAAAGAGGAAGGTCAACATAGAGGAAATTTGCCTTGTGCTCCAAAGGGAAGCCTGGTCTAACAAGATCTGATCTCGTCCTCAGTAGATGGAACTGGTTAAGAATGGCCAGAAGGGAGTCAGGCACCCCCCCCCTTGAAAACCCAAGTGCCCCCTGAAGACCAGAACTTCAACTGATCTTGAGAAAACAAAATTTGGTTAATGTGGGTTAATTGTGTGGACTTAAACTCCCAAAAGGAAAGTATAACCAAAGGATAGTCAATATGTTTCATTTAAAGCCTGAAAAATTGTGCCTCCACATATTGGGTGTAAAGTCATATGAAATAATGTTTAAAAAGCAAAAAACCTTAGATCTTGGCCTCGATTTACAGAGTAGGGTCACTTGCAGCCAAAGAATAAGTCCACTATTATTGTTAATTAATGCTCAATAATAAAATTTCCTCTTTATTTCTAGCAAGTATCTAAGTGGAAACTCTTGACTATTAAAAAGCCTGGGAAGCAGATCCTGATTCCAGATGTCATGACCAAATGAACAGTTTGAAACCCCTTGTCAAGAAATTCCAATGGACTTTTAAGTTGGACATGTGATTCACCTGTTCTTCTCCTGGTCCCCTGGGTAGATCATGTACCTCACTATTCCTGCCTTCACTTCACTTTCACGGGCACTAGTCAAGGACTTCTTTTTCCCTCTATAGTTATGCTTTTGGGGGTCTTTTAGATAGACCCTCTGAATGGGGGATACCCCAGTTGCCACACCCAAGGTCCCCTTTCAGCATGGAAGAAGTCAAAGCAGTCGGCATCCTGATTTCCTTCTGGTGACTGAGGTGACCCTTTTCAGAGGGTAACATAACTAAATAGGAGGTAGAAATTGACTAGGCAGTTTAGGAATGAGACCCCTCCAGAATAAACCAGACTCTTTCTCAGCTGAGGACTCAAGGCTTCCTGGACCAGCCAGTACACACTTATCCTTCTGGTAGCCCCAAAAGAGTACAAAAAGAAACAAAAAAAGGGAAAAGAGGGAAAAAAAGAGAATTACATACCAAGCCCTGTAGATTGATTCTTTATTTCACTAGAAAAGAAATGGAAATTCTTCCCCCCTTTTTTATCACGTTGTTTTGTCATTGTCATTTTGTACTTCTGTGTGTGTGTGTGTGTGTGTGTGTGTGTGTGAAAAGAGAAAATATTTAATAAGTTGATTTCATAGAAGTTCAGAGCATAAAAATGGTTACCAGAGACTGGGAAGAATAAAGAGAAACAACAAGTATAATGTCACTGTTCTATCAAAAGAATACAATCTGGTGTTCTACGGTATAGGAGGATGAATAAAATTAACAAAAAAAGTATTAGAGAATTCATTCATCATCAAAAAATTACTGAGCTATAAACAATTACTGAATTGATCACTACCCAATATCACACTGTACCTCATAAATATGTACAAATATTTATGTGCAGCTGGGCATGGTGGCACATGCCTTTAATCCTAGCACTTGGGAGGCAGAAGCAGGCGGATCTTTGTGAGTTCAGGTCCAGCCTGGTCTACATAGCGAGTTCCAGGACAGCCAGAGCCACAGGGAGACCCTGTCTCAAAAAGACCAAAAAAAAAAATTATGTGCCAATCAAAAATATAATGTGAATGGAAAACACAAAAATAGTTTAGCCAATCTTGTTACACATGATAAACAATATTAAAATCACTATATTCAAATATTTAGCCAATAATTACTTTGCTTAAATGTCTTTCAGTAAAGTGGATCTTATTAAATTGACCTATATTCTAGTTCATGGAGGATTAAATGAGTTAATGAAGAGTCTAATACATAGCAAAGACCTAATGGTGGATAAAAGTATAATTAAGTCGTCTGGGTCTCCATTTTCACATGTATAATGTGGGGATAACTGAACTTATGTTGACAGTTGTGAGGACTAAATAATGTATGCAATCAGATAGTTTGACATACAGAAAATGCTCAAAATACAGCTACTTACATCCTTATCTTTTAATGTTTAAAACATGTACAAAAATATAAATGTATAATGAACTCCCACATACCTAAAACCTAGCTAAATTTCAGCAATTAGGAACAAGCCAATCTTGTTCATCTACACCTCACTTCAGCAAATTGAATTTGATAAAAATCCCAGACATGTCATCCATATTTCTATGCCCTGACTCTCCCGGTTTACTCAACACCTCTGGCAGCTGCAGCAGGTAACAGAGATGGCATAAGAAAATTACTGGGGGGTGGGTACAGAGATTTCCTTATATTGTATCAATAGTCATCATAAATTGATCCTTTAGGATTCTCAATTTTTTTCATCCTCCCCAGGAGACCTATCAGAAATTCTGAAAAAGGCAGTATTCAACATTCTCTTCAATCTTTTTTTTTGACAATTTCATACATAAGTATTGTCTTTGCATTATTTCCATCCCTGCCAGACTCCCAAGCAATATCCCCCATGTCCCCCAACATCTCAATTTTTTGTCCTTTTATTTGTTATTATATATACATACAATCTCACACACTCACACACACACACACACACACACATGCATGCACCCACACACAGATGTATAAATATATAGATATAGATAAATAGAAAGTCCATTTTCTATTCAATCTTTTCCTTAGCAACTGGGTTCTCAAACCCCAAGAAAGCTGTGCTGCTTTCAGATTCGGGACTTTTCCCAGTCCATTTTTCCTTATTTTCCAGTCAGGTGGACCTACTACATTTACTACATTCTCACTTAGGGTCTGAAGAGAATTTTCTTCTACAAAAAGGCTATTCAAGGTATCCTTATTGTTGGTGTTCCTGCATTACCCATACTCTGTACTTTATTCTGGTTTTTTTTTTTTTTTGGTATTTCAGAGTAGCATGGTCTCCCTGCATCCCCCCAAATCTGTCCTGGAACTTCACTCTGTAGACCAGCTGGCCTGAACTCACAAAGAGACACCTGCCTCTGCGCCCCCAAGTGCTAGGATTAAAGAATGTGCCACCACGCCCGCTTGTACTTCATTCTTGAATTCTGCTGGCTAGTGTTTTGAAAGTCCAGATGATAATCCTGACTTTCCTTTCCCTGCCGCCTCTGAGTCCCTGCATACATCTGAATTTACCAGTGACTTATTTAGCTTCTGGCCATACCCATATCATCATCATCAAATCTTTCCAGTCCCTTCTTACATCAGCAGTTTATAGGGATATCATTTCTTTTTTTTTGTTTTTTTTTTTTTTTTTTTTTTTTTTTTTTTTGTGGTAGTTTTTGAGAAACAGGGTCCTCCCTTTAGTCCCAGCTGGCCTGGAGCCGCGCTCTGTGACCAGGCCGGCCTTGAAACGCAGAGATCCGCCTGCTCTGCCTATCCAAGCACTGGGATTAAAGGCATGTGCCACCACATCCAGTGGGATAGCTTTTCTGTGTTTTTTTTTTAATTTTTATTTTATTTATTTTTGTATGTGGATAAATGTACTGCTGCATGCAAGTTTGTGCACCCGTGTCGTGCAATGCCGCGGAGGTCAGAAGAGGGTGTCGGGTTCCCCTGGAACTGGAGTTCTCCTGGAATTGGAGTTTCAGACGGTTCTCAGCTGCCATGTGGGTGCTGGGGATCGAACCCGGGTCCTCTGTAAGAGCGGTCGGCGCTCTTAACCGCTAGACCAACTCTCCAGCCCGGGATAGCATTTCTTAAACATTTACTATGTGCTTTGCTGTGAGTTAAGAATTGTACATACATTATCTCATTTAATCCTCTTAGATCCTAAGGTGACTTTCATCTGTAGAATATATATGACAACAGTAAGATACAGAAAGATTAATTTACCATGTAACATAGTAAAAATATGTCAGAGTTACGATTCAAACTGAGGATTGACTAATTATCAATATCACGATTTTATTACAAACAATTTTTCTTTTATCCTTTTGGATGTTAACAAATTATTTTAAGCCATGTGTGCTGGCCATTCATCTATAATCTCAGCACTGCTAAGTAAGGCAGGAGAATTACCTCAAGTTCAAAGCTAGTTTGTGTTACACAGCAAGTATCAGACTAACTTGGATGACAGAGTGAGAGTGTCAATATTATTTTAAGAAACTGCACATGTTCAATGCAGAAAATCCAAATGCCATGGAAGTGAGATTTTTTTCCTCCTATCTCCCCTTATCCTACTTTCCAGAGATAACCACTGTCAATGATTTGGCATAGCAAGTATATATACCTATTTGTTAGAATGCATAGAAATATTTCTAGAAAGAATAAAGGAAGAAAAAAAAAGGAAAAGAAATACAAAATATCATAGTTTGTCTCATATATTGAATCTATATTTAAGTATATATACAAAATTATATGCATATTTACACATGCACATGTGTACACATGTTTACATATTCATATATATTTATTTACACATACATATGAGATGAACCAGAAAGGGGACAATTTAGGGTGGGGACCAGTGGCAAGAAAAAGAGGATAATGGGGGAAAATAAATATAAGCCAAATACTATTATTTGTACATATGAAAATGTCATGATGAAATACATTTTTTTGGTCTTTTCGAGACAGGGTCTCCCTGTAGCCCCAGCTGTCCTGGAACACATTCTGTAGACCAGGCTGTCCTTGAACTCACAAAGATCCACCAACCTCTGCCTCCCAAGTTAGGGATTAAAAGGCATGCACCACCACACCCAGCAGAAATACGTTATTTTTACACTAACCAAAGAAATAGTAAAATTTAAAAATATATCTCTGAAAGGAAAACACTGACAGTGATTGTCCACGGAGAGAAGAATAAATGAAGAAAAATATGAATAGGATTTTCCACTCTATGCTCTTTTACTTTTTAAATTGTTTTTATTATTTTATGTGTATGAGTGTACTATCTGCATGTAGGTAGATACACCCATGTTGTGCAATGCTGCAGAGGTCAGAAGAGGGTGTCGGATTCCCTTGGAACTGGAGTTAAAGACAGTTCTTAGCCGCCATGTGGGTGCTGGGAATCGAACCCAGGTCCTCTGCAAGAGCAGTCAGTGCTCTTAACCACTAAGCCACCTCTCCAGCCCCTCTTTTACTTTTTTTACAATTATTTATTTATTTGGGGGGAACACATGTACTGTTGTATACATGGAGGTCAGAAGACAACTAGCAGAAATCAGTTCTCTCTTTCTATCATGTGGGTTCGAAGGATGGAACATATGTCATTAGGGTTGGTGGCAAGTGCCTTCACACAGTAACCAATCTCACCAGCCCCATTATTTTGAATTTTAAACATAAAAAGAATTTTAAGCATCTTCCAAAAATTAAAATATAAATAAAAAGTCTATTGCTTTTCTACACATGTATGAACATACATAATTGCACGTGTGTCTTTTTTTTTTTTTGCAGCAGGGTTTCCCTTTCATCCCAGCTGGCCTAGAGCTCCCTCTATAGACCAGGCTGGCCTTGAACTCACAGAGATCTGCCTGCCTCTGCCTCCTCAGTGTTGGGATTAAAGGTGTGTGCCACAACACCTGGCACTTAGCTGCCATGTGAGTGCTGGGAATCAAACCCAGGTCCTCTGGAAGAGCAGTCATTGCTCTTAACCACTGAACCATTTCTCCAGCCCCCTGCACACATGTCTTTTAAAAATAAAAGTAGAGCCAGGTGTGGTGGCGCACGCCTTTAATCCTAGCACTTGGGAGGCAGAGGCAGGTGGATCTTTGTGAGTTCAAGGCCAGCCTGGTCTACAGAGTGAGTTCCAGGACAGCTGGGAGGCTACAGGGAGACCCTGTCTCAAGAAGACCAAAAATAAATAAATAAATAAATAAATAAATAAATAAATAAATAAATAAATAAATAAATAAATGTAGAACTATGCCAGGCATGGTAGTGCACACCTTTGTTAACCCTAGCACTTGGGAGGCAGAGGCAGGCAGATCTCTATGAGTTCAACGCCAGCCTGTTCTACATAGGGACTTCTAGGCCAGATGAGACTAAAGGGAGACCCTGTCTCAAAAAGACAAAAAAAGTAGAAAAATATATTATTTTATAACCTGATTTGTTTCACCGAAAAACATATCATAAAGCCAGAAAATAGTGGCACATGCCTGCAATTCCAGCAATCAGGGTACAGAGACAGAAAGATCATAATTTCAAGACAAACTTGGCCTACATAATGAATTCAATGCCAGCCTGAGGTACATAGCTAGACATTGTCTCAAAAAAATATTAAAAATTAAAAAATATTTTAAAAAAGACTGGGGATAATTGATATAGCTTAGTGCCAGAATGCCTACTTACTGCTTAGCCCTAAATCTATCTCTAGCACCACAAAAGAGTATCTATCTTGAAGCCAGGAATGGCAATATAAGCCTATAGTGCCAATGGAGCATTACTTGAGACCAATAGTTCAAAGCCAGCCTGAACAACAAATAAGACCCCCATCTCAAAGGAAGAAAGAGTGCTGGAGAGATGGCTGAGTGGTTAAGAGCACTGGCTGCTCTTGCAGAGGACCAAGGTCCCATTCCCATCACCCACATGGCAGCTAACAACTGTCCATAACTCCAGTTCCAAAAGAATCCAAACCCCTCTTCTGACCCCCTCTGGCATTGCACAATATGGATGCACTTACATACATGCAAGCAACATACCTATATATGTTAAAAATAAACTGTTTTTTTCCAAAGGATACCAAATGCTGGAGAGGTTGTGGGGAAAGGGGAACACTCATCCACTGCTAGTGGGAATGCAACCCCTATGCAAAGCAGTGTGGAGAACTCTTCAAAGACTTCACAATGAGCCTACCACCTGACCCAGTCATACCACTCCTGGGTATATACCCACAAGACTCATCCTTTCACAGAGATACATGCACATCCATGTTTATTGCAGTTCTCTTCACAACAGCAAGAGCTGGAAGCAACCCAATTGTCCCTCAACCGACAAGTGGATAAAGGAAATGTGGTGCATCTACACAATGGAGTTCTATGCAGTGGTAGAGAAAGACGACATCATGAACTTTGCAGGTAAATGGATGGAACTTGAAGCCATTATGCTAAGTGAAGTAACACAGTCCCAGAAAAACAAAAGATACATGGTATCCCTCATTTGTGGATCCTAGCACCAAATCTCTGTTTGTAAGGCAAACTAAATAATTCTTTTTTTAGTAAATATAATACCTGATGTTACTCATCAACTTGTTATGTAATGTAGGAATGTAAAGTAATATTTTTTCTTTACCTGCATACAACTGTACTGTCAAAATGTGAATCCCTAACCATGTTTTGGAATTAACCTATGGTTTTCCAGGCATCATAATTTTGGTATATGTGTGGCGTGAATATATGCATGTTTTGAAGTGACACAAATTGGAAGGAACAACAACAAAAAGACTGGAAAAAAGATAAATAAATAATAAAATGTGGTTTTTTTAATGTTTTTTTTTTTTTAAAGCAAAGGAAGAAGCTGGGCATGGCACACCGTTAGCCCCAGCAATCAACAGACAGAGGCAGGTGGATCTCTGTGAGTTCAAGACCATCCTGGTCTACATAGGGAGTCCCAGGACAGCCGGGGCTTCAGGGAGACCTTGTCTCAAAAAGACCCCCCCAAAAATGTCAAAGGAAGAACATATCTTGGGCACCTTTCTGTGTTAACAGATATTAAACTGCCTCATTCCTTTTAATAGTTACAGAGTGTTCTGTTCTATTTTTTTTTCTTTTTTTCTTTTTTTTTTTTGAGACAAGGTCTCCCTATAGCCCCAGCTGACCCTGAACTCAGAGAGATCTGCCTGCCTCTGCCTCCCCAGTGCTAGGATTAAAGGCGTGCAACCACCACAACCGGCTTAAAGACAGTTCTTAGCTGCCATGTGGGGTGCTGGGAATTGAACGTGGGTCCTCTGCTAGAGCAGTCAGGGCTCTTAACCACTGAGCCATCTCTCTGGCCCCTAGAGTGTTCTATTCTAAAGATATACCATAATTTATCTGATCTCTGATAAAAACTTAGATGTTTCCATTCTCATACCATTACAAATAATTATGCGGTACCCAATGAACATTTCTCCTTATACACTTGTTCAAAGATTTCTGGGAACTAAACTCTTAAGCACTGCATTACAAGAGGTATAAAAAAGTCTGTTTGTGGGCCAGCAAGAAGATACGGCAGGTAAAAGCACTAGTCACACAAATCTGGCAGGAATTCAATTCCTGGTACCCACAGTAGAAGGAAAGAACCAATTCTCAAAGTTGTAGAACCTACACAAGATCTTTCCCAGGGTTGCCAATTAGATTCCAAACATCTCCCCCTGCCCACTATGACTCTTTGATCAAAGTAATATCTGTTAATATCTTGGTATTACCCTAAATACAACTCTTCCCTCACCCATGTCCCAATTCCTAGGGTCCATATTTTAATGACATATTGCCACCAACAATCTGTTATCTCTGTTGCTCCTTTTCTTCATCTTACCTGCCATTAGTCATCAACAGGGCTATTGTCTCATTTCCATCAAGGTCCATGTCTGCTGAGTCATCCTCCGAGTCATTCAAGCAGGTACCAGTAATATTGAACTGTAGAAGGAGGAGGCTTAGTTGTCACCAGTCTGAGACTCCCAGGCAAATTAAGATGGTTTTACTGTAAAACTTAAAACTTTCTGAACTAAGACATTCTGCTATACCTATCCCAACCTCCACCTCCAACAATTATAGGAGTAGGAGGTTGAGAATATATAGCTGGCTTAGGAAAAAAATATTATCTTATGAAACATACTCCCTACAAAAGAAGAGGGCATCATCTTCAGATACCCATCAAGGGCACCATAATCTTAAAACAAGATGGAGCCCTGAGGGAGGAGATAAAGGATCTGTTCAAGATTCTAATCGGACAATCGGACATACAACATCCTCAAATCTCATTCTCACCCTAGTATGTCAAGATTCAGTTTAAGTATCATGTATCCAAAAAAGAGCTCCTGACTCCGACTTCAGACAGAATCAACCCCTTCCAGGACTCAGAAACCCACACATACCCTTGATTGCGGCATCCATACTTTATTTCACTCTTGGTTTTATGCCTCTCTATCTTACTAGCCTCTTGAGTTCCATCCACAGCACCTATCACAGTGCCCAGCATAGAAAAGTCCTCAATAAATGCCTGTTAATGAGTGGGACTGGTAGCCAAACACCAGGGGCCCTAAGAGAGATGGAAGCAGAACAGGATAGCCTGCCCTTTTGAAATCCTGCTCTTCCAAGGGACCCAAATGGGTTGGGCTGAGCCCATGGGCCAGCACCCACCTTTGCTTTCTGGGAAGAGCCTGTCTTCAGTGCCTGATGATTGTATGGGTCCATGAGATTATAGCTCAACTGGCCTGCAGGCCCCAAGGCTGAACTCTCCTTGCCCTTTCGCTCTGCCTTCTTGAAGATATTCTTGGGCTTCAGGCCTTTCTTCTTTGAACCACTTTTGGAGGGCAGTGACAGCCTGGACATGGATACTGAAGTGGAATGGGCTGGCCTGGTTAAGGGGATGGAGCCAGCTGGGAAGATCCTCTGCAGCCCAAAGATATTGCTCGTCTTCCCAACGTTCTGTTGGAAGATGTCCTACAAGAGTATTAGTACATGAGGGAGTTAGAGCTTTCTCAAGGGTTCTCTCTATGCTAAGGGCAGAGGTCTGTTCCCAGCATTGGTAGTACTGCCATGTGCTCCACATATGCACACCCCTGGCTTTTGTACAGTGAGTGATCAGATTTATTGGGTGGCATTTCTTTACCCAGCCACTGACAAGGAGAAGACGAGCAAAGAAAAAGCCCAGCACTACTGTCAAAGCTGGAGGGAAAAGACTCTTAAGTACTTAACTAATGTGGTTCAAACTCTAAGGACTATAGGATTTCAGGAGAAAGACTCTAGTCTTAACTTTGCTACTAGCTATCTCTGTGAACCCAGAAAAGTTGCTCTGCAGCTTATATGCTCTGGTATAGATATATTTCAAATATATCCTATAGTTTCTTTGAGCTTCCTGTGAGAAATCCTGGGGATTCATGGTAGGTGGAAGGCAGATGAGAGGAACAAGGGACCTTCATCCTATTCAAAACAGCTGTTAATGTTTATATAAACTGGGCTTTTATAGATTATCTCATTTGAATAAGAATGACTCTAATATTTTAATGTTTCAAAGCCAATGAAGCAGATATGTTTTATCTCATCAGCTCTCTTCTAACCAGGCCAAAGTTCTGTATGTATAAGACTAGCTTAAGAAAGAGTAGCTGAAAAAGAGATAGGCTTCTGATTGACTGAAGGATTTTAATATGTAGAATGAAGGAAAATGAGGTAGGATATAGACACTGCAAGCTATGGTGTAATGAAACATGCTGTAAGCAGTAAGACTGGAAGTCCAACTTCCAGAAGCTCACCACCTTGCAGCATGGAGATTAGATAGATAGATACATGATTGATAGATAGATAGATAGATAGATAGATAGATAGATAGATAGATAGATAGATAGACAGACATCCTAAGCTAAAAAGGCAGTTTAAACATCCTCAAGCACAATTCTCCTCTGGTGCCTCTGCTATTTCACCAGCCCACACTGAGTTTTCTCTTTGCTATAAAGCCTATTAATTTTAACTACTCACATTTATTGAGTACTTACTCTGCCAGGCACTGTGTGAGGGGCTCTACATTAATAGCTTTCAATTCTACCAAAGATCTGAAAAGTTGGTAAAGTTATTTCCCACTTTACAGATGAGGAAACTGAGGCTCTGAAAGGTTCTAATTGAAAGAGCAGGAACCAGAACCCAAGCTTCTCTGAGTTTCTTACTACTATACCTTACTGCCTCGTGGTATATGCCACCTGTTGAAACATGCCTTTGTAATCATCTTCAACATGGGAGAGCTGTCATTTTGCAGAATTCAGAGACTGAGTCAAAATATTAAAAGGAACAACTACAACTACTGCCACCTCCCACCACCACTATGAGTCACATATTACCTGTCAAGCACTATATTTAATGTTCAACCCACAATACCTTATCTAATCCTTTTTATTATCCTTAAGAAGGGACCATTATTGTCATTTAAAGATAAGAACACTGAGGCTCAAAAAGGTTAATTTTGCTCTATTTAGTATGTGAGTTCTTTGTAGATAGGAATCATATCATCTATGCATCCTAAGAAGTTAATCCAGTATGTGGCATGCACTCATAGCACATAATAATTTAAATGAATAACTAAATGAATAAATAAGGCCCTTCCTAGCGTCTTCCCAATACTTTCCTGAGCTTTATGGCAACTACAAAGTCCTGACCTGCCACTTGAATCTTGAGCCCTTCCCAAATGCCTTCCCCCCTCCCATGCTTCTTACTTCAACCAGGCGGATCTCCCTAGCCAGATCTTTAATAAGCTGTACAGTCCGAACCGTCTCTGGGATCTCATCCTCATGGTCTGGCAGAGCCTGTAAAATAAGAAGTAGGAGATAATGGATTTTTTTTCACAACCACACCAAGGGCAACTAATGAAGAAAGAACAGTGTATTCAATAACTGATAGTAAGTAGACCAATTGGATACTGGCTATCCATAGGGAAAAACAAAACAAAAATCTTCAATACATTTCTAGTAACACACCACAACACACACAGAGGATTACAGACCTAAATGCAAAACCTAAAATGTAAACCTTATAGAACCAAAAAGAAGCCAGGTGTGGTAGCAGAGGCAGGTGGATATCTGTGAGTTTAAGGCCAGCCTAAACTATATAGTGAGGCTAGCTGAGCTACAGGGAGACCCTGTCTCTCTCTCTCTCACACACACACACACACACACACACAAACCAAGGAGAGAATTTTTTTCTAGAGATTTATTTGTTTGTTTGTTTGTTTTTATTGAATAGGTGTTTTGCCTACAAGTATATAAGAGTAACCATGCATTCAGCATCCATGGAGGCCAAGAAAGGGAAGAATCTCCTGGTAGTGGAGTTACAGACAGTTGTTAGCCATGTGGATTCTGGGAGCCAAACACTGGTCCTCTGCAAGAAGAGCCAAGGCTCTTAACTACCGTGCTATCTCTCCAGTCACCAAAGATTTCTTAAGAAATAAATAGCATCAACTATCAAAGGAAAAAAAAGAGTAAGATGGACATAAGGAAGACAAAAAAAAAACATATCTATGAAAACCTCTGCTACTTTAAGCCAAAGGCAGAGAGAAAAGTTTTGTGAATCACAATTGGATGACCATAGTGAAACAGATGTTTAATTCCTGTGCTTAGAAGGTTGAGACAGAGCGAGCTACCTGTGCACCAGAGCACAAGACCAGCGTGTGCCCCTCTGGGCGAGCAGACTTCACCCGTGTCCTGCAGAATGCCACCTTGCAAAGGAACAGGTGAGGGCTGCCTTCCTGGGGACTTTGTGCACCCCTGTGCCCCATAGAGTCCTGGTATCACCCGGGATACTCCAACCTCTCAGCCCCAGTGTGCTACTGGGGCAGAACTACCTGTGCCACAGAGCACAGGGCCAGCATGCACCCCACTGGGCAAACAGACTTCACCCTTGTCCTTCAGAATACCACCTTGCAAAGGAACAGGTAAGGGCTGTCTTCCTGGGGACTTTGTGCACCCCTATGCCCCGTAAAGGCCTGATATCACCTGGGATACTCCAACCTCCAGGCCCCAGAGTGCCATGGGGGAGGAGCTACCTGTGCTCCACACAGCACAAGACCAGTGTGCGCCCCACTGGGCGAATGGACTTCACCCATGTCCTGCAGAACACCAACCAGCAAAAGACCAGCCTAGGGAAGTGGTAGTGCAGAGGATCTAGCTGTGCAGCCAACGTTGAGGCATCAGAACCCAAAGAAACAAACGAATCCACATGCCAAAGACACACAAAAAAACCAACACGGGAAAAGCTCATAATAAATCCACACCAAACTACCAACCCTACAGAAGACTCTGACAACAAGATCTCCCTGGAAGGAAACCAAGACACAGACTTTAGAAAAACAACTGTGGACATAGTCAAACAAATTAGAGAACTAAGGGAAGAGAATGAAAAACTCAAGAAGTATCAAGAGGGTGATAATGATAATCATTGGAAACTAAGGGGAGAGCTTGAAAAACTCAAGAAGGACCTAGAGGGAGAAAATGGCAAACGTTGGAAAGAACTGAAAGGAGAAAATGACAAACTCCAGAAGGAAGTGGAAATGGTGAAAAGATCCCAGGCTGAAAGGGAAAAAGAAAATGACCAATGAACCAAGGACCTACAAGATGAGAATAACAGGCTCAAGAAGGAAATGGAAACACTAAAGAAATCACAGGAGGAAATGAAAAAGGAAATTGAACATTTATCCAAATTAACAGGAAAGGATGGGAAAAAGCCTCAGAAGCAGAATGGAACAAGAGGAAAAAAGAATTTCAGACACGCAGGATAACTTGGTCCAACTAGAATGCTCAAGTAAAGATTATGAAAAATTAAAAAAAAAAAACCACAAGAGTGGAACAATCAAGAAATGTGGGACACTATGAAAAAACCAAACCACCACATCATAGGGATAGAGGAAGGAGAAGAATCCCAAGACAACACTATTGACCAGCTCTTCAACAGGATAATATAAGAAAATTTCCCCAAACTGAAAAAAAGAAAAACCCATATGAATACAAGAAGCACATAGAACAACAAATAGACAAGACCAGAAAAGAAATTCCCCACGAAATATAATTGTTAAAACACTAGATGCTCAAAACAAAGACAAAATACTGAAAGCCACAAAAGAAAAACAAGTTACGTATAAGGGGAAACCCATCAGAATCACAGCTGACTTCTCAGCACAAACTATGAAAGCTAGAAGAATGTGGACCAAAGTATTCCCTGTACTAAATTACTTTAGATGCCAAACCAAACTACTATACCCAGCAAAAATGTCAATCATAGTTGAAGGAGAAAAAGAATCTTACACGACATGAACAAGATGAAAGAATACATGTCTAAGAAACCAACACTTCAGAAAATCCTCAAAGCAATCCAAAGAACAGAGGAAAGTAGCAACTATCCCCTAACCAATTAAAAAGAGAAAGAAAAAAATCATAACAGAGTAAATATAAACCTAGACCAAGAATGCAAGCCAAAAATAAGGTAAAAAGAAGCAACACACGTCTCTCAAAATAACCTTAAATACTAATGGTCTAAACTTCCCAATCAAAAGGCATAGACTGGGAGAATGGATTAGGAAACTGAGCCCATCTATATGCTATCTACAAGAAACCCATCTCACCCTCACCTTAGAGTGAAAGGATGGAAAAAAGTATTCCAAGCAAATGGTACCAAGAAACAAGCTGGAGTGGCTATTCTAATATCAGACAAAATAGATCTCAAAGTAAAATTAATCAGAAGAGACAAAGAGGGCCATTATATCCTTGTCAAAGGAACAATGAACCATGAGGACTTCACAATCCTAAATGTCTATGCACCAAACTCTGGTGCACCTAACTTTATAAACACAACTCTGCAGGACCTCAAGACACAGATCAATCCTAACACACTAATAGTGGGAGACTTCAACAACCCACTAAGCCACTTGGATAGATCAACAGGACAAAAAAATATAAACAGAGAGACATCAGAATTGAACAATATAATACACCAAATGGACCTCACAGACATCTACAGAGTATTCCACCCAAATACCAGAGAATATACTTTCTACTCAGAACATTATCCAAAATCGTCCACATACTGGGGCACAAAAGGAACCTCAATAAATACAAAAGGATAGAAATTATTCCATGCATTCTAACAGACCACAGTGCAATAAAGCTTAATATGAACACCAGAATAAATCCAACTAGCTACAAGAACACATGGAGACTAAAGAACACAATTCTGAACAATGAATAGGTCAGGGAAGAAACAAAGAGTGAAATAAAAGTATTTGTGGAACTGAACAAAAAGGACAATACAACACAACCAAACCTGTGGGATACTTTAAAGGCAGTCTTGAGAGGGAAATTTATAGCCCTAAGTGCCCACATGAAAAAAACAGAAAGGGAACAAATAAACGACCTGACACTGCAGCTAAAAACACTTGAGAGACAACAACAAATGAACCATAAACCCAACAGACACGAAGAAATAACAAAAATCAGAGCAGAAATCAATGAAATAGAAACAAAGGAAACAATACATAAAATCAATGAATCCAAAAGCTGGTTCTTTGAAAAAATAAACAAAATAGACCTCTAGCCCAGTTAACCAAGAGAGAGAGAGAGAGAGAGAGAGAGAGAGAGAGAGAGAGAAACTCCAAATCAATAGTATTAGTGATGAAAGGGGAAACATAACAACAGACAAAGAAAAAATCCAGAGAATCATACAGGAATACATCAAAAATCTATACTCCACTAAATTTGAAAACCTAAGAGAAAGAGATGAATATCTGAAATCCTGGGACCCAACAAAGCTTAACCAAGAAGAGATTGACAGTTTAAACAGACCCATAATATTGGAGGAAATTGAAGATGTAATTAAAAACCTCCCAACAACAACAAAAAAGCCCTGGTGCACATGGTTTCACATCAGAATTCTATAAAACATTTAAAGAGGTCTTACAACCATTGCTACTCAAACTGTTTAGAAGGATACAAACAGAGGGAATTCTCCCAAACTCCTTCTATGAAGCCAGCATTACTCTAATATCAAAGCCAGGCAAAGATGCAAGCAAAAAAGAAAGCTATAGACCCATCTCACTAATGAATATAGATGCAAAAATTCTCAACGAAATACTTGCAAATCGCATACATACCCACATCAAAAAGATCATCCATCATGATCAAGTTGGATTCATACCAGAGATGCAGGGAGGTTCAACACATGTAAATCAATAAATATCATAAAACACATAAATGGACTGAAAGACAAAAACCACAGGATCATCTCAATTGATTCAGAAAAAGCCTTTGACAAGATCCAGCATCCTTTCATGTTTAAAGTCCTAGAGGGAATAGGATGGAAAGGAACATTCCTCAACGTGATCAAAGCCATATATAGCAAAGCTACTGCCAACATCATCCTAAATGGAGAAAAATTGGAACCATTTCCCTTAAAGGCGAGAACCTGGCAAGGCTGCCCCCTATCACCACTTTTCTTAAACATAGTGCTCGAAACACTTGCTAGGGCAATAAGACAAGAGAAGGAAATTAAAGGAGTATTAACTGGAAAAGAAGAAGTTAAGCTATCCCTCCTTGCAGATGATATGATAGTTTACCTAAGGGATGCTAAAAACTCCACCAGAAAACTTCTAGAAACAAGAGTTTTAGTAAAGTGTTGGGCTACAAAATCAACCTAGAAAAATCAGTAGCCTTTCTTTACACCAACAACAAACATGTGGAAAAGGAATACAAGGAGACCTTCCCACTCACAATAGCCTCAAAAATAATAAGATACCAGTAGGATCACAACTATTTATAATGAGTCCTAACGAAACTTACCTTCTAGGTGCCGCAAAGTTTTAATACGAGAGACTTTCTTACCTCCCCTTCATAGGAGAAGGAGGAATATGATAATGATGAGGTCATTCTCTAACTGTAAATTGGAGCCAACTGTTATAGAGGTAAACTCTTATAAAACCAGTAAAACTGCCTTCTTTAATTGACTAGTAGACATAGGAACTGTGGAAAGGATTATTCTCTATTCAGAACCAAATATAATACTAAAGTCTCCTTAAGCTGTGCACTTAAGCAAAATATACTAATACAGGAGAACTCTGATATCAGCAATGGATTATTCTACCAAGGAGATGTTGGTCAGGGGATCCAAGCCCCCACAAAAGGTAAAGGCTCCTTGTCTCCAAACTGGGATACCTGCAAGAAGAGAGGCGATAAGGCCCTGCTGTCGAAGACCTGATGTAAACATGGGAAAGATGTATTGAGACCACACTTGCAAGTGTACAGTTGGTCTCTGGAATACCAGAGAGTCTTACCAAAGGCCACTAAACCAATAAAGCAAATATAGGTCCCCTTGAGTCAAGCAAGACTCCACCGTCAACACCAGCTACACCTCACCTGCCTGGAAATACTGTGCAGCAGTGGCAGCCATATGTCTGTATATCCCAAATCTAATTGGCTATTAGCTCTCTCCTTGGAGGAATAACCCACTGCTGATGCCACAAGCTTACATCCTCTAATGGTTAGGAGATGTTATAAACCACACGAAGACCCTGTCATACTTAACAGAAGAAAATGTAATTCATGGATTAACATACCATCCAAACATCTGTGTCTATACCAAAGTAACCTACCATAACAATTAGTACTGTTTAAATACCTATATATCTAATTGCGTGTGCTTCATTAGTAGGATCGAAAGGCTATATATTATACTGTTTAAATACCTATATATCTAATTGCATGTGCTTCATTAGTAGGATCGAAAGGTTATGCCTGGACAAGCTGGCAGCCCATGAAAGAAAACAGCCAGAATTGACTAGAGACCAAGACAACAGCTCCAGAGAAAGTAGACTGTTTTGCTTCTCATCCACCTGTGCCCCTTTTCTAAGCCTAGGGAACAATCTGCGGAAGAGGGGGCGTGGTAGAATGTAAGGGCTGCGATTGGGGTGAATGGTGAAACTACAACAATATAGACTGGACACTCATTTGATCAACTTGATTGAACATACAAGCCCCCCCTCCCAGCTGGATGGTGGGACCCATGAGCTGTGTGGGTTTGGGCACAACTGCTTGCAAATTGGTTTTACATGAAGGAAGCTTGTACTCATAAATTATTATTTATTGTTAAAAAAATGAAAAAAATAAATAGAAAAAAAAATAAGATACCTGGGAACAAACCTAACCAAAAATAACAAAGATCTCTACAACAGAAATTTTAGACCCCTGAAGAAAGAAATTGAAAATGACATCAAAAGATGGAAGGACCTTCCATGCTCATGGATCGGGAAAATTAATATAGTAAAAGTGTCCATTTTACCCAAACTGATATACAGATTCAACACAATCCCAATCAAAATCCCTATGAGCTTCTTCACAAACTTGGAAAAAAAAAATCGTTAAATTCATATGGAAAAACAAAAGACCCCGAATAGCTAAAGCAACCCTGAGTGGAAAATGCAATACAGGGGGATTGCCCTACCAGACTTCAAACTATATTACAAGTCCATAGTCATAAAGACAGCCTTTTACTGGCACAAAAACAGACCAGTTGACCAATGGAACAAAATTGAAGATCCAAATTTGAGCTCATAAAATTTCAGCTACCTCATAATTGACAAAGGGACAAAAAACCCTCAGTGGAGGAAGGATAGCATCTTTAGCAAATGGTGCTGGCAAAATTGGATCACCATCTGTAGAAGAACAAAATTAAACCCATACCTCTCACCATGTACAAAAATCAACCCCATGCTCACATTGGCAGCACATATACTAAAATTGGAACGATAGAGATTAGCGTGGCCCCTGCACAAGGATGACACAAAAATTCGTGAGGCGTTCCATATTTTGAAAAAGAAAAATCAACCCCAAATGGATCAAAGATCTCAATGTGAAGCCTGAAACCCTGAAGGTGATAAAAGAAAAAGTTGGCAACAACCTACAAGACATAGGTGTAGGAGGAGACTTTCTAAACCAGACAGCAGCCGCACGGGAAGTAAGGTCAACAGTTGACAAATGGGACCTCATAAAACTAAAAAGCTTCTGTACAGCAAAAGAAACAATCAAGGAGGTGAAGAGAAAAACCCACAGAGTGGGAAGAAATCTTTACCAGCGACACATCTGACAGAGCATTAACATCAAGAATATTTAAACTTACTCAAAAAATCAAAGAAGACAAATGACGTACTCAAAAGATGGAGTAAAGAGCTGAACAGAGTCTTCACCAGTGAAGAATGAAAGATGGCTGAGAAACATTTTTTCTTTTTTAAAATTTTTTAATTTTTTTTTTTTATGTGTATGAATGTACTGTCTGCATGTAGGTTTGTGCACCTATGTCATACAATGCCATGGAGGTCAGAAGAGGGCGTTGGATTCCCCTGGAACCGGAGTTGAAGACAGTTCTCAGCCGCCATGTGGGTGCTGGGGATCGAACCCAGGTCCTCTGCAAGAGCAGTCAGTGCTCTTAACCACTAGGCCATTTCTCCAGCCCTGGGAAACATCTTAAAAAGTGTTCAACATCATTAATGATTAAGGAAATGCAAATTAAAACCACTCTCAGGTATCATCTCACTCCAGTACAGCTAGCTAAGGTCAAGAAAACAAAAGACAACAGATGCTAGAGGGGTTGTGTGGAAAGGGGAACATACATCCACTGCTGGTGGGAATGTAAACTTGTACAACCCCTATGGAAAGTAGTGTGGAGAACCCTTAAGAGACACGGAATGAGCTTACCACCTGACCCAATCATATCACTCCTGGGTATATACCCCAAAGACTCATCCTACCACAAAGATCTATGCACATCCATGTTTACTGCAGCTCTCTTCACAATAGCGAAGAGCTGGAACCAACCCATATGCCCCTCAACAGACGAGTGGATGACAACAATGTGGTACACCTACACAATGGAGTACTATTCAGCGGTAAAGAAGGATGGCATTATGAACTTTGCAGGTAAATGGATGGAGCTCAAAGCCATTATGCTGAGTGAGGTGACACAGTCTCAGAAAGACAAATAGAGAATGGTTTCCCTCATTTGTGGATGCTAACACCAAATCCCCCAGACAAAAGGCAAGCTGAATGACATTTTGGTTTATATTTTTGTTTATCTGAAAGCAACTATGTTGTTATAATGTGAATCTCTCAATGGGCTCTAGAATCCACCCACCAATTATTTTCAGACTCTGTAATTACTGTATACGGGTGGAGAGTAAGTATCCATATTTTAGAATAATATTAAATTAACGGAGGAAAGTGTCAATCCCTAAGCATAAAAAACAGACTGAGAGAAAGATGCAGGACAGTTATGGCAGAATGCATGATCTGGGATGGGATGGGATGGGGTGGGGTGGGGTGGGGGGAAGGGAGAGGGGAATATGACTGAACAGAAATGAAAAATGATGTATGAAATACATAAAACATCAATAAAAAACGTAAAAAAAAGAAGGTTGAGACAGAAGAACTGCAAATTTGAAGCAACCCTGGACTACATAGTGAAAACCCATATAAAGGAAACAAAGAAAAAAACCCCACATATATCTGGTAAAGGGCAGCAACAAGAAGTGTAAGAACTAAGGTGTATACTTTGGCTGAATTCCCTCTTAGGGAGGGACAAACCAACCTCTCTAACTTGTAAGAACAGAACTCAGTGTCAGCAGCTACAGTATTAATACCTAGTTCAACAGCAACCCAAAGAGATATCTCTAGTAGTCTATCTTTTGCTTGTAATCTTTTTTTTTTGAGTATTAATTATTTAGGTTTTTCTGTAGATATCAAGCTTTTCACTGTGACTTCCTATATCGGTTTTAATTTTGCTTTTTGTATTCAGATGAATAGAGTTTCTCAGCCCTTCTGTCTCATTTCTCATGGTTCAAATATTTTCCTCCATCTAACTGTTAATTTATTTGAAATTATTTTAGAGGCTATATATAGTGGTAAGAACACATGGGACCCAGTTAGATATCTTTAAAGCTCCCTTCCTTCCATGCTAGTAGGGGAACTGGAAAGACAAGGGAGCAAATGCTTCCCAGGGAAGTCATCTGTACTTCCACAGAAGAATTCTTCCATAAACCTAAGCTCTTCAAAAGTGTCCTACTCATCTCTGACTCTATCTGGCCATGCTTTTTAGGGCTATTCCTTGGTCCCTGGTCCATCCTGACTCAGGGTATAAATACCTAGGATCTACTCACTCAGTTTCTTTTTGGTGTTCCAGGAAAAGTTCATTTCATAGGAGGGATAAGAGGTAACCTAAAGGTAGCACACCGGAAGGGTATGGAAAAAGGGAAACACAGGTTAACACCCAGGTGTAGATGAGCCCCAAGAACAAGGAAAAGCACCAAACACAAAGCTCAAAATTATCTGAGGGGAAAGCTGACAACAGAAAATGAAGAGATTGTATGTACAGGTTAAGTTTATATTCCCCTCAGGTCACTATATGGAGGAAATGAAGACTGTAAGAGAATCTGAAACCTGAGACTATATTAATGTTTCTTTTATTTTTGCATTTCTTATGGGTGCTTTTTTTAATTAACATTTTGGGGCTGAAGAGATAGCTCACTGGTTAAGAGCACTAGCTGTTCTTGCAGAGGACCCAGGTTCAATTCCCAGCACCCACATGGTGGCTAAGAACAGTCTGTAAATCCAGTTCCAGGGGATCCAATGCCCTCTGCTGGCCCTTTGTAGTAGGATATAGATCCTTTAGTGGATGGCTAGATCATGAGGTATATCTATTTCCATAGTGACTGTACCAGCAGTGAATAAGAATCCCCTTTCCTCACATCCTCTCCAGCATTTGTCCTTGTTTTTTGCATCTTAGACATTCTGACTGGTGTCAGATGAAACCTCAAAGTTGTTTCAATTTGCAATTCCCCAAAAGCTAAACATGATGGGGAACTGGAAACAATCATCCTGAGCAGGTAACTTGGACTCAAAAAGACAAGGGGCATGGGGCTGGAGAGATGGCCTAGCAGTTAAGAACACCGACAGCTGTTGCAGAGGACCCGGGTTCAATCCCCAGCACCAACATGGCGGCTGAGAACCATCTGTAACTCCAGTTCCAGGGGAATCCGACACCCTCTTCTGACCTCCGTGGCATTGCACAACACAGGTGCACAAACCTACATGCAGACAGTACATTCAAACACAAAAAAAAAAAAAATTAAAAAAAAAAAAAGACAAAGGGCACATGTTCTCTCTGAATCCTTAGATATGCATGTTTCAATTGGAAAATCCACAGAAGTCAATAAACTAGAAAATGATTAGTAAATGGCCATGGAAGGGGGTGGGGTTCATGGAGGGGAGACAGAAAACAGTGATATAAAGGGGGAAAGGGGAAAATGGAGTAGGAAGGGTTAAAAAGGTATGGAATGAGAGGACAGGGAAGAGGAAGGAGTATGGGAAATGATAACATTAAAGGCCTTTGGAAAATGTTAGATAAAATCTATCACTATAAGCCAGGCATGGCGGCGCACACCTTTAATCCTAGCACTCGGGAGGCAGAGGCAGGTGGATCTCTGTGAGTTCAAGGCCAGCCTGCTCTACATAGTGAGCTCCAGGCCAGCTGGGGCTACAAGGAGACCCTGTCTCAAAAACAAACAAACAAACAAAACAAAACAAAACAAAAACAAAATCTACCACTATAGAAATTTCTCAAAGTATACAAACATACATTATAAAGAAAGATTAAAAGGAGTTACTGTATAACAGGAGAACAATGCCCTTACCATATACCATAGGCTTAAGAAAAAAAGGCCCAATGCCAGAAATAGACTCCCACTTTTGAAGCTGCTGACGAGGGGTCCCAAAGACCCACAAATAATACTGGACATCTCCCTTGCTCTTGGTTACTTAACAGAACATGAAAGTAAGACCTTATTGATGAAAATACTACGTACATGAGTTGTAGAAAAACCAGGAGAAATCAAGCTAGTATTGACTTTAAAGATTCATGTCTACTGACTGGCTTTCACAGTGCTAGAAGGTGTTATGCATCCTATCAGAAGAGAGAAGTAACCATCAACCTTTCCAAGCTGTGAATCCTGCAAGCTACAACTGGCTTAGAAAGCTATGCCCACTAGTGCAATAGCAGCACAAATGCTATGGGAGTAACCAACCACTTTCTGCTTGGACTTAAGGTCCACTTCACAAGATGGAGCCCATCAATGACACTGATATCAGGTCTAGGAACCTGTCACTAAACAGGTCACAGGCCATAGGAGAGAACCTACTACTTTTAGTATACTCAATAGACAAAGTATTAAACTGACTCCTAATGACTTATTGTTATATCCATTGATTAATGTATCTCTCACCAGAGAAGCTTCCTCATGCAGCAGATGGTAATTAACACAGAGATGTACAACTGACCAACATGCAAAGAATAAGAGACTGCAGCATGTTTATACCTGAACAGGATACCTGTATCAAACCTCGGCCTTCCAAGAATTAGGGATCATTGCAGAAGGGGAGGGCAGAAAGACTATAAGAGCCAGAGGTGTTGGATGATAAGAAGAAAACAGAGTTTTCAAAAGAGCTGTGAAATTGTTCATAGGAACTCATAGCAATGTTGAAATCACACACAAGACCCATATAAGTTCAAGTCAGACAAGATCCCAGCACGAAAGTGGAGAGGCAGGTAGAAGATTCCATCCTTAGCTGAGGAAGTATTGGCAACAGGTGGTTGGTGGGAGAGGAGTAGTCAGTTTTCTTTAAGGATATGAGGCTGGATAGGTTGACCAGGCTGCAGTGAATGGATATATACCAAAGGGCAATTGGAGACACAGGTTTGACTCAATAGGCCTTTATATTATATATGTATATATAAATATAGATGTGAAATATATATTTGTATGTGTGAGTATGTATGTATACATATATATATATACATATATATATGTATACATATAATATATATATATTATATATATATATATAAAACGGAGTAAATGAAATTCGGCAGGGGTGTTGAAGGAGGTGCATGCAGATAGAGAAGGGAGTCTAATTATGATCAAAATATATTGCGTAAAATGCATAAAATTCAAGAAAAAAGGGGGGATCAGACAATTTAAAAAGACACTTTGAAACGCCTCACTACTCCAATCTCTGGTACATCTCCATCTTCTCACTCCCCAGAGATAACTACTTTTTCATTAGAATCTATATTACTGCAGATTGTGCTGTCAGAAAAATGTAAGCATATAAAAATACAATTTCTGTTTCCTTCCTTTTCACACACAGAGTTTATATGCATAGTTCTGCACCTTTATTTGACAAATTCTAGAGCCCTTTCCTAATCAGTACAGAGAGAGCTTTCTTATTCTTCTTTATAGCTATTTTGTATTCTGTTAGACAGATGAATATTGGTACAAAGCTAAAAAAGATATTTTGGCAGTATGCATCAAGAGCCTTGCATTTTTTTCATATATACTCTGATCCAGTAATTGATCTTCTAGCAATCTATACTAAAGAATTAAGCAAGAGATGAGGAACAAAGACTAATACATACAGATATCTACTGTAGGATTCTCTATAACTATATCTCTCCAAATAAATAAATAGAAAGGAAGCAACTACAACCAAATAGTTGGGTGAAGATGGCATGTCCCTGCAAAAGAATAGCATGTAGCTATTAAATGTTTACAAAGAATTTGGGCGACATAAGAAAATTGAGCCAATCTGGTAAGGAACAAAATTGAATATACAATGCAATACCAATTATGTTTCTAAATGCACATAGGTGGTCTGGGGATATAATTTTCTAGGCATATTCACAGCCCTATATCTGATCTCCAGCACCCTCAAAAATTCACAGGTGTAGTGCTGCATTTAATCCTAATGCTCAGGAAGCAGGGGCATACAGATCTCTGAAAATTTGAGTTCCAGGCCAACCAGGGCTACATAGTGAGACCCTGTCTCAAAACAAAGACCAGAAAGAAATAGGCCAAAATATTCCTCTGCTGGTTAAAATTAAAGGTGACCTATTTTTTTCTTCTTTATATCCTTCTATATGTTCCTAATTCTCAAGAGTATGTATTATTTCTTCAAATCAAAAATAAAGGTTTAAAACATATTCCAAGCTGCTGGAGAGATGGCTCAGAGGTTAAGAGTACTGGATACTCTTCCAGAGAACCCAGGTTCAGTTCCCAGCACCCACATGGTGGCTAATACCCATCTGTAACTCCAGTTCCAGGGATCCAACACTCTCCTGTGGCACTGCATGCATACAGGGCACTTACATACATGCAGGCATAAAACAATCACTCACATAAACATAATAAAATAGCTGGACGTGGTCAAACTAGCTGGGCATGATTGAATATACTTTTTGTTCCAGCACTTGGGAAGTAGAGGCAGGCAGGCAGGTCTCTGTGAGACTGAGGCCAGCCTGGTCCACAAAGCAAATTCCAGGCCAGCTGGGGCTACAGGAAGACCCTGTCTCAAAAAGACAAAATAAAAATAATAAATGTTTTAAAAATTTTTAAACACAGGCTGGAGAGATGGCTCAGCATTTTAGAGCACTGATTGTTCTAGCACAGGACCTGGGTTTAATTCCCAGCACCCACATGGCAGGTGACAAAAAATCCTAACTCCAGTTCCAGAGGATGCAACACCTTCTCACCTCTGAGGGCATTGCACGGCGTGGGTGCATTTACACTCATACACATGAAACAAATAAATAATATTTAAGAAATTTAAAAATACAATTCAAAGAATCCTAGCCCAGTCTTCTCTAACATAGAAGCCAAGAAGCCTCTATGGTTTCTTATGTCTCCCCCAAAACATCTATCCAAAGTTAGTCCTTATGCAAGGCAAAACTATTGAGGGAGAATAGAAATAAGCATTATTTACTTCTTTCCTTGTCCAGGCTCTAAAGGCCAGATTCAGAGCTTTGCCACCATGGACCAGGTAGGAGGCAGGATGTCTCCTGTTCTCTCTCAAACCTAAAGAGGGAAAGAAGAAAAGAATGTCAATATAGCCATGCAGAGGGGTGAAGGACTTGCTACCTTTGTCAAGGAACCAAAGAAAATGCTGAGGGTTCTGAGAACAACTTCAGATCTGATACTCTAGACTTCACTGAAAATTTAATACATGCTAGGCAGTTGTCATCTTATTTAATCCACATACTCATCTTCTAAAGCAAGATATTCTTATCTTCATTTATAAGATCAGAAAGAAGTCTTGACCAATGACATACAGATAGTAAGTACCAAAGCATAGACCAGAACCACGTCTACCTGAATATGAGGTCTGTGTTCCTTCTATTATGTTACTCTACCTTTTAGGTCTCAAAATGGGAACACTCAGAAGGACTGATTTGAAAATGGGGTGACTATGTTCTGCCATATGTCATGGGAGGGCTATTAAAAACAGCCAATTTTAGGCTTTATAAAGAATGTTCTACTGAACCAAGTTGTTCAGAATAGATAAATGAGCCACTAGTTATTCCAAGTTTGAACACTTACATGACAGTCTAAGTGGCAGAGTAAAGGCTTGAGGTATTGGGTAGGAGACTATACTCACTGGGCTATGAGGTCCTTTGTAACTGAGATACTGATTCCTTCTGGCCAAGTCACCTTGGAGAATCAATCTCAGGCCCAAGCAAGGGACTCACTTTATTTCAGACAAGACCAAGAAAGAGGAAAACCAGCAAGTTGGCTTCCACCTGGGCTGATACCCGGGAATCAACACGATGATGCCAGGATGTCAGGATTGGGCCTTATCCCTGAGGGAGGCACATCCAGGATATTCATAAAAAGCAAATCCTAAAGGATGCTATATGATTCCATTTATATCATATTCTTCAAATGACAAAACTATAGAGACAGAAAATAGGTATATAGTTTCCAGAAATTTTGGGTAATGCAGGGGAAGAAAATGAGCGAAAATATAGGGTGGTAACACTTTGAGAGACTTTATGGTAGTGATTATCACTTTCTTCTTTTGACTTTAATGAATTTCACTGTGACTTTTTATTCATATATATTGTATTTTATTTCTATTCACACATTCCACTGTCCTCTTCTATCCCCTTCCTAACTGCAGAGTCCCTACTTTTGCTTTCATGTTACACTTATTCCATTAACCTTTTGTTCTCCCCTCACCCTCCAACTTGTCCAACCTTCTAACATTGCAATACAATCCTGTCATCTTCAAAGCTGACGCTAGATAACCAAGCAAGTGAGTTATAAAAAAATAAATCATTAAAAACATCTTATAACATTTTAAGTCAGTTTATAATTTTGTGTTGAGCCCCATTCACAGATATCCTTGGCCACATATAGCTATATATATTCTTGGACCATAGGCTGGATGTGTCTGCTAGACCTCTTTCTCTCCAGTCACAGACCCCTTCTACTTACACACACACACACACACACACACACACTCTTCAGTTTTGATTTCACATATGAGACAAAACATGAAATATTTGTCTTGAGTCTGGCTTATTTCATTTAACATAATGATCTACAGTTCAATCCATTTTCTGCAAATATCATAATTTCATTATTCATTAGAGTTGAATAAAATTCCATTGTGTCTATGAATCACATTTTTCTTTCTTTTTTTTTTTTTTGGGGGTCTTTTCGAGACAGGGTCTCCCTGTAGCCCCAGCTGTCCTGGAACTCACTCTGTAGACCAGGCTGGCCTTGAACTCACAAAGATCCGCCTGCCTCTGCCTCCCAAGTGCTAGGATTAAAGGTGTGCACCACCACGCCCGCCAGAACCACATTTTTTTTTTATCCATCATCTGTTTATGGACCTCTAAGCTAGTTCCATATATCAATTATTGGGAAATTTTTAATATATATATATGTTAAGGTATAGACAAAATGTTTTGATATACACAGCAATGTACCAACAGTAGCAAGCTTTCATCCCCCCCATTCCCCTCTCCAGTTTCCACCCTCCATCCCCTTCCTTCTGTCTTAGCAAAATGGACAGCTTGTAAAGGGCACCATACCTCGAAAGATGTCCAGGATATGCTTTCCCACATACCAACAGATGGTCTCAAAGTTAGGAAACTTGAAGAGATCTGCTGTGCTCAGCCGCTTCTCAATCTCATAGGCTCTGGAAGGAGATATAATGACTATAACAGGGATTCAATTACTGACTACTCAATATATAACAGGTTTTGTTCTGGATGGTATGTATTCATTATATTTAATCCATATAATAGCCTTGAAAAACCCTATTTATACACTAGGAAACTGGACTCAAAAGTTATATGAGTTGCCCAAAGGCAAACATCATGAAGAACCAAGATCCATTCCTCTGTGGTTGTACTCACTCCTACTATGTTGTACTTCTTACTCAAAGGGAGAACTCAAGAACTATAACGTATAAGAATGGAGAATTTCAGGACTCACTTGAGCTGCATTTCAATGTTAAGGCTGTGTAAGAAGTTTCCTCCAAAGGCTAGGCAGTCCACAGGGGTCAGCACAGCATGGATCCATCCTTCAGTATATTAAGACAAAATCATAGATAGCAGAAGTCCTTTCATCCTTTGGACATCTCACTGGCTGGTCAGTTCAACCTCAACTTCTTCAAAATAAATAGCCTACTACTGATTCAAAATATTCCTGTCGTGAGTGGTGGCGCATGCCTGTAATCCCAGCACTTGGGAGGCAGAGGCAGGCGGATCTTCGTGAGTTCAAGACCAGCCTGGTCTACATAGTGAGTTCCAGGACAGCTGGGGCTACAGGGAGATTCTGTCTCAAAAAGACCAAAAAAATATTCCCAGCATCCAAACTGCTTATTGTTATCATTATAACCCTGAACAGAATCAACTGATATTGAGCTAATAAACTTCTACTTCCCACCTCTCCAATTTAAAAACTTTTCTGTTGCTTTACCTACTCTCTCTTTTGTTTCTAAGAATAGCATCCTCTTACTATAACTATGCCTTCTAAAATGCAGACAGCTGGAACACAAATATTCCACTTGCCTTTGATATCCTTATGTTTTATTTGTAAGTCTTTTCCATATTTATCTTCCTTCTCCATCCATCTCTCCAGAAAGTTCATATCCCTTCTTTATTTTTTTTTTTTGGTCTGATTTATTTGTTTAATTTTAGTCAGGGTCTCCCTACAACACTGGCTGGCCTGGAACTCACAGAGATCCGCCTGCCTCTGCTTTCCCATTGCTAGAGATTAAAGAAATGCACCACCATGACTGGCTCATCTCCCTTCTTATCTCTTTTTGCTATTACAACAGCCTCCAAACTAGTTTTTCTATACTAGCTTTTCTCTAGATATGGCTGAACCCTTTGTTCAAATTGTTAAAACATCAATACTAATAAACTGTGATGTGCTACATATATATATATATAATATATATATAATATATATATATAAAATGTTAATTAGAGAAACCACAAAAAATATAGCAAATAAATAAAAAAACTAGAACCACTAAAAACCTACACAAATTATAAACCTAAAAATTCATATGAAAATAAAGGGGGTTCTAACAAACAAATCCACTAACCTTGAAAAAGAAATACAAAGTTAGAGAACTGACAATTCCCAATTTCAAAACAAATATATAATAACTGAAACAGTGTGCTGGGCCTGGTGGTGCACGCTTTTAATCCTAGCACTTGGGAGGCAGAGGTAGGTGTATCTTTGTGAGTTCAAGGCCAGCCTGATCTACAGAGTGAGTTCCAGGACAGCTGGGGCTACAGGGAGACCCTGTCTTGAAAAGACCAAAAAAATTGAAACAATGTGTATTACCATAAGACAGACATATAAACCAATAGAAAAAATTTTAAAGTTCAAAAATAAACCCATATATAGTTAGTTGACTTTTCCTGGAATTTTGTTATTTTTGCAGTACTGGAGATCAAGTCTTGCACTAACTAGGTAAGCATTCTACCACCAAGCTACAACTTCAACCTCTGACAACTGAGTATTGAGACAATTCAATGAGGAAAGAATGGTTTCTCAGAATAGTCTGAACAATTACGTGACGACATGAAAAGAAAGAAACTGGGCCCTTAACTTCAAATGACTAAACTGGAGATAGTGACGACGCATACCTATAATCTCAGTAGGCAGAAAGATGGTTTGCAGCCAGCTAGGGCTAAAGAATAAGACAGAACACACCTTACATGAGATGATGGCTCAAAAGCAAAAAGAAAACCCTATAAAACATTTAGGAAAATGTGGCCAGGCATAGTCACTCATGCCTTTAATCCCAGCCATCTAGAGGCAGAGACAGGTGGAGCTCTGAGACTGAGGACAACCTTGTCTACAAAATGAATTCTAGGTCAGTTTGGCTGGGGAAAAAAAAAGATCAAAGTAATTGAGTATTATTAAATCTGCCCCTCTAAAAATTTTCAGACTTATGTGATTTTACTAGAGAATTTCCTTTAATTTTATTGTTTCAAAATGGGATTTCACTGTGTTTCTTAGGCTGGCCTTGAAAACACATTCCTCCGATCTCAGTCTCCCAAGTAGCTAAGATTACAGGTATATAACGCTATGGCCACATTCAATAGAGAATTCTTCTATACATTTCAAGAAGATTTATTGCTAATTCTGATTAAACAATCAAGGAATATATAAGTAGACAGAGATACCATTTCCATGAGAAGCTCAATCAACTTCCAAATAGCCACTCTCCACAGAATGAGATAACTTAGGCTACTTTTTAAAGATTTTTTTTTTTACTTTTATTTGTGTGTGTGGGGGGGGGTGTCTGGGTGTGTCTGAGTGTCTGTGTATGAGTGTATGTGCATATATTCATGGTTGCCTCTGGAGGACAGAAGAGGATGTCAGATCCCCCGGAGTTAGAGTTACAGGCAGCTGTGAGTTGCCTGATGTGGGTGCTGGGAACCAAACTCTGGCACTCGGGAAGAGCATCTTAATCACTGCCTTCCTTCTCTCCAGCCCCAATGAGGCTATTTTTTTAAATATATATACTCGGCTCAGGATGGAGTCCAGTGGAAGAACACTTGCCTAGCAAAATAGATTGTCCACACTAGACCTAAGAATTCTAGGAGTCAAGCCCAGACATGAATTATTTAGAAAGAATGTCCCATTCTGGGTCATTCTAATTACAAGCCAGAATGTCAACTTCCCAGTTATAATACCTAGACTCATGGGCTGAATCCTATTGACATCAACCCAGTATAAAGAACTCCATCAGCCACCCCTACCATCTGCAGCCTCCACAAGAAACCATGCTACCCATCAGCCACCAGATAAATTTTCATAAGGTCTAGTTCTTAACCTTTCAGCAGATGAAAGAGACATATCTCACATAATAAGATTAATAATTTATGAGTAGGGGTTAGTATGGTGCCACAATCTCCCGTCTTTTTTGCCTTCCCCATACCCCATCCACAAGGGCCCAGGAAAGACCTGTAGGAATGAAAAGTGTCTGTCCTTGCTTCACAGAACACTTGTAGCACTTCTCCACCTGGTCACCAAAGAACATCTCATTCTGATTAGATGAGCTACTCCAGCACTCAAAGAGAGTTAGATTAGCATTTGTTGGGCGGATCAGGTAGAAGATCTTCTCACCCTGAAATAAAAAGATACCACACCAAGGATTTCAAGAAAGTCATTCTGGCAGAAAGGGGTATTATTCCAAAGGGCCAATTCTTTCTCCTATTGTGCTGGATAGTTTTAGTGTCAACTTGACACACCTGGGTTGAGGGAGCCTCATTTGGGGAATTATCTCCATTTGAGTGGTCTGTGGCCATGTCTCTGGGGGTATTTTCTTGATTGTTGAGTGATGTGGGAGGGCCCAGGCCACTGAAGGCAGTACCACCCCTGGGCAGGTTGTTCTGTATTGTATAAGAAAGCAGGCTGGGAATAGACCAGGGGAGCAAGCTAGTAAACAGCATTCCTCCATGGGCTGTGATTCATCTCCTGCCTCCAGGTTCCTGCCCTGAGTTCCTACCTTGGGCTCCCTAACTGATGAACAACAACCCAAGAGATGTAAAAGAACCCTTTCCTCCCAAAGTTGGTATTGGTCAGAGTATTTTGTCACAGCAATTGAAGACAAACTAGAATACCCATGGTCCACAATGATAGCCAGAGTTCTTTCCCAAACCAATCAAGTATCATTTTTATACCAATTGCTCAAAGTCTCTACAAATTTTACAAAAGCAAGTTGAAAGGGGTATTTAAATCAAAACTATTCAAGTTAGGTATACCCTGTGCTCTTATTTTAGATGCAATTCCAAATTAAAAATGGCCTCTACAGATTGAGTAGATCAATACTACTAGCCCTAGGAGAATTTAAGGCTGCATTACTGATGAGAAGAAAATTGAATCTGCCTTTAAAATGCCATTTACAGTGTGTTCATTCTCACACTTTCAATCAAAGTTAATAAAAGTTTAAAAGTTCAGTAACTGCCCAAGGCCTTCTAGAAGATTGTATTTTGTTAGGTGATTATCTATTGGAAGAACATTTTATTTCCTAATTATGTTTTGCCTGGATAATCATCTGACAGATAATTTGCCTTTGTTCTTAAAAACTATATAATGACTTATTAAAGATAAGAGTACGTGTGAAACTACTTTCAAACATCTCGGAAAAAAAATGCACCAGTCATTTTATTCTGTTTGCTTTGGAAAAAGATAATATAAGAAAATGGTAACATTTTTAAATTTGGATCAAGGGCACACAGGGAATCTTCCCATCATTTCTGCAACTTTCATGAAAATGGAATAATTTAAAAATTAAAATGTGGGGCTGGAGAGATGGATCAACAGTTAAGAGCACTGGATGCTCTTGCAGAGAGATGACTAGGTTCAGTTCTGAGCACCCACATTGCTAAGCAACATTTCCAGTGCTCAAAAAATGTTTCTGAGTGCTGAGGATCCAATCTAGGCCCTTCTTATGATGAAATACTATATCCCTAGCTCTTCTTTTTGCTTTGTTGCTGTTTTTGGTTTGTTGAGACAAGGTTTCATTCTGTAGCCCAAGGTGGTCTGAAATGCATCATCTAGCTTAGGCTGACCTCAAATTCATGGCCTCAGTCTCCCAAGTGCTGGGATCAAAGGCTGTACCACTATGCCCAGCTTCCAAAACTTTGTTGATTAATTATCAAAACTATAGAGACAGGGATATGGAAAGATGTCTCGGTGGTTATGAATACTTGATGTTCTTGTTCTTCCAGAGGACCCAGATTCAATTCCCAACACCCACGTGGCAGCAAACAACCATCCAGAACTCCAGTTCCAGGGGATGCAACACCCTCATCTGGCATCTGCAGGGCAGTACATGCAAGTAGCACACTTACATACATGAAGGCAAAACATACATATGCATAAAATTAAAATAATAAATATTAAAAAATATAGAGACAGGCTATCATCAGTATATACGGTACATCTACCAACTAAGAAACCATGACAGAATTAATGATATCAAAATGGCAACCAAACAGAATATGAAAGGCAGGTAGACATGGCTGCCTCAAGATGTCATATTCATTCCTACCTTGAGAACATGGTACCAAACTGAAGTCCCACCAAAGTCAATGTGAAAATCTGTATAGCTGTCCCGAACACTCATGAGGCAGTATTTCTGTACATTGGGTCTCTCAAAGACACATTCCTCTGGCCACAAGTTCTCTACCCATGATAGCTTTCGAACAATCTTGGGTGTCTCAACAAGGTTTGAAAGCCTAGAAAGGAAGAAGTTGAAAAGAAATATAAGTTGACTGAGAATTAAAGGTTGAAGCCTGAATAAAATACCTTAGTCAGATAAGACAAAAAAAGTTATCTCTACAGAATCCAAAGGTATTTTGGAAAACTTATTCTTAAAAGTCTGATCGGTGTCCTCATTCTATTCTGCTTCCAAAATATGAAATCCTAGCTCTGAATCTTTCCCCTAAGCCAAGAGTGGTTATTTCTAGTACTAAACTGTCATATCCACCACTCTCCTTCACCAGCGTACTCATTCGACACTTACTGTCTCTATCTCAGTACCTTCTTTGTGAAAAGCCATCAGAGAACTCTCCAGGGTTCAGTTCCATATATCTGCCTGTTTTTCCCACAAAAAAAACCCCACAAATCTTATAACATTACACTTTTCTCCTCTTTGTTTTAAAAATTTAGGAAATTTGGGGTTGGAGAGATGGTTCAGTGGTTAAGAGGACTCAGGTTTAAATCCCGACACCCACATGGCAGCTAACAACCATCTGTAACTCCAGTTCATAGGGATCCAACCCCTCTTCTGACCTCCATGGGCACTGTACAACATGGGCACACTTACATACATGCAGGCATAACACTCTTACACATAAAATAAAAATAAATAATTTTTTAAAAGAAAATTGGCCGGGCATGGTGGCTCCCTTTAATCCCAGCACTCAGGAGTCAGAAGCAGGTGGATCTTTGTGAATTCAAGGCTAGCCTTGTCCACATAGTGAGTTCTAGGACAAATGGAGCTACAGGGAGACCCTGCCTCAAAAGGACCAAAAAATTTTTGGGAAATTTAATGAAAATTCTACAGTCCATCTCCATCAACTACCCAGAAAATATAATATGCATCTAATGCAAAGAGTACTTAACCACATGTATCCTATTCCACCACCTTTATTTTCTTTTTGTTCCAATTTTTTCTTCTTTTCCCTTTTCTGAATCTCTGTGAGCTACCTCAAAGTCTTTCAGGATGAAATGAGATACAAACAAACTATAGTTTTTCAGTATCTTTAGGATGTTTAATTTTAAAATCAACAGGAAGAATTTTATTATATTACAGTTATATAAGGGGTTAACCATTGTGGGAAATTGTCTGGAAAGTACACACAAACTTCCTGCACATTTAATTAGGCAACTTCTCCCAAATCTTAACATTTTATTAGTTATTCTAAAGTTTAAAATGTCAATAATCAGTAATCAGTAAGCTTCCTAAAAGCAAAATGTATGTTACAATTTCTTAGTATTCCCTATAGCTCTGAATATATGAGTCCAGATAGTAGAACTTAAATATACTTTTTCTTTTTAAATCTAGGAATCCTGTACATAGAGAAACTACTTATGGATAATTTTAGTAAAACTGTTTCCAGGTTATGAGGATTTGTCCTGTAGTTAGTTACCATGTAAATATCTAAATACTGGGGTGGACAGATGGCTCAGTGGTTAAGAGCACTGACTGCTCTTGCAGAAGACCCGGGTTCAATTCCCAGCACCCATATGGTGGCTAAGAGCCATCTTTAACTCCAGTTCCAGGGGAATCCAACACCCTCTTCTGACCTCTGTAGCATTGCAGACAGTATACTCAAACACATAAGATAATAAATTTTAAAAATCTAAATACTAAGAAAAGGTCAAAGAAAGATATCCTAGAGTAGAAGATGACAAATTAACAGTAAAATACTGTGTCATCTATCTGATGTTAGAAACTGGAGAAACTGATTTAGCTATAATAATGTTGAATGGGTAACCTACAAAACATAAGCCACCTCCCCCATCCCAAAGGAGGAAGGAAGGAAGGAAGGAAGGAAGGAAGGAAGGAAGGAAGGAAGGAAGGAAGGAAGGAAGGAAAGAAGGAAAGAAGGAAAGAAGGAAAGAAGGAAAGAAGGAAAAGAGGAAGGAAGGAAGGAAGGAAGGAAGGAAGGAAGGAAGGAAGGAGAGAAGGAAGGAGAGAAGGAAGGAGAGAAGGAAGGAGAGAGAAAAGGAAGGAAGGAAGGAAAATATAAACTCAAGTATACCACAAGTTCTAGACACTTTTGTCAGGAATTTTTGTTAACTATCCCCTCCTACCTGGTATCAGAGAATTCCAAACTAATGACATTGAGGACTTTTTCCCTCTTCCCACTGTAATAGTATTTCACAAAATCACCGAGCTTCATCTTGCAGTCAGCCTGGCGGGCCACATCAATCACATCAATCTCTTTGTCTGAACCTGAAGTAAAAAAATGAGGTTGTGTACCAAGTGATCTCATGGACTGTTGTTCCCTCACCAGTATCTAGAATGGCCATATACTAAAAATCTCTATACACAGACACACACACACATGTACACACACGTGTAGGGGGGGGTCAGGGCAGGGGCCAGGAATCTATCATACCCTCTCTAGATCTGGGTCCAGGCTTACTAGGGGTATAAAATTACCTGACAGAGACTCTCATGTAGTCCACCTGCCTGAGACCTGCTTCCTCATTTCCTCTGTTCCCCAAACTCATGCTCTGATAACAATGAGTATGTGGGAGCAGGAATTCAAGACTTCCTCATCAACAGAGGATAGAGAGACCATGATCCCAAAAATTTGCCAGGTAAAAAAATTAGGATCAATCTAATTTTGTATGGTCTATTAAAAGAAGAGAGAAGAGAATGAATAGAACAAATACTGCCATTAACCACACACATGGAAAAAAGCCTAAGAAGGAAGGGAAGACTAGCATTTTGACTCTAGCTTTGCCAAAGAATTACTCTGGGCAAAGCACTTCACATCAGATACCCAAGATGGCTAGAAAACATATATAAGGGGCCGGAGAGATGGCCTAGCAGTTAAGAGCGCCGACCACTCTTACAGAGGACCCGGGTTCGATCCCCAGCACCCACATGGCAGCCGAGAACCATCTGAAACTCCAATTCCAGGAGAACTCCAGTTCCAGGGGAATCCGACACCCTCTTCTGACCTCCACGGCATTGCACGACACGGGTGCACAAACTTGCATGCAGACAGTACATTCATACACATACGGAAATAAATAAAATTAATAAAAAAATTTAAAAAAAACATATATAAAAAGGTAGACTGGAAAGGTAACACAAGTTTTGATAAGAATGGGTAATGTCACAGTTAAGAATGTGCGTGATGCTAGGTGTCGCAATTCACACCTTTAGTCCCAGCACTCAGGAGGCAGAGGCAGGTGACTCTCTATGAGATTGAGGCCAGCCTGGTCTACATATAAAGTTCCCTGCCACCTGGGGCTAGAGGGAGAATATGTCTCAAAAAAAAAAAAAAAAAAAAAGAAGAAAATAGAATGTCTGTGGTATCTTACCAACATAGTGTTCCACATCCCTCACAGTGAACGATGGCGAGGGTAGCGTCATCCCCAGCCCATCCTTCTTCATGACAAGGATGGGCACACTGAAGCTATTCTCTTCCAGGAATTCCACAGTCAGCTGGCTTCCAGTGGGCTTCAGAATCACTTCATCTGAGCTGTGTGGGCCACAGGAGAGAAATCCTGATCCTAAGATTATGCTTACTAAAGGCCTTACTGGCCTCTCACTCAAAGGATGGGGTCTTCCTCAGGAAGTCTTATATGAATTGACCATTAATGGCATAAACTTCATATGCCAGAAGTGAAATGACCTGTCCAAAGCAGGAGGCAAGATCACTGGCAGAGGTGGAAAATGTACAGTAAAATAGGCGGCTCTTCCCTGGATGACAAATGAAATCAGTCAATAGCCTATCTAAGAAAAGAGACATCTGAGGGCTGGAGAGATGGCCTAGCAGTTAAGAGCGCCGACTGCTCTTGCACAGGACCTGGGTTCGATCCCCAACACCCACATGGCGGCTGAGAACTGTCTTGGACTCCAGTCCCAGGGGAATCTGCGCCCTGTTCTGACCTCTGCGGCATTGCATAACACGGGTGCACAGACCTGCATGCAGACAGTACATTCATACACATGAAAAAAAAAAAGGAGACATCTGAAAAGTTTGACTCATTTTTTTCTAACCTAGAATACCAGCATCCAATTAAAAATGTTAGAGAAGATGGGGCTGGAGAGATAGCCTAGCGGTTAAGAGCACCAACTGCTCTTGCAGAGGACCCAGGTTCGAGCCCCAGCACCCACATGGCGGCTGAGAACTGTCCGTAACTCCAGTTCCAGGGGAATCCGACGCCCTCTTCTGACCTCCGCAGCACTGCACGACATGGGTGCACAGACCTACATACAGACAGTACATTCATACACGTACAAAAATAAATAAAAACAAATTAAAAAAAAGAACCATCTTAAACTCCAGTTCCAGGGGAATCTGACACCCTCTTCTGACCTCCACATCATTGCACGACACGGATGCACAAACCTACATGCAAACAGTACACTCATACACATAAAATAATAAAATAAATAAAAAATAAAAAGAGACAGAAAAGACTTAGTTTTAAGAAAACAGTATTTACAACTAATTTATCAATACATATACTTTAAAAAGAGAATTTTTAAAGTCATGCTGAGAAAAGATAACAGACTAGATGGAGGCATAGGTGAGTGGCAGAGTATATGCCTCCCTTGCAATGAGCCCATGGTGTCAATCCCCACCAAAAAAATAAAGAGAATGGAAAAGAAAACAGGTTTTATGAGTTGTATTAGAACAAACACATTAAAGCCATTATCTGTTTTACTGTGTTACACAATTCTAGAGGAGCCAAAGATTAAATAGCAAAAAGTAAAGCCATAGACTACCAATAGAAACATGAGAGAGACAAGAGTCAGTAATCACAAAATGGTAATACATAAATTGATGTGCATAAAAGTTTTCTGCAAGAAAAGCTTTTTCTGTTTTGAGACAGTGTCTCTCTATAGGCCCAGCTGGCCTCGAACTCACTATGTAGACCAGGCTGGCCTTGAACTCACAGAGATCCACCTGCCTCTCCCTCCCAAGTGCTAGGATTAAAGACATGAACCACCATGCCCAGCTTAAAGATGGTTCTTAGCCACCATGTGGGTGCTGGGAATTGAAACCGGGTCTTCTGGTCCTCTGCAAGAGCAGTCCGCTCTCTTAATGGCTGAGCCATCTCTCCAAACCCAAAGAAAAATGTTTATAAATCATTATGGGGGCTGGAGAGATAGCCTAGCGGTTAAGAGCACCAACGCTCTTGCAGAGGACCCGGGTTCGATCCCCAGCACCCACATGGCGGCTAAGAACTGTCTTTAACTCCAATTCCAGGAGAACTCCAGTTCCAGGGGAATCCGAGACCCTCTTCTGACCTCCGCGGCATTGCACGACACGGGTGCACAGACCTGCATGCAGACAATACATTCATACACATACAAAAAAAAAAAAAAAAATTTAAATTTCTGCTCACAAGTTGAAACATAATCTGGCCAAGATCATGGATTAGCAGTCACACTGTTGAATTTACGGCCCCGCTGGCCATCCCTGGAGCAAACGTGAGGCATCGCTCAGCACCCATTTTGGAACAGTGGTACCATGTATGGCAGGGTCACTGAGTAACTATTGGCTGCAATTTCTTGTAGGCCACATCTTTATTTTACAATAAATTTCTCTCTGTATCACCTAAGCCACTGGAAACAGAAGTTAATTAAATGTGCTTTACATTCTATTTTTCATTCTATTAAGAACTACGCTTTATCAACAATTCTAGCCCTTGGAAACACCTAACAAAACTAACAATACACTTTTAATATGTCAAATTTAAGTATACAATAAGTCAAATTCAATGTATACTTCCTTTCCATAGGCTTAGTGGAACTTGAGTCATGTCTCCCAGATTTTGTGACACAACCAAGGATCAAACCTCCAAAGCCAAGAATCATCTCCACCAAAGCTGGCTTTCTGAAAAGGGATTCAAGGACCGAGTATGAATTGGCAGAGGTTCACAAGGTACAAATGTGATCTGAAGACTAAATGGTTCCACTCCGCCTTCTGCAGAGAAAGGATGCACTCTGACTGTGCTTTGTCATGGGCACCAGCGACCCCAGGCCTGACACGCAACCTACCTTCTTTCTCCTCTCTAGACTTTCTCTCCTAGAAGTCGCCCCTGGTGTACCCAACTAATATGCTTTTCACCCTCATTTCGAACTGTAGCAAAACTTCTTTGAGGTCCTTTCTTCCCCTTTACAGAAGTTCTATTACTTTCTGAAAGTGCTTCCAACTTCGGATCGGTAGTGTAAAATTCAAAATGATATGAAGTTGCTGGGCGTGGTGGTGCACGCCTTTAATCCTAGCACTTGGGAGGCAGAGGCAGGCAGATCTTTGTGAGTTCAAGGCCAGCCTGGTCTACAGAGTGAGTTCCAGGACAGCTGGGGCTACAGGGAAACCCTGTCTCAAAAATACCAAAAAGAAAAAAAGCAGAAAACAAAAAACAAAATGACATGAAGTTTAGAAAACGTCTAGTATTGGGAATTACTTGGTGTTAAGAGTTGTAACAGACTCCATTTTCTTTCATTATATGTTTGTTATTGGGGGATCATGAAACAGGAGTCATGAGTGATTCCTTTTTTAAATTAATTTTTATTAATTTCTGTATGTGTACTGTCTGCATGCAGGTCTGTGCAATGCCGCGGAGGTCAGAAGAGGGTATCGGATTCCCCTNTTTTGTCTTTTTACTAAGATCTCAAGTTTTATACCTGAAGTACAGTTTCTCAGGCCTTACTAATTATTTATTTCTGGTTATACTTTCCTTTTGGATGTTTAAGGCCACACAGCCCACATCAACCAAGGTTTTTGTTTCCTCAAGGTCAGTTGAGGACCTGATCCTCAGGTTTTGGGAAAGGGGAGGGAGCCCCTGGCTCCTTCTAGCTTTTCATTTACCAGCTCCATCTACTCAAGGACAAAATCAGGTCTTGCTAGACCAGGCTTCCCTTTTTGAAGCATGAGCAGACTTTCCTCTTTATAGACTGGACACTGGCTGAAGTCCCATTAGTGGATCCCCAAGACCTCCCTGCACAGGAAGACTGGTGACTCACATTTGCGGGACACTTCAAGAGATGCCCCCATGCATAGTCCCCTGGGACTTAGTTGACCTCTGAGGGCAAGGAACAAAGGTTATACATTAAGTCCCTCAGCCAAACTGATATGGGCAGTAAGTATGGTTGTTAAGCTTCCAGAAAGGCTAAGTTACACCAGCCTGATACTTTTAACTACTGTATATTTTAGAAAGGGCTTGGACAAAAGCTCAAGCAGCCTTGTATAAGAAATACTAAGAAGCATTCGCATAAAATAAATACTGTGGTTAGACACAATGTCATGACAAACTAGTATTTTTCTCATTTCTTGATTTTATGCATACATACCCTCCACCATATACCAAAAATTCCTAAGTCTGAAAGTAAATGGTACCTTAATTCTAGAACCTGTTAAGGGATACACAATATAAGAGCAAAGTTGTTTTCAGAACACAAGGAATATAACATTAACATTGCTCAGTTTGCCTTACAAGTAGATACTTGGTGCTAGCATCCACAGATGACAGATACCATTCATCATTTGTTTTTCTGGGACTGTGTTACTTCACTTAGCATGGTATCTTCTAGCGCCATCCATTTACCCACAAAGTTCATGATATCTTTCTTTACCGATGCATAGAACTCCATTGTGTAGATGTATCACATTTTCTCTATCCACTCATTGGTTGAGGGGCACTTGGGTTGCTTCTAGCTCTTCACTATCGTGAAGAGAGCTGTAATAACCATGGCTGTGCATGTATCTCTGCAGTAGGATGAGTGTTGTGGGTATATACCCAGGAGTGGTATGACTGGGTCAGGTGGCAAGCTCATTTTGAGTTTTTTAAGGGTTCTCCACATGCTTTCCATAGTGGTTGTAGGAGTTTACATTCCTACCAGCAGTGAAGGAGTGTTCCCCTTTCCCCACAACCTCTCCAGCATTTGGTATCATTTGTTTTCCTGATCCTAGTCAGTCTTATCAAAGTCAGATGATATCTAAAAGTGGTTTTAATTTGCATTTCCTTAATTATTAGCTATGTTGAACACTTTTTAAGATGCTTCTCAGCCATCTCTAATTCCTCACTTGTGAAGTCTCTGTTCAGCTCTTTACTCCATCTTTTAAGTCATTTGTTTTCTTATGTCTTTGTTTTTTGAGTATTTTAGATTCTAGAAGTTAATGCTTTGTCAGATGGTATCAGCTATGACAGTTTCCTCCCACTCTGTAGGATTTCTCTTCAGTTCCTTGATTGTTTCTTTTGATGTACAGAAGCTTTTGAGTTTAATGAGGTCCCATTTGTCAACTGTCAACCTTATTTCCTGTGCAGCTGCTGTCTGATACAGAAAGTCTCTTCCTATCCCTATGTCTTGTAGGTTGCTGCCAACTTTTTCATAGCCTCTGCTGGGATTAAAGGTGTGTGCTACCGTGCCTGGCTTGTTTTTAAACCTAAATTATATATCTTGGAGATCAATCTACACTAATGTATATAGATGTTCTTTACTCCTTTTGATGGTCATTTAGTATTTCATTGAATGGATATACATTTTATTTAACCAGTTCTCTATTAATGGACATTTAAGGTGATTCTAGTATTTTGTTACTATTATTAATTAAAATATTTGCAGTCAAAGAATGAATGTTTTGGGGGCTGCAGAGATGGCTCAGTGGTTAGGAACACTGACTGCTCTTTTGGAGGACCGAGGTTCAATTCCTAGCACCCACATGGTGGCTTACAACCGATCCAACACAGTCCCTGACCTCTGGAGGCATTGCATGACATGGATGCACTAACGCACATTCAGGCAATATACCCATACACATAAAATTAAAATAAATTAAAAAAGAAAAATCCTTTTTTTACTTAAGAAATACATGAGGTTTGGGGGATTTGGGGTTTTTTTGTTGTTATTTTTGTTTTTGCTTTTTAGTTACTTTCCTTTCCTCTATAATGACAGAATTAAATTTAAGAATTCTTCCAGGGGCGGGAGAGATGGCTCAGTGGTTAAGAGCACGGAATGTTTTTGCAGAGGATCCAGGTTCAATTCCCAGCACCCACATGGCGGCTAAGAACCGTCTTTAAGCCAGATGTGGTGCATGCCTTTCATCCTAGCACTCTGGAGGCAGTGGCAGGCAGCTCTCTGTGAGTTCCAGGCCAGCCTGGTCTACAAAGTGAGTTCCAGGCCAGCTGGGGCTATAGGAAAACCCTGTCTCAAAAGAAGAAAAAAAAAAAAAGAATTCTTCCAGACATTAAAGGGGTGATTACTAGGAATAAGGAAGGAGAAAAGGGGAAGGGATAAAAAAGGGTCATAGAAAGGGTGTCTATGACCAAAATACATTAAATAACATGTATGGAAATATCTTATGAAGCCCGTTACTTTGTATAATTAATATACACTACTAAAAATGGGAAAACAAAATGGTCATCCTTACAGTTCTAGCATTCCTCAGATACACATAAATATCTCCTAAAATGAATGTTGTTTCCCAACTACTGCAGATTTTTTTAAGTGAACTATAATGTTCTTTAAACATCAAGTAAATTTCTAGCCACTATTTCTTAGAAACTGACCAAAACAGAAGTTCACATCCCAGAGGGAATTTGCAGTGCCCAGAAGATGTACAGGAACTAGGGAGGCACCCACTGGCACAGCCAATGGAAAATCTGAAAAGAGATGGCAGTCCCGCTTCCCAAAGCCCCAGTGCATAACGTTTCTTTGGGACAAGGGGTCCTCACCTGTCAAAAGTTCTACCCCGGAGCTCTCGAATAAACATAGGGCTCCCAGTCTTCACTGGTTTCCCCTTGTGAATCTCATGCCCTTTTGAAGATCCACGGCGTTTCTTCACTAAGCCAGAAAAACACATGAGGTCATGAGTCAGAATGGCCACATGCTATGATTCTAATAACCTTAATAGATTCTTCTTTCCTAATCTATTAACCCTTGAGGCATCTGGAGTCAGTGAGGCCCTCATAGACTCAGGAAAGTTAGTGGTAAAGATGGGTGCTTCCTCTAGGCAGTCCCTAAGGAGAGAGAGAAAACTATACACTTCTGTCCTCTCAGTGGGACAGCCTGTGGTCTGCTAGACCGACACAGGCTTCTGCTACTTCCTAAGGAAGATAAACTCTGATGTATTCAGGCAAAGGCAATTGCCCTCCAAAGCTACCTTCGCTTTGTTTCTTCCCTGACTCTCTTACTGATAGAAACCCAAAAATCTACTTACTGATAGAGGGCCCATGTAAGACCTCACAGTTGGGGCAATGGTAGAGGTCAATATCAGCAGCCTTCTCCTCCTCAACACCAACACAACTGGAAAAGAGAAAAGCAGCCAAGGTTTATAAAACTACTTTTCTAAGTTCTAGAACAGTGCTGCTCTAAAGATTTACATTTTCATTAATTAAAACTAAGTAAAATTTAAATGCAGTTCCTCTATCACACTAGCTGTATTTCAAGTTTCACTAACCACATGCAGTTAATGGCTACCATACTGTGCACATTTTTAAAACTTCTATTTTTACTTTTTTTTTTAATTTTTGAGACAGGGTCTCCCTGTAGCCCCAGCTGGCCTGGAACTAGATATGTAAACCAGACTGGCCTTGAACCCCCAGAGATCCACCTGCCTCTGCCTCCCCAGTGCTGGGATTAAAGGCATTCATCACCATGCCCAGCACAGGTAGTCATTAGAGCATACACTTTATTTGTATGTTCTAATCTCTACAATGACCATGTGTCATTTATTTCATGTTTTAAACTTTAAAAGAGATTTAATTTTGTATGCGTATGTGAGATGGTAATTTCACAAAATAAAAACTCTCATCAAGAAAGGTGTCAGCAGCACATGGTGGTACATGCTTAATCCCAGCACTCAGGAGGCAGAGTCTGGCAGATCTCTGATTTCAAGGCCAGCCTGATCTACAAAGCGAATTCCAGGCCAGCTGGAGCCAAAGGGAGATCCTGTCTCAAAAACACCAAAAAAAAGGAGAAAAATGTTGTATGAAATGCACAAAACTTCAATAAAAAATATTTTGACTGGCCAGGTGTGGTGGACACAGAGGCAGGCGGATCTCTGTGAGTTCAAGGCCAGCCTGGTGTACATAGTAAGTTCCAGGCCATTTGGGGCTATAGGGAGACCCTGTCTCCCCCCCCCCCAAAAAAAAAGGTGTCAGCTAAACTGTTAAAAAAATCTTTCATCTGATACACATAGCAGGGACCATAAAAATATGGTAGAGCTCAAACTGTTTAAATGAAGATCATCATCATAAATTTCTTAAGATCAGGCCCCTTTCTTACCCTCATCTTCGCAACAATAATCCTAGGCCTATAAACCTGTAACATACCAAGAAATCTGTATTTCAACATCACATTGTAGGGGCTTATGGACTCAATTAGACACCGTACATAAAGTTATAGCACAATTAACATAGAGACTTGACAAAGTAATAATTGAGATTTAATATTTCTCACCCAGTTGAGATCTCACCCCTTACCTGCCTAAAGCTTTTTGCTGTTGGTCTTTGTTTTTGGTGATAGGGTCTCACTATGTAGCACAATCTGGCCTCAAATTACTATCTCAGCCTCCTATCTGAGCCTCCTGGATGTTGGAATTACAGGCCTGTGCAAAACCACCTGGCCTAAACATATCTATATGCTCTAGACCTTGTAACATTAACTTACTTTCATGAAATGCATGCTTTAGGTCTTACATTCCTGCCACCTTTGGCCACTGCTCAAAAAGGAAGCCCTTGGCCAGATGTAGTGGTGCATGCTTTTAATCTCAGCACTCAGGAGGCAGAGAAAAGCAGGTATCTGTGAGATCGAGGTCAGCCTACATAGGAAATTCCAGATCAGCTGTGGCTACAGGAAGACCCTGTCTCAAAGACAAAAAAAGGGAAGCCCCTGCAGTTATTCCTCTTAAATTTCATCACATAAGGCTATGTGCTTTCTCTATGTCAAACAGCCACTGTTGCCTACCTCCTTTCCCAACTTTTCTGTTATATCCTCAATAATTCCATCCTTTGGTAAATAAATTGCTCTAGCAATTATTCTAGCAAGAAACCCTCCCAAGTATCAGGAGAGATAACTAACACTACAGGCCTTTCGAAAAAGCCATATGGAAACCTACAACTACAAAAGCTTCTAAAAATATACAATCTAAAAAAGAGTTCGGGGGCTGGAGAGATGGCCTAGCAGTAAAGAGCGCCAACCACTCTTGCAGAGGACCCAGGTTTGATCCCCAGCTCCCACATGGTGGCTGAGAACCGCCTTTAACTCCAGTTCCAGGGGAATTGGACACCCTCTTCTGACTTCCGCAGCATTGCACAACACGGGTGCACAAACCTACATTCAGACAGTACATTCATACACATACAAAAATAAATTAAATTAAATTAAATTAAATTAAATTGAAATAAAATAAAATAGCTGGGTTTGGGCCTGGCTCGGGTGCCATAGTGAGGTCCTGTGTCAAGGCTCAGGAGCAGCCCGCCACTGCTCCAGGCAGGTAAAAACTTAGGACATTGACTCACGGGGTGCTGGACAATTGATTTGCTAGTTTGTGGCAGAGGGGCTGGTGGCTGGCAGGTCTAGATTGGAGCCCTAAGCCCCAGCAGAGTGTGGCTACCTGGCCGGGTGGCCCCACCCTCTAGTAGGCCCAGAAGCTATCCTGGATTTGGGTCTGGCTCAGGTGCCATAGTGAGGTCCTGTATCGGGGCTCAGGAGCGGGCTAAGTCAGGAATATCCCCCCCCCGCCCCGCCGCCAACAACTGGAATTGAGGAGAGAGTATCCAGTGGATTAGGAGAACCTTCAGAACAGGAAAGAAAGAGTGACTTAGAATTCCAATATCCAATATATAAACAAAAGTGAAAGCCTGAAACCTAGACAAATCAACACTCCATAAACAAGGAGGGGGGAAGCATCAAAAGGAAGCAAGCAAAATAAAACAAGCTTTCAGCCTTCAAGACACTGAAAAGGCATTTGAGAATTGAATCACAAAAGGGAAACCCACATGCCAGGGACACGACGAAGGGACAACATGGGAAAGGTGCAAGATAATGCCACACCAAGCTCTACCATCCCGGTAGGAGATAGCTACAATGGGATGCCCCTGGAGGTGACCCCAGAAACAGACCTTAGAGGAATAATTGCAAACCTATGCAGAGAATTTAAAGAAAATAAAGAAGAATTCAGAGAACTAAAGAGAGAGAATGAAAAACTCAAAAAGGACCTAGAGGGATACAATGACAAACTTCGAAAAGAACTAAAGGAAGGGATTGACAAACTCCAGAAACAACTAGAGAGAGAAAAAAACAAACACCTTAAGGAAGTAGAAACACTGAAAAAGGAAGCCAATCAATGAAGTAAGGAGCACCAAGAAGAGATTGAGAAACTCAAAAAGGAAATGGATATATTAAAGAAATCACAGGATGAAATGAAAAAGGAAATAGAACACTCATCCAATCAGGAAGAAAGGAAAGGAAAAAGCCTCAGAAATAGAATGAAGGAAGCAGAACAAAGAATATAAGATCTGGAAGATAACACAGAGCAACTAAAAAATTCAAATAAAGATTATGAAAAATTTTAAAATACACAAAAGTGGAACAACCAGGAAATATGAGACACTATGTAAAGATCAAACCTCCACATCATAGGAATAAAGGAGAAGAATCTCAAGAGAATAGTATTGATCAGATCTTCAACAGAATAATAGATGAAAACTTCCCCAAACTAAAAATAGAAAAACCCATTCAAATACAAGAAGCACATAGGACTCCAAATAGACAAGATCAGAAAAGAAACTCCCCACGCCATATCATAGTCAAAATGTGAGATGCCCAAAACAAAGATAAAATTCTGAATGCCACAAAAGTAAAACAAGTCACATACAAAGGGAAACCCATCAGAATTACAACTGACTTCTTGGTGCAAACCATGAAAGCAAGAAGAACATGGAACAAAGCATTCCCAGTGTTAAAGGACTATGGATGCCAACCTAGAATACTTAACCCAGAAAATATGTCTATTACAGTTGAAGGAGAGAGAAAAATCTTCCAAAACATAAACAAGATGATAGAATACATGTCTGCAAAACTAACTCTCCAGAAAATACTTGAAGCAATTCAAAGGGCAGAAGAGAGGAGCAACTATCGTCAATCACCTAGGAAAAGAAACTAATAAAAATATAACCATAGGAGTAGAATCAGAGACTAAAACTCCAAATGGATAATAAGGTGAAAGGAAACAACATCCATCTTTCAATTATAACCTTAAATATTAATGGGCTGAACTCCCCAATCAAAAGGCATAGACTGGGAGAATGGATTAGGAAACAAAATCCACCTGTATGCTGTCTACAAGAAACCCATCTCAATTTCAAGGACAGGCACCAACTTAAGGGGAAGGGATGGAAGAAAACATTCCAAGCAAATGGTACCAAAAAGAAAGCAGGTGTTGCTATTGTAATATCAGACATAATAGACTTCAAAGCAAAAGAAATCAAAAGAGACAAAGAGAGTCATTACATCTTCATTAAAGGAACAATTGACGATGAAGATCTCACAATCATGAATATATACACACCAAACTCCGGCGCACCAAACTTTGTAAAGACAATTCTTCAGGATCTCAAGGCTCAGATTAATCCTAGCACACTAATAGTAGGGGACTTCAATACCCCACTAAGTCCTTTAGACAGATCAACAGAACAAAGGACAAACAGAGAGACATCTGAACTGAAAGATACAATACACCAAATGGACCTCACAGACATCCACCCAAACACCAGAGAATACACTTTCTACTCAGCACCCCACGGAACATTCTCCAAAATAGACCACATACAGGGACACACGGAAAAACTCAACAAATACAAAAAGATTGAAATAATCTCATGCATTCTATCAGACCACAGTGCAATAAAACTCAATATCAGCACCAGGATAAACCCTAAAACGTACAAGAACACATGGAGACTAAACAACACTCTCCTGAATAATGAATGGGTCAAGGAAGAAATAAAGAAAGAGATAAAAACATTCCTGG